>CAUYUJ010016614.1:203953-270442 GCA_963575745.1 Prorocentrum cordatum
GCTCCGCTCGCCAGGGAGGGGGGTCCAGCACAGATCCAAGAAATCCGCGCGGAGCGCCAAAAGTTTATGCTGATGGTTTTTGTTTTTCCCAACCATCATGTGGTGTTGGGTCCTCGTTTTGAAGAGACGGTCCCCGCGTTCCTCCTCCCTCCTTCCTCCCTCCCCCTCTTCCCGCTCCTCCCTCCTCCCAGCGTTTCACCCACCCAGTACAGCGCTTCGTGGCTCCATAGGGAGCTCCACCGAAGCCCCCAGTGGGACCGCCCGCATGCGTCCCCCACACCCAATTTGGCATTTTCACCCACCCACTACAGCGCTTCGTGGCGCCATAGGGAGCTCCACGGTCACCCCCAGCGGGACCGCCCGCATGCGCCGCGGAAACCTAATTTGGCCCAGTCAGTACAGCGTTTCGAGTCCCCAGATGGAGCTCCACCGAAGCCCCCAGTGGGACCGCCCGCATGCGCTCCAGAAGCCGAATTTAACATTTTCGCCCACCCGTGCAACGCTTCGTGGCCCCATCGGGAGCTCCACCGAGAAGCCCCCAGTGGGACCGCCCGCATGCGTCCCAGAAGCCCAATTTGGCATTTTCACCCACCCAGTACAGCGCTTCGTGGCCCCAAGAGAGTTCCACCGAACCCCCCACTGGGACCGTCCGCGGGCGTCCCGGAAGCCCAACTTGGCATTTTCACCCACCCAGTTCCGCGGTTCGTGGCCCAATAAGTAGCTCCACCGAAGCCCCCAGTGGGACCGCTTGCAGGCGTCCTGGAAGCTCGTATCGTGGCCCCATAGGGAGCCCCTCCGAAGCCCCCAGTAGGACCGTCCGCATGCGTCCCCCGCGCACCCAATTGGGCATTTTCATCCACCCACTACAGCGGTTCGTGGCGCCATCGGGAACTCCACCGCAGCCCACAGTGGACCGCCCGCCTGTGTCCCACACGCCTACTTTGGCATTTTCTTTTCATCCGCCTAGTGCAACGCTTCTTGGCCCAATCGGGAGCTCCACCGAAGCCCCCAGTGGGTCCGTCCGCATGCGCCCCACACACCCACTTTGGCATTTTCACCCACCCAGTACAACGCTTCGTGGCCCCATCGGGAGCTCCACCGAAGCCCCCAATTGGACCGCCCGCATGCATCCTACACACCCAATTTGCAATTTTCAGCCACCTAGTACAGCGTGTCGTGGCACCGTAGGGAATTCCACCGAAGGCCCCAGTGGGACCGCCAGCATGCGTCCCACACACCCAATTTGACATTTTCACATAGCGAACACAGCGTTTCGTGACCCCATATGGAGCTCCACCGAAGCCCCCAGTGGGACCGCCCGCATGCGTCCCCACACCCATATCGACACACGCTTCACACGTTTCGTGGCCCCTTAGGGAGCTCCACCGAAAACCCCAGTGCCGTCGCCCGCATGCGTCCGCCACCAATTTCGGCACATGCTTCACACGTTTTGTGGCCTCATAGGGAACTCCACCGAACGCACCAGTGCCACCGCCCGCATGCGTCCCCCACACAAATATCGGTACACTCCTCACACGTTTCGTGGCCCCATAGGGAGCTCCACCGAAAGCCCCCGTGCTACCGCCCGCATGCGTCCCCCCCGCCCAGTACAGCGCTTCGTGGCCCCATAGGGAGATCCACCGAAGGTTCCAGGTCTACCGCCCGCATGCGTCCCCCCCACCCAGTACAGCGCTTCGTGGCCCCATAGGGAGCTTCACCGACGGCCCCAGTGCTGCAGCCCGCATGCGTCCCCCCCACCCGTCACACGCTTCGTGGCCCCATAGGGAGCTCCACCGACGGTCCCAGTGCTACCGCCCGCATGCTCTCCCCCCACCCAGCGCTTCGCGGCTCCATTTCCCAGCCCTGCTGCCCGCATGCGTCCCCTCCACCCAGTGCAGCGCTTCCTGGCCCCATAAGGGAACTCCACCGACGGCCCGAGTGCTACCGCCCGCATGCGTCCCCCCCAACCCAATACAGCGCTTCGTGGCCCCATCGGGAGCTCCACCGACGGCCCCAGTGCCACCGCCCGCATGCGCCCCCGCCAACCAGTACAGCGTTTCGGGGCCCCGTAGGGAGACCCACCGAAGGTCCCAGTGCTACCGCCCGCAGGCGCCACCCTCACCCAGTACAGCGTTTCGTGGCCCCGTAGGGAGCCCCACCGACGGTCCCAGTGCTACCACCCGCATGCGTCCCCCAAACAGTACAGCGCTTCGTGCCCCCATGGGGGGGTCCACCGAAGGCCCCTGTGCTACCGCCCGCATGCGCCCCCTCCCACCCAGTACAGCGTCTCGTGGCCCATAGGGAGCTCCACCGACGGCCCCAGTGCTACCGCCCGCATGCGTCCCCCACGCCCATATCGACACACCCTTCACACGCTTCGTGGCCCCATAGGGAGCTCCACCGAAAGCCCCAGTGCTACCGCCCGCATGCGCCCCCCCCCCACCCAGAGTACCGGTCCGTGGCCCCATAGAGGGCTTCACCGAAGAAAATGTTCACGATTGCGGTACCCACAACTGCATATGGTTTGGTCCTTCGCCAGGCTCATTTTCTGAGGCAGCGGCGGATCGTTTTCATTTCGGGAGCGCTGTTTTTGATTCCGAGTTTCGGCATTTGGCCGAAGGGTGGGGGAGAGGGGGATCTGGGTCTGGGCCGGTGCTTCGTCGATCTGCTCTGACCAGGCGCGCGAGCAGACTGCTGGGGAGGGGCCCTGACCAGTCGCCAAACATACACGAAGCCGCACCTAGACCGCGCATTGGCACGGAAACATCGCGAGCTCGCACAAGCAAGCAAAAGAACAATGACAAGCGAATACGCCATGCAGGGCGAAGGTTATGTCATCACGAGCAGTCATTGTGCTTGGTGGTCCCCTGCTCGGCTACCTGCAAGCGATAAGCGCCAAGGGGGAAGGGAGGAGGAGGGGGAGGAGGGAAGAAGCGGAGAGCAGGCAGTCAGCTAGAGAGCGCAGTGCTTCCTGATTGCCGCGTGCCAGCCTGAGTGACTATGTAGCAGGGCGTGCAGCATGGCAGGGCCGTGGCCCGCCAGTGCTAGGGCCTCAGCGTGCAGGTACGTTGTCCACTCTATCTTGGGGCGCCCTCTCGATCACCGGGACTTCAGTTCCCAGGTAAGAAAGAATGTGCCATGCCAGCTTCGAGCACCATTAGTCTCGGTAAACTGTCGGTGCCGTCCCGGGCCATTTTTGCCACCTGTATGTACCGATGGTTTCAATTAACTATTTGTTCGATAGAGTCGGTGTCGAAAGTGGGGCGTACGCACGTTCATGTACATCAGCGTTGCTAAAGTAAGAGTACTAGGAAGGGATCATCTTGTAAATTCGTCGTAGGCATCTGGCATTGTAGCCATCCATCCGATCCTTGTCTGCTTTGAGCAGCATGTAAGGACTCGAGCCCATCTAACAAATTTGAGAAGACAGAAGATTCTAATCGTTGTGAATGTTTGGTTTCTGGTCAGGTTGGCGTGCTTCCAGACAGTACACAGCTCGTGGAATATGCCTTTCGCTTTCCCCGAACGCGGTGAAAGCTCTGCCCGCGGCCTCCCGTCTGGACTTATCAGACTACCCAGATTAACAGCATGCTCCTTGACCGCGATTGCTTTGTCATCCGGCCCAAAAAGTGTTTCCACCACATCTTATCCCGAGTAGTCTTATTTTGTCGGTGTTGAGCTCCAAGCCATCGTTTTCCAAATTGCGACCACCAGGTTTAGATGTGCTTGAAGAGTACGTGGGTCGGTCCATGGCCACGAGCATCGTGCCGCTTGCGTAAAAGATGATCCTCTGTATCCGTATATTGTTTGGATGGTCTACCAGGTGTTTCTAAATTCAAGCGTCTATCTACAGTGTCTAATATAGCCGACACAGCGATAATGAATAAGTAAGGGGACAGCGGACAATCTTGCGCAGTCCCAGTCGATAGTGCCCCTGACGGAGACGGCGTGCCCCTATCTTGCACACAAACACTTACGCACTATGTTGATGGCCTGGACCATTTCGACCACCGCAGCTGGCACCCCAAACTGCTGTAGTGCTCATGCAAGACCTATTGGGCTGATGTTCAATCAGCCTACGTGCCAGGAGCAATCCCTCGCTAGTCTCTCGATTTGGTTTGAAGCCGCACTGAGATTTCCGCGATGCCTTGTTAGCACCTCCGCGTGTGTGTCGTTATCGCAAAATGTTGGCCAATCTTTCTTAGCCTACTGCTAATAATAGGTACATTGGCTTGCAATTCGAAGGCAAGGAGGCGCCGCCTTTCCTAAACTTTGTGACAACGGATCCTTCTCTCCACACGTCGGGAATGTCGTAAGTCGTTTTTTTTCTCAGCAAGTGCTTCATAAGAACGTCGATATTTCTACAGCATCGCTGCGTCCCAATATAGGTTTTCATAACTCAGGTGGCACCCCGTCGGTTCCTGCAGCTCGCTGTGTTCGAAGATGTTTGACTGCTTGCCTCGTATTTTCCAGTTGGATTCGGCCCATGTCGATAGGCAGCTCTGTTCGTATGTTCTGAGACGCCTACATTTTGTGAGAACCAAGTCTGCGTATTTGCGTTGTCCTTTCCCATCCGTTCGCTTGAATGCTCCGTGTGAGCCAGAGCTGCTTGTCTGCCTTCGCGCACTGTTTGATCGCCCTGTTGAGGCTCTTGATGTCGGTACCCCCCTGTCGTGATCTGTCGCTCTTTTCGATGAGGTCGCCCAGAGCAGCCGCCGAAAGCAGCCAAGATCTGGTCCATGGGGCGGGGGAGGGGGAGGGGCCCCAGAGGCCAGCGCCGATCGACGAACCAATACATAAACAACAACTATTTGATTCAAGAGGCTTATGCCATTACGCCGATCCCCCCAGAGGGAGAGAGGGATAGATCGTCTGCGATCGCGATAGTCATCCGAAACATTCAGGGCCTGTACCGTGCGCTTGCAGTGTGGTTTTCCCGGGCAGTGGTCGACTGTCCTGGGACCTTCGGGGCCGGGCGTGCCATTCGCGATGACGAATTCGCCGCTTCTGTTGTAACATGGTGCTCGGCTGGAGCGGAGGAGGAGGAGGAGGAGGAGGAGGAGGAAAACGACGAGGAGGAAGAGGAGGACGAGAAGAAAGTTGATAACGAATCACGGGGAGGGAGACATGCAGTGATGGCTGCAGGGGGCAGGCAAGGGCCAGGAGGAACGCGGAGGAGGGAGGGGTCATGCAGGAAGCATGGGCGCGGGAGGGAGGACGAGGACGATGAAGGCAGTGTGCGAAGGACGGGAGCACGCGTGGCGAGGACGAGGGCGAGGACGAGGAGGGGCGCAGACGAGGCGGAGGCGGAACAGCAGAAGCACCACTGTCTTCTGTCATGCGGGCGTGGGCACTCGAGAAGCTCTTGTGGGGCCGTGCGGGGCGTGCCTGAACGCATGGCTGCTCACGTTGGCCACTTCGCGGCGCTCCAGAGGAGGAGGTGCGGGCAATACTTCTGTCCATATCCATTGCAGTATGGAGTTTCGGGCTCCCTTCCCCAGAAAGCCGAGGCGCACTGGATATGGATAAATTTGGCCCCTAGAGGCTCGATTATTTCCCGTATCCAGTGCGCCTCGGCCTTGTGGCGCCCCTTCCAAGAGAGTTCAAAACCCACTGGATATGGATATAGATCTTGCCCGCAGGAGGGTTCGAGTCGCTGATACGGAATCCGAGACGACGAGCACGAGGAGGTAGGGCAGGAGGCGGGATGGGAGCTGGAGGATCACGATGCCGCATGCCACCCTGTCCTCGGCTTGTGAAGGTCTATTGGGGTAAGGGGTCCACGGTCGTCGCCTCTTCGTGGGGCGTTCTTGAAGTCTTGGTCTTCGGCCCATGATGCCACCGATTCTGGCCTTTGGGGCAGAAGCTTTTCGAATGCCTGTGGGGGTTCCGAGGGACGCCTTCTGGTTTCTGGGATGCATTCTGGAGGAGTCTTGGGAATCGTTTGAGGAGCCTTTTTGAGTTCTTCTGGGGCCTCATGAGGGTCTCTTGGAGCCTGTCGACTGTCTGTAGGGCGCTCGGTGGCGATCCCGTCGTTCTTTGGCGATCTCGCTCGCGGTGGTTCGAATTTGAGTTCGAACTCCCCTTGTTGGGCCTTTCTGGGGCCTCCCTTGCTTCTTGTACTGTCTTGGGCGCCTCTGGGGCTGCCTTGGAGCGCTTTTGGGCCGTCTCTGGTCCTCTTGGGAGTCTCTTCGGCTTGCTTGGCGCGATCTTTGGGGCCACCTGGCCTGCTGTGGACGCTGTTGAAAAAAGGTGCGCATGCTAAACATACACTTGTTTCGTAGGTGTTGGAAGGGTTTTGAAGCCTTGTGGTTCTTCTGAGGGGTCTTTGGGTACCCAGTGGCTGTGTCCGCACGCGTTTCCCCCGCCCAGTATACCGTTTCGTGGCCCCATCGGGGGTTCCGCCGAAGGCCCCAGTAGCGGCGCCCGCATGCGTTACCCCGACACAGTGCAGCGCTTCGTGGCCCACAACGGAGCTCCACCGAAGGCCCCAGTGGCGGTGTCCGCGTGCGTTTCCCCCACTCAGTCAAGCGTTTCGTGGCTCCGTGCCCCAATGGCGGTGTCCGACTGCCTCCCCCCCACCCAGTACAACGCTTCGTGGCCCCAAAGGGAGCTCCACCGAAGGCCTTCGAAGGCCCCAGGGGTGGTGTGACATGCGTTCCCCCACTCAGTGCAGCGTTTCGTGGCCCCATAGGGAGCTCCACCGAAGGCCCCAGTGGCGGTGTCCGCATGCGGATCCTCCCACCCAATGCAGCGTTTCGTGGCCCCTTAAAAACTCCGCCGAACGCCGCGGTGGCGGTGTTCGCATGCGCCTCCCCCGCCAAGTACAGCTCTTCGTTGCCCCACAGGGAGCTCCACCGAAGGCCCCAGTGCCGGTGTCCGCATGCGTCTCCCCCACCTCCACCGAAGGCTCCAGTGGCGGTGTCTGCATGCGTTTCCCATACCCAGTATAGCGTTTCGTTGCACCACAGAGAGCTCCACCGAAGGCCACAGTGGCGGCCCCGCCTCACTGCGGCACCCCTCGCACGCTCAGCGGCCCAGTAGTGAATTCACCTTACATCCCCAGTGGCAGCGCCCGTATGGCGGCCCCGCCCCAGATCGGCACACCCTTCGCATGCTTCATGGCCCTATGAAGAGTCTCTCGAAGGCGATGCCCGCAACGACGGCACTCACAACTGCATATGGATGGATCCTTCGCCAGGATGATTTTTGGAGGGGGCGGGGGCGGCGGGGGAAAAATCATCCTCTTCGATCCCCTCCTCCTCCTCCTCCTCCTCCTCCTCCTCCTTCTACTTCTACTTGCTAAGTTCCGCTAGCCCCCGTGCGAAGTCCTGCTAAGCTCTGCTAGCCCCTACTAAGCACTGCTAAGTGCCGGTGAGCACTGCCAGCCCCTGCTAAGCACTGCTGAGCCCTTCCAGCCCCTGCTCAGCCCTGCGAGTGAGCCTTGCCAGCCCCTGCTAAGCCCTGCTGAGCTCTGCTCCTATATCACGTCGGGCCATGCTAGCGCCGTACAACCTCATGATGCGGCCCGCTAAGCTCTGACGCGCTCCCCTCAGCCATGCTAAGCTGTGCTAAGCCCTACTAGGTTCTGAGTTGCAATGCTGACTCCTGCTAGGCACTTCCAAGATGTGCCATGCCATGGGAAGCATCGCGAAGCCTTGCGACGCCCGGTTAAGCTTCGCTCCGCCCTTCTCAGCACTGACTGCGCAGCCTTTGCAGGGCCTGGTGAACCTTGTTAGTCCCTGCGCAGCTCTGGCGAACTCTGCTGTGCCCGAATCAGCTCTGCTAAGGCATCAGGTTGCCTGGTGAGCCATGCTACGCTCGCTTCATCACTGGCCCTAGTAAGCCCTGCCATCGGCCTGCTTAGCCGTGCCAGGCCTGGCAAGGCTCCGCTGCGACAGCTGGGCGCGGTCAGGATTCCTTACCACTCCTAAGCCACGTTCAGTGTTGCTATTCCCATGTGAAGAGGACTGCTAAGCCTGCTTAAGCCCTGCGGGGGGCCTGCTTCGCTCTGCAGAGCCATGCTCATCTTTGCTGAGTAAAATGTTGCTCTGCTAGACTCTGCTCGACCTTGATCTGCACTTTTGGGCCCTGACGGGCCATGATCGGTTATGCTCGGCACCGATAGGCCATGGTATGGCATTCTAAGCCATCGTATAGCCTTCTACGCTTACCCTAGCCTCGTGATACACGTTAGGACCCGCTACGCGGTGACGGGCCCTGCTAGTCTCTGGTAAGCAATGCTACCCCTTGCCAGGAATTGCTAAGATGTGCCAAATCTTTGGTGCACCTTGCTAAGCAGAGCTCGGCTCTGCTCAATCCGCTAAGCCCTGCTTTGCCCTGGTACAGCCTGCTGTGCCCTGCTGAGGTCTGCTAAGCGTCCTAGGTAGGCCTTGCTAAATTTTGCTAGGCCACGCGGAACCTTGCTGGGCCTGGCTAGGTCCTGACAGGCCTTGCTACGGCATGGGCAACCCCTCTCAGCCATGCCAAGCCCTCCTAAGCTTTGCCACGCCCATCTCCAGATGTGCTCTGCGAAGCTCTGTTCGAGTATGCTACGCCCTGCTCGGCTCTGCAGATCCTTGCCAGGTCATGATATGCTCCGCCAGGCACTTCTGAGCCCTTCTACCTTCTTATATGCGCTTCTGGGTCCTGCGATACCCTGCTGGGCCTGGTTAGGTCCTGACAAGCCTTGCTACGACATGCGCAGCCCTGCTCTTTCATGCTACGCCCCGCTGAACTCTGCCAGGCCCAGATGTACTCTGCTAGGCACTAATCGGGTATACCATGCCCTGCTCGGCTCTGCAGGGACTTTCCAGGCTAGACTCTGCCAGGCATTGCTGCGCCTTGCCAGGTTCTGATCTGCCCTGCTGGGCCTTGCGAACCCTGCTGAGCCTTACTAGGTCCTGACAAGCCCGGCTGACCCGTGCAGCACCTTGAAGAGCTTTTTGTATTCCCTCTCAGCCCTGCTAGGCCCTGCTAGGCCCTGCCAGGTATGCACGTCCCAGGCTTGCGCGTCTCATGAGCAACAATCCTCCTCCTTGTCCTTCCTCTGTGCTTGCTCCTCCTCCCCCTCCCCCTCCTCCTCCTCCTCCTCCAGTCAGGGGCGCACTGACATGGACCTCATGGTCCAGTCAGTTCCAACGCGGTCGCCGTCCACGACGACCAGGCCGAGGTGGCCAAGCTCACATCGATCATCACGTCTCTTCGTGAGACGGGAGATGATGAAGGGGTGCAGCGCTACCAGGCTCGGTTGGATGCCAAGCGACTGGCCGTCGAGGCGGCACGCGAGAGCCCTCCTCTCCAGCGGCAGGTCAACCAGGCCTTCCACGACATGCGCGTGCTGGAGGCTCGCCTCTCCAAGGCAGTCACGGCCTACGAGTCCGCTGAGAAGTTCATGCTCGAGCAGCGTGAGCGTGTTCGGCAGCTCTCAGCGGATATGGACGCTGCTGAGGCGGAGCATAAGGCGTGGGTCCGCAAGCTACATCAACATGTGGAAGGACCGGCTGCTGCCACAGCGCCACCTTCACCCTCTTCGCGCCTCTCGATTGATGACATCCTTGCAGGCCGGGAGGTGCCAATCGTTTTTGAGTCGATGCAGTTCAACGCTGACGAGTACGAACTCTCGACTGAAGAAAAGGCCGCTTTGGAGCAGCGGTTGCAGTCTTTGCAGGACGGCCTTCGCGGAGCTGTCACTTCGCTGTTCGCCGACGCCAAGACGGCAGCCGACCAGTTCCGTGCTGACCATAAGGCCCAGATGGACCGATTGGCTGGCAAGAAGCGGCGTGTCGTTGCAGAGTCACCTGCAGGTGACCAGCCTGCTGACCCAGCTGGTGCGACGGCGCCCGTCGGTGGACATCATGCCACAGCCCCAGCTCCTTCGCCAACGTCGGCGGCCCCAACCGCGCCTTCGGACGCGCAGAAGGCACCTGAGGCGTCGACTGCTGCCGGATCCGCGCCTCCAGGAGGTTCATCATCTTCGGGACCAGCTTCTGATGGCGATGCCCGCGCTCGTGCCCAGAAGATTTTACAGTCGCCTCAACAGGGCCCCCCCCCTAAGTAGGCCTGACGGCGTCCTTAGGGGGGAAAGCGCGTCTCATGAGCAAGCTTTCGTTGTGAGCTGTGGCTCCAATTTGTTTTTTCATCATTTCTCGGCCGGCCCGCCCGGCTGGTCTCATCCACGCTGGAACTCTGAATTTGTTTCTGGCGGTTTTGCTTTTTCGGTGAACGCGTCGTCGGCTCAAGACGATAAGTGTTTCAAGGCCTTTTCGGCTTCTCCGCTTGCGCGTGCTCCGGACGAGCCTGACTCGCTCTTGCTGTCTCGTTTTTCGCTCCAGGGACCTTTTTTTCTGGCTTTGAGACACGGTTGCTAGGGCCAAGGGGGCCCTTGAAGCGGCTGTTACTCCAGGTCCTTACCAAATGGTCCTTCGGAGCCCCCATGTTCCCGAGGCCCCCCTTTGCTCTCGGGGATGTGTTTTAACGAAGCCCCTTTCTCTTGATGATTTTCCTGCTGAGTCGTTTTGCCCGACTCTCGAGACCTGTAATGTGTCGGGTTGGGGTTCTGGCCAGGCGTGGTTAGGACGTATCTGTGCTCACATCGTTCTCGTCCAAGAGCACAAGCAGCTCGACCACCAGATTGCTTCGGCATCCAGCCGGGCCGCCAGGAATGGATGGAAGAGCCTGTGGTCACCAGCAGTGCGCGCTGATGGAGGTGGCGCCTCGGGAGGCGTGGCTGTGCTTGTGCGTAGCGGGCTCGGCCTCCGCGCACTTCCATCTGGTCACGAACTTGTTCGAGCTCGTGCTGTTGCTGGAGTTGTTGAACTCCCGGGAGCCCCTCCTCTGCTCGTGGTCTCGGCCTATTTCTACGACTGCGAGGACCTCTCAGAGCGAAATGCCTCCCTCTTGTCCTCGTGTGTTTCTTTGGGGGGCGCCGTGGGCTTGCAGTTTTTTGTGGGGGGCGATTTCAACATGGAGCCTTCCCTCCTCGCTTCTTCTGGAGTCTTGGCCCACGAGTCCGTCAAGATTCGGACCCTCGCTACGGGGGAACATACTTGTCGGAGCACGGCTGGCCTCAAGCAGTATGATTTTTTCTTAGCCAGTCCCGGGGTGGCTAAAGCTGTTGCTTCGGTGGCGCCAGTGCGCGTCACCAATTTGCCCCCCCACTACCCTGTCCAGGTCACTCTGCACCCCCACCTCGGTAGGCTTAAGTGTCTGGCTTTTAGGCAACCTCCGCCGCTTCCCTTTCTGGCCGTCCCTGTGTTTGTCTGGTGCCTCCTACCCCTGAGGCCGTGCATCTTCCGTCCCTCATCGATGCGGCTAAGCTCTCGGCGAGGCGCAATGATTTTTCGGATGTCCAGGCTAAGCTGGACAAGGCCTACAAGATGTGGGCCAACTGTGCTGAAAGGGAAGTTGCCGCGGCGACGGGGGTTTCGCTGCCTTGCTGGGGGGCCAGGGGTAAGGCAGCCCAGTTATTTTGGAAACCTATTTTGCCACCTGTGCAGCAAGTGCCGTGTTCCGAGCTTTTTGCGTGCAAGTGGCTCGCGTCGCAGTTCGGGGACTTCCGTGGCCACTGGGCTGACGGCAACCAGCGCGGCATTAGCGCGGTGCTCGGATCCTTGCAGCAGCCTTCGGCTCAGATGGTCAGCAGCTTAGGTCATCAAGCTTGTTTTCTGGACCAGCTGGCCTTTTTCATCCTGGAGCTGCCCATGTACGAGGTCATGGAAGGTGCCTGGTTGGAACGATTTGAGGGTCTCCACGGGTCCTTCCAGGTCGCTATGGGGACTGTTGAGGCCCATGCCCGTAAATCGGCTTCCAAAGCTTTTCGGGACTGGATCCTGTACCGGGCTGATCGGGGGGCTCGGAGGGCCCATTTGGTGGCCAAGGGGGCCACGAAATGGACCCCCACCACGACTCTGAGCTTGGATGGGGATGTCGTGTGCGATCCTTTGTCGTTGCTCCAGACCGAAAGTAGGAGGTTTGCCGATCTTTGGGGCGATGGCAGTGCTGACATTTGGTTCTGGCATGACGGTCCGCTGCCAGAGCTGCCTCTGGTGCCTATTGCCGCCGTTCGTGCGTTTTCCAGGGGATTTAAGGAAAACACTTCGGTTGCCACTGACGGGTTCCATATGCGACACTTCGATATGATGAGTGATTCGACCCTCACGTCACTCATTTATTTGTTTGCTGTCATGGAGCTCTCTGCGATGCTTCCCCGTCAGATTGCCATCATTCTGTTGTCCCTCATTCCCAAGGCCTCGGTCGGGTTCAGACCGATTGGGAATTTCTGTGCCGTGTATCGGGCCTATGGCCGCGTCCGGCGGCCGTTGGCCCAGGAATGGGAAACGCGTTTTGCCCGTCCTTTTTTCGCGGCTGGGCCCTTCGAGGGGGCCCAAGACGTGGTCTGGAGGCAGGCGCTCCGTGCCGAATCCAGCACCCTGGCCAGCAAGGAGGCGGCGACGGTCTTGCTCGATCTTTGCAAGTATTACGAAACGATCGACCTCCGTGAGCTCCTTTCTCGTTGTCGCCAACTTCAATTCCCCCTCGGAGTTGCGTACCTGGCTGTGTCCATGTACCTTCAGGCCAGATGGTTTCGGCTGGTTGGTTTCGTGGATGGCCCTTATTGGGCTGGGCGGGGAATTGTGGCGGGGTGCAGTTTCGCTACCAGCTTGATCCGGGTTTACGCTCTCATTGCTCTAGATAAGTTGTCGTTCCCTGCCCAGGTCCATTTCAAACTTTATATTGACGATTCTGGTCTTTCGGCCACGGGCTCTAAGGAGTACATTCTCACTCATCTTCCGCCAGCTGTCGTTGCGCTTCACGATGCTTTGGAGGTTGGAGTGGGAGCTAAGGTGTCGGACGACCCTGGCAAGCGCTCTTTACTTTGTTCGTCGCTGGATCTGGGCAGAGCGCTCGGCCGACGGCTGGGCGGTCTGGCCGGCCCTCTCGTGAGCAGTGCAGCCAACTTAGGTGTTGACGACTGCGCCGGCAGATTCCCGAGGAAGGGGAGGGGGTCTAGCAAGGCCAAGGCCCGGGAAGGGGAGGTCTAGCAAGGCCAAGGCCCGGGAACACAAATCGAAAGGTTTCTGTGGCAGGCTTTCGGGGCTTCGCCCGACCATTGGAGGCCGCGTTGCGCGGAAGGTTTTTGCTTCCGGCTCCATGGCGTCTAATCTTTTCGGTGCTGACGTCCATGGGGTTACCGACTGCGAGCTTCTCAACCTCCGCCGCCAGGCTGGCTCCATCCTTCAGCCCTCGGCCAAGGGCCGTAGTCTCACTTGTTTGTTTCTGGCTTACCAGGACCCGTGCTGGCTGGCGAGCGTGGCGCCTATCACTCGGTGGTCCAAGGAAGTCTGGACCTCCCATCTTCGGTTGTACCCTCACTCTATTCCTCTCCCTGAGCTCCGTGTTGCCTGGGAGGCCGGATTTTCGGGCGAATCCCCGCTGTGGCGTAACGTGTCCGGCCCTATTTCTGCTCTGAGAAAGTCTTGCGAGAGAATTTCGTGGAGTATGCCTTCGTTTGCGGTTCTGCTCACGGATCAGGGTCACAGGGTCTCCCTCGCTGTTTTTTCGCCCTCTTTGGTCAAGGTTTTGCTGAAAAAAACTGTTTTGAGGGGCTTGGAGTGGGGTTTGGGGGCCCGTCTGAACCTTTCTAAGCGTGCTTGTGCGGATGGCACCCTTCATCTTCTGAATTCTGGGCGTTTCACTCTGTTCCAGAAGGGTTGCGTTCGTGCTTCGTTTTGTGATGCCGTGTACGCGAGCTGTCAGTCTAGGCTATAAGATCAACAACTTGTGCCAGTTGTGCCTCGCCGCGCCCGACACTTCAAGGCATCATCTGTGGGAGTGCGAGGCGGTCGAAGAACTTCGTGCTGATCTTGTCAAGCCTGAAGTCCGCAGACTTGCTGCTGTTGCTGATGATGCCCTGGCTTGCTACGGGGTCTTCCCGTATCCTGGAGATGATGTTCCTGGGCCTGTTTCGTCAGGGGGCATCGTGGTGGAGTGGGTTGGAGAAGCCGGAGATCTCAATACCGACGTCCAGGGTGATATTTTCGCCGGCGGATCCTGCACGAGACGTGTCATATCGGAGCTTAACCGCGCTGGTTGGGCCTTCAGTTTTTGGTGTCGTGCCACAGGTCTCGAGAAACTCAGGGTTCGGGGGCCAGTCTGGGCACCTTGTCCCCAGACGCCCCAGGCGACCGAGTTTTATGCATACAGCGTCGCTTGTCAGTGATCAGATGGCCCTAGCGAGCTGTTCCTGGATTGCCAGAGTTGCATTGATTTCCACGCTTTGCCATTTGACGCCCAGTGCTTTCCCAAGCGTACATTTTCGGGGTTTGCCCAATTTTGTAGGCCCTTTGCACACCAGTGCTCTGTCAGGGAAGTGAGGGCTCACCAGGACCTCAGCTCGTGCGAAGATGACTGGGCGCGTTAATGCTGCGAAGGTAACTGCGCCGTCGACGCCTCGGCCAAGCTCGCGGTGGCCTCGCACCCCTCTCCGGATCCAAAGTATGCGGAGATGATCGATCAGGACATTTCGGTTGCGAAGGTTGTCGGCGTTTTGGCGGCCAACCTGTTGCCGTCCTGGCCTCGCCTTGTTATGGGTCCGGGTGTGGAGCGCACGCCTGATCCGCCCAAACCTGTTTCTACTCCTCAGCGCCCGCCCCATAAATGGTGCTGGGTCGGCTCTTTTTTGCCAGTGCTGCGAGTGTTTGCGCGGGCGTCGAGGCAAGCCAAGCTCACCCCCTGTGGGTGGAGCGTGCTCCCTGTCCTTACGAGTGCAGCCTCAGGCTTTGCGAGCCATCGGCCACCGTTGTATTGTAGTCGGCTGTTCCGGCGGGTTTATCTTGTGCATGTGCCAAATATGCAGCTATATGACCTCTGGCGCTCGGGTTGCCAACCTTGGCAAGCAGTGTGAGCCTCAGAAGGTCGCTACGCACATGAACCCGTGGTCCGAACTCCAACGCGGGCTCCACCCTTCGGTCAAGAAGCGTGGGGTCACAATAGACGTGGACACTTTATGCCCGATGTATGCGCTTCAGGCGCATGCTGTTGCGCCCCCCCCCCCCTGTGCCAAGGTGCCAGGTGGAACTTGGGGGCCAGCGCTCTGAAGGGCGCCTTCATGCTCGTCTGGAGGTGGAGGGTGGCCGTCGGTTGCACAGAACACCCAGCCTTGCTGGACCCACCGAGGGAGAGCCAGAGTGCCAGGTCGAGCTTGGGGACCAAGCCCAGCTGGAGATCCGAAGGCTAGATGATGAAGAGGAGGATACTGCTCTGTTTCTCGCGGTTTCCGTCGGTTCGGCGTCGCCTTCTGCGAGCCATGGTTCAGAATAGGTTCTGACCCTGTGCTCTCAGCTTATGTGTTGTGTGTTTCATTTCTTTCCCCTGGGGTGGAATCGCCCGCCCCCCAGGGTGTACGTGGGCAGCTGGCAGCCGTTGATGGCAAAGAAATCCTCCTCCTCCTCCTCCTCCTCCTCCTCCTCCTCCTCCTCCTCCTCCTCCTCCCCCTCTCCGTCCTCCTAATGCTCCTGCTCCTCCTCCTCCTCCTCTCCCTCTTCTCCTCCTCCTCCTCCTCCTCCTCCTCCTCCTCCTCCTCCTCCTCCTCCTCCTCCTCCTCCTCCTCCTCCTCCTCCTCCTCCTCCTCCTCCTCCTCCTCCCCCCCCGGCCATCTGGTCCGCGGCGGTGCGGCCGCGCGCCGAGTCTCGCCTTCGGCCGCCCCCTGCGCCGGGCCGCCAGGACGCGGCGGACCCGGGCAACGGCTCGGAGGAAGACTGCGCTGGGGACAAGGCGTGCGCGCGCTGATCTTCGGTATGGCAGGAGGGAAAAACACGCACAGACACAATGCATCGTCGATCCCCAAGGAGCATCTGCGAAACTATGGAAAGGGGGGGGGGGAGACGCAAAGCCAGAACATACGGACAAATATATCCCATTAGGAGGCCACTCCATGGGTAGGGAAACGCTGGAAACGAAGACCGACACCACCCACTTCTTGTTTCTTTTGAGCAGGACTCGCTGTCGGCGTCGCCGCGGGCGCTGTCCATTCGAGGCAGGATCTTGCCTGCCAGACAGGGCCGCCGCCGGTTATGGACAACATTGACTGTCAGGTATTTCCGTACCTGTTTCGGGCGTGCCCCCTTCCTGGGTCATTATGCTTCTCGAGGAGGTCCCATCAGAGGCTCTTGCCTTAACTCGGGCCTGTCACTCTACAGGAGGACTATTCAAAATTAGTCAGAAATTGTCCCGGGACTCTTTTTGAGCAATTGTTGCTGCTATGTTTGGCATGCTTTTTGCTTGTTCTGTCATTTTCGTCCCGAATCCCCCCCGTAGGGAGGCAGGCCCGACTTACCTCTTGCCTCGGGATGCTGCCGAGCACTCTGCGCCTCGCCGCGGAGCGCTCCGGGGCGGCGGAGGCCTGCCAACCAGCCTGCCGGTTTCCGCCGACACGGCTCCTCCCGACTCGGCTGCCGATGTCCGCCGATGAGATGCCTTTCGATCGCCGATCCGACTTGTCGATTCGATTCTGGGCTCTCCTGCCCCCTGGCTTTGGGCGAGGATCCTCGAGGAGCACCTCCTTGATCACCGAGCAACAGAAGCAGAACGCGCGCGACGCGTCTGAGGATTGCACGGGGGCTGGAAGGGACGTACGAGCTACGTGGAGTGTCAGCCACGCGCAGAGGGCGGTGGGGGGAGGTGGGGGGCCTCTTAGATGCACCCATGCTTCCTAGAAGGCGCGGGCCTTCTCTATAGATGCAAGGCCCGGCGCCTTCTGAGAAGCAGCCTCCTGAGAAGCCCTCCTAGACGTCCGAGCGACGGGGCATGGAGCGGGGCATGAACGCCCGAGCGACGGCACGGGGCATTGACGTCCGAGCGACGGCCAGGCCCTCCAGCCACGCGCAGAGGGGGCGGGGGGAGGGGGCGGGGCCTCTGAGAAGCACCCGTGCTCCTTCGAAGGCGCGGGGCCGGCGCCGCCTTAGAGGCAGCCTCCTCCTAAGAAGCCCTGCCCCCTCCCTCCACCCCCTTGTGTTAGGTCGGGCCTGTCCCTCTACAGGAGGCATCTTCAAGACTAGTAAAAAATAGCCTGGGGACTATTTTTTCAATATTGTTTTTGACTATTTGGGAGTATTTGTTGGGTATTTTTTTCATTGGAAATCTCCATGTATGGGGGACACGCCCGACTTAACCCTTGTGCGGACCGCCCAGCCCCGGGGCGCGCGCAGGACGGCCTGGCGCCCGACGAGAGGGAGGGCGACAGCCTGCAGTGCGAGGACGCCGCCGCCTCCTGCCGCGGGTCGTCGCCGGTCGTCGTCGGCGTCGTCGTCGTCACCATCGTCAGTTCTCGTCGTCGTCGATCTAACCACCATCGTCACCACCATCACCATCGTCACCATCACAATGCAATGATCATCATCTTCATCATCTTGTTCATCATCAGCATCATTATGATCATCGTCTTCATCATAATCATCATCATCATCATCATCATCATCATCATCATCCCCATCGTCATCATCATCATCATCATCATCGTCATATTCATCATCGTCATCATCATCGTCATCATCAGCGCCATCGTCATCATCATCATTGTCAGCACCATCGTAATCATCGTCGTCGTCATCATCATAATCATCATCCTCGTCCTCGTCATCATCATCATCATCATCATCATCATCATCAGTATCATCACCATGATGATCATCATCATCATCATCATCATCATCATCTTCATCATCATCATCATCATTATCCTCACCCTCATCCTCATCCTCATCCTCATCCTTCTTCTCCTCCTCCTCTCATCCTCATCATGATGATCATCATCATCATCATCATCATCATCATCATCGTCACCATCATCATCGCCAGCACCACCGCTACCATTACACCAGTATCGCCAGCACCACCGCTACCATCAGTATCGTTACCAGATTCGTCATCACCATCGCTACCATAACCATCACCGTTGCCAGACCGTGTCGTTCTTTGTCGGTCGTCGATATCGTCGTCGGTCCTGGTCGGTCGTTGCTGGTCGTTGCCGGTCCTCTTCGGTCAACGACGTCGTCGTCGCCAGTCCAGGTCGATCGTCGTCATGTCGCCTGGTCGTCGCCTGTGGTCGTCGCCGCTGGTGCCGGGCGTCGCCTGTGGTCGTCGGTGATGGTGGTGGTCTACGTCGTCGAATGACGTCTGTCGTCGTCGCCGTCGTTTTCGCTGTCGTCATCGGAGGATGAGGCTGAGGCAAGGGAGGGGTGTGAGGATGCGGAGGGGGGGATGAGGGATGAAGGAGGACGAGGAGGAGGAGAGGAAGTTGAGGGGAGGAGGACACTGAGGACGGTTGAGCAGGGGGTGGAGGCTGATTTTTTGGCCGAGGTCATTTCGCCGAGACCGCCCCTAGGGCCTCACAGGTATGCGGTGAACAGATTGGGAGTGGAAGAGGGTTTCCCCTCCCCTTTTCGATAACCTCAAGCGGGGGGGCGCAGAGAGGGAAGGGTAATCGCCAGCGTGCGTTCTGAATTTCCTGATCGTGACTCTTTTCTTTCTGAGGTTACTATTGAGGGATCAACATGGTCAAATGTTCGCTGGAGCAGGACACTCGCGGATATGAATTTTGGCCGACGGTTGCCATTGCTGGATATGAGAACGCTCTTGCATGCTTCACCATCCATCGCTCTGAGGCTCCAGATCCATCATCTGCAGCAGCTTGTAGCCAGGCTTACATTCTGGAGACTCCTGTCAACCCTTGTCAGCCCCCTTCACAGCGTCTCTCAGGTCTCATACCTGCTATGCTGTGCGCTATTGTTGCACACGGCCGGACGCAATCGGGCAAGTCCACGACAATCGGACACATCATGAGACCAGGCCAGGCAATGCCGGCCACCGGCGACGGTGCAGGAGAGTCTGTGACTCAGTTCCCGGCTGTGATCGACACCGAGCTCGGCCTGATGCTGGACGCACCCGGCATCGATGACACGATGCTGCGGTTCAGTGACGACGAGGCCGGTCGCCGTGTGGCGCTGGCCCTGGCAGCGTCTGGCGTCACACACGTGAAGTTCCTCGTGTTCGAGAGCCTCGCCAATGACGCAATGCAGCTGCGCAGTACACTCGAGAAGCTGTTCAGGGCGTTCGGTGCGGCGGTAGCACCTGCGACACTCGTGCTGGCCACCAAAGCAGACATGCTAAGAAACCCCGATCAGCGCGCGAGGCGCCTGGACCTAATTTTCAATGTTGCCCAGGAGCACGGGTTACATGGGCCCGTCGAGTGGCAGAATGAATCATCGCAGGAAATGCAACCCCCGACCCCGTTCGGGACCCCCCCTGGGGGTCTTCCGCCGCCCAGCGCCGTCAGAGCACAAGGGGGGAGGGCATGGCGACCATTCCGCGTGTCACACGAAAACAAAGATGACGGGAAAGAAGGAAGGGGGAGGGATGGAGGAGGAGGAGACGACAGGGGCGGAATAGCGAAGCAATGGGGTTGAAGGTCGTCGTCCTCGTCCTGCGGCCTTCCCTCTCCCTTATTTTCCTCCTTGTCCATCCCTCCGAACCTTGCTCCCCCCCTTCTCCTCCTCCCTGCTTCCTTGTGCCTCGGGCAATTATTTGCCCGAGCCCGCGCTGTCATCATCTGCGCGGGCGGCCGCGCCGTCCTCAGAGTGGCCAGCGCCACCGACGCCATGGCGCCCAAGCGCGCCGCGGTGGCCCTCGAGATTCGGTTCCTGTGCAAGCTGTTGCTGCATCAGGAGACCCTTTCCTTTCGCAGGGGTAGTGGTGCGGGAGAGGGGTGGAGAGAGGTGGAGGGGAGGATGGGGGGCTGTGGGGGGAACGGAGGTAGGGAGGTGAAAGGTGAGATGGTGGGAGATTCTGCTGTGAGGACGAGGAGGGGCTCGGCCACCCCCCCCCCCCGCGCCCACCGGCCCGAGGAGGTCAAGGCCGACGGCATGAGCGCCGAGTTGAGCCTGAAGCTGGCCGAGAAGCTTGCCGACATCGTGAAGTCCTTGATGCAGGACCGCCAGGGGGGCAGGGGAGTCGGGGGTAGAGGGGATATGGGAGGGCGTGGGGAGGGGGAGGGAGGGGGGCACAGCGGACCAGGAGGCCAGGGACGACATGAAGACGGAGAGGATGGTGACGGCGAGGGATGTCATGCAGACGGCGATTCCCCCACACCCGCCCCCGCCCTCCTAGGGCTCCTAATCCTCCTCGCCGACGTCGTCGCCACCGCCATCGTCGTCGTCATCGTCGTCGGCAGCGTCGCCATCATCCTCGTCGTCTGCGGCGTCGTCACCGCGCGCACCGTTGACGGGTGGGATCTGGAGGACGTCGCCGTCTTCGCCGTCATCTTCATTATCGTCGCCGTGGCGTCGCCATGGCGGTTATCATCATTACCATCGTCGTGGCCATCATCATCGCCATCGTCGTCGTCGTCATCGTCATCAGTATCGTTATCATCGTTATCGTCATCGCCGATATAATCGCCATCGCATCGTCATCGTCATCGTCGCCGTCACCGCTTTGGACGGCATCGTCACTGCCATCATCCTCATCATCCTCCTCCTCTCGCTAAGCCTCCCCCCTATTCCCCTCGTTCCCCTCCTCAGCTTCATGATCCCGATCCTCGCGTCACCCTGCTGGTATTCCTGGCCCTCCCCGCCCTCGCCCTCCCGATCAACCTCCACCAATCCCCGCAGCCTCACCGCCGCCCTCCCTCCGCCGCGCGAGGAGACTCGCAAGGTGGACCCCATCTCGCTGATCGTCAAGCGCCCGCTGAAGGACATCGAGTCGCCCGACAAGGGCAGCAAGGCCAAGAAGCAGGGCCACGAGTTGGCCTTGCTGAATTCCGAGCCGTTCTTCGCCGCAGCTAAGGTGAAGAAGCTCGACGATATTCCGATGTGCTGGGTTTTCACGGTCTTCAAGAAGGCCGCTGCGGAGGGCAAGGAGATCCCTCAGTCAGCGATCGACGTGTGCACGAACAACGGCATGGTGGTCTACCGTGCAGTGCTGCACTGGATCACAGGCCCCGCCGAGGGAGGGGGGATGATGAGGAGTGGGTAGGCAGAGTGCGGATGAGGGGGGAGGAGTGATGATGTATGTGATGGAGAGGGCCAGCAGCAGAGGGAGGAGGAGGTATGTGGCGGTGACGGGGGGGGGGCGGCCATATACCCGTCCCTTCCCATCGTTCGGCCCTCGCCATCCTCGAATTCGTTCTTCCCCTCTTTCCGCCGTCGCCTTCTCCTCGTCTCGTCACCTCTTCTTCCCGCGTGCGCATTCCCCCCATCGCCCCGTCCCCTCCTCTTCCGCATTTCAACCTCCTCTCTTCCGCTTATCCCCGTCTCCATTTCCATGGCCTCCCTTCCTCATCATCATCCTCACCTCCTCCACTAGTTTCGCCATCCCACCCTCAGATACTCCTCCTCTCTTTTCCCCGAACCCTCACTCGCCCCCGCGACGCCCGCCAGGGCTGCCCGTGACGCTCGCCATCAGTGGCGACCTCTTGGAGAAGGACACTTGCGCGCGGTGGCTCTTGGAGAACATCAAGAACCGCAACACCCTGAACACTGGCAACGGGTTCTTCACTGACGCGGTGAGCACCGCGAACGGCGTGGTGTTCAAGCCGCCGCACTGCGTCTACCAGATCCTGAGTGGCGCGGCTGGCGGCTCGGACGCCGTGGACGACGACGACGAGGACAATAACAAGGCGCCCCGCCTCGGGTGTAAGCGAGCTGTAGCGTCGGAGGCGGAGGCTGGAGGAGGACGGGGGTGGATGGGGACCAGAGGTATCGGGGCGACGGCGAATCCGACGACGACAGCGGCGGCGGCGGCGGCGACGACGACGACGACGCCCGACGGCGGCGACGACGGCGACTGTCGGCGATGTCGCGCCTCCCCACCCCCGCCCGCCCCGCCCTTGCAGGGCGTCGCCATCAAGGACCTGCTCAGCAACAAGATCCACAGGCTGGAGGACCCGATCGCGGCAGGCCCTCTTCGCCCTCTCCTCCATGGGAGGTTTGGGGTGGGATGTTTAGGATTGGAGGGGAGGTGAATGTGGGGGAAGGGCAGGGTCGGGCATGGTCAGTTAGGCCTCAGTGGGTTGTTGGGAAACGAATGGGGGGGGGGGGGGGGGGGGGGGGGGGGGAGGGGGGGGGGGGGGGGGGGGCATGTTCGCGCATGTGGATGGCGGAGGGCGGTGGGCGGGGGAGGAGCGGAGGTCGTGTCATGGGGCAGCGCAGTTGAGTGCAAGTGTAGCGGCGACGGCGACGACGACTGCGATGGCGACGACGGCGACGGCGGCGGCGGCGACGACGACCGCGGCGGCGACGGGCCCAGCCATGCCCTCCAAAAGCGGACAGGGGTTTGACTGATAGCACCGCGAGGGCCGTCGCCGTCGCCGTCGTCGTCGCCCTCGTCGTCGTCGTCGTTGTTGTCGCCGTCGCCGTCGTCGTCGCCGCGAGGGGTTGAGGAGCAGTTATTGTCACCACCTTTGGTTATATTGAGACGGAGTTTGGAATTTTGGGGGCACATGGGGCTACTTGGGCCAATGTTGTGGGATCTTGAGGCAGGATGGGGTACCTCAAGATGTAGTAGGGTCCCGCTCGGGTGCGTTGAGGAATGGGCTTCGTTGATGCGCGTTGAGCTATGTTGATATCGGTGTTCTGAGGTATCTCGAATTATCTTGAAGCGCAGTGCGGCGCCTGGAGAGGGGGGCGTGGGGGCGCCTTACGCACTGCCCGTTCCCACGCGCTGCCCCGTCGTTTGCCCCCCCCCCCCCCCCCCCCCCCCCCCCCCCCGCGCGCGACGCCCCGCGCGCAGACAAAGTCATCGAGCACAACTACTCGAGGGCCGCGGCGAGCGTCTTCATTCTCGGCAACAAGATCCTGGTCACGAAGCTCTTCAGGGAGAACGCCACCAGCAAGAAGGCCGTGAGCGCGGCGGCGGAGGCGGGCAAGGTGGACTTCCTGAACAAGCAGAACAAGCGGAAGGCCGAGTCGGAGATCGTGGTCGACCTCGCGACCGCCTCTGCAGCGCGCAGGAAGCGCTCTTCCAAGGTTGGCCAGTTGACCGCCCCCGCCGTGCTGGCTCCCCCTGGCGCCCCCGCCGCTGCGGCTTGAGTAGATGATCGTGATCTCCGCTCGCGCCTGGGGTGCCTGCGATCGGGGGGGGGGGCCAGTATGAGGCATGTATTTGGGCGCATGCCATGCGATGGCCCTCCCACCGTACGGTGATCGGTTGAGGCAGGCAGTTTGCGAAGCGCGGCGCCCGTTGCCCAGAGTATCGAGGCAGCGGGTTTGGATAATCTTGTGCATGGCCATTGGGAGCGAGGGCGCCCGCTGGATAGAACCCCAACGATGATGATGATGACTAAGACGCCATTGATTTACATAGCGTTGCAGTTTCTGTTTCGGGGCAGCGCGCCGAAGGCCGCCCGATCCAGCAACTAGGAGGGGACTCGTGGGTGGGAATGGGGGGGGGGGGAGGAGTTGAGGCAGGTTTGGGAACGGTGTCTGGTATTGGGAGGGGTCGCACGGGGGCTCGGGGTGGGATCGCGGCTTCAGGCCGTCGTGCACGATCAGCTTTAACATCCACAGGGTTGCCCTCGCACCCATGAGGCTGCTACGTTCTGCAATGCGCAGTGGGGCCGAGCGTTGTGCCTTGGACTATGCGGCGCTGTGACAGCTCGGCCCATGGGGAAAGCGCGTTGAAAACACAAGTGACGTTGCATCGGTTGAGCGGCGATCCCGCATCAGACTTGGCAGGGGCGTTTGGGCATAGTCGAGTCTCGTGACACCAGACTTGTTGCACCCAGCGCGTGGCCTTTCGCCCCGCTTAGCGCGTGGTGCGCCCCCCAGCACACACCAGCTCCTGAAGGTGAGTTGCATTGACCTGCACGTGATATAGATTGGTGGGCCCCCCGTTATCCAGATCGGCGGAGCTTACCTGGCCATGTCGCCCCGTGGATTTCAGGTTACATTTCGCTGCGTTCCCCTGTTTCTCGTCTCGCATTCGGCCCGTTACACTGGCCCCCGATCGGCGAGGCTATCGGATTATCGGAAGCGGGTTTCGGCAACCGCTCACACGCTGATCTCGGTAGCCCATTTTGGGCTCAGGCGGGGGCGGATGGCCCTCCAGTTGAGAGCTGGGGAGGGCCACTTCAAGCTCGTCCGCGATGAGGTTGTCCTCGGCCAGATGCGCCAGTGGCTCCTGCAGCTGGACGGGATCGCTGCAGTGCAATTGGACGCGTCCGAGGACTGCGTTTTTGCAGCTAAAGGCGGTGGTGGAGGTTCGGGGGGAGGTGGAAAGGGGCACCTTGGATGTTTCGACTACGACGAGACAGGGGGAGAGGGTGGTGCTGTTGGGGGATGGGAGGACGTCAGCACCGAAGGAGTTGCACCACACGGATTTCAGAAGCACGGGTTGAATTTCAGGCGCGCTGCAGGTCGAGAGGGGGGCGGGGGGGAGCGCGCGTGGCAGGGCGATTGGGCGCATCATGGTACCATGGTACGCACTGCATTCTGGTGGCCTGTCGGCTATTCAGCGCCACCGTCCCAGGCTGCATGGGCAGGAGGTGGATTGGCGCCCCCGTGCCCTCACCCCACCCTGTTCACTTCTCTCCTCGCCACTTGCATTCTTGGAACGCTCGGCCGTTTCCACGCTCCCCGCCCCCATCGCCCTCCACCGTCGTCGTAATAGATTGCGCCCCGCCCGTTGGCCCACCGTCGTCATTTCCCCGCCGACCCAGTGGTGTTGCCATGTCCCGCCTTACCTTCGCACAGGAGTGGTGCATCGACGTCGGGGAAGGCGAGCACGAGGGGAAGGCGCTGGTTGCTCCGTCCGATCTTGACTCGACGGGCCCTGTGACGTTCGCCCAGAACTTCTTTACTGCGGCATTCTATTCGCAGCCAGGGGGCACTACTGTCGACGAGATGATGCTGCCCTCAGGCGAACGCGTGGACTACGCCAGGCTGAAGGGCGCCCACCAGTTGCACCAGTTGGAGTTGGTACAGGGACAGCCAGGATCTGTTCCTATCAAAGTTCAGGTCGCCGTCTTTGAGCTGATGAATGACGGCGGGTACGCGTGGGTGGACATCCAGGACGCTTGCCAGAAGCTCGGGCTGCCAAAGCCGCTCAACAATGGCAGCCAGTGGTTTCACAAGAGATTCAATCGGTGGGCCGAGACCTGCGCGAAGCTCAACTTGGGAGCGGTCCCGCTTCGTCGCAGTCTACCTCTTGGAGATAGTGGCGGTGCAGAGGACGCCGCCCGAGCGTTGACCTTCCCGACCGTCTCCCTTCGCTGGTTGATGGTCCTCGCCCACCGCTCTGCTTTCGGCGGCACGTCCAGGATGGGCGAGGTGAGCTCGGCGCCTGCGCGCGCGGCCTTGGCCAAGTTGCTGGGCGGCTTGCTCGCGAGGTTGCCGTCGACGTTCAGCTTCTCCATGAGGCTCGACCCTGACGCCGTGAAGGTCACTGGGGCGGCGGGTGGGTGTGCTTTCACTTGCCACGGCGGTGCTTCCGAAAGTTCTTCGGCGTCAGCGGGGGATTGTCGGAGGGGGGGCGGGTGGCGATGTGAGCGGGGGGTCAGGGCAGGACAGCCTCTCCAGGGTTCGGCATTGAGAGTGAAGGAGGGCAATGTCAGGATGACGGGGTGGAGTGGAGGAGCGAGTATATAGGTTCGGGGCTGAGGCGCCTGGGTCCATGGAGAGGGGTGGACGTGCAGGCAGATTTGATGAGTGGCCAGTCTGCGGGAGGATCTGGGTGATCGGGCCCGTGGGCAGGGGGAGGGCCGTCTTTGGTCTCGGCTTGCTGGGTGGAGAGCGCCCGCACGATGGCGGGGGGGGGCATCATCCTTCGACCACCCGCTCCATTTCCTGTTGCACCCCCAGGGTTTCGATTGGGGGGTCGGAGGTCGTGAACAACTACGCGGGGCTGCTGCCGTTCACAGTGCACGTGAGGGACAACAAGGTTGACCTCGGGGAGGTGAAGACGCTGACCGCCGCTGGCCATATGCCACGAGGCCGCAAGATGCATAAGCAGGTCAGCGACTTCTTGACGTTAGACGGCATGTTGGTGCAGCAGTTCTACTCTTCGCTCTTGAACTTGGCCTTCCACAGGGAGGCCGCTTGCTCGCTGCTTCTCGGGCTGGCACGACAGGCCCTCGCTCGCCTTTTCTGCTTCGCCCTGTCTTTCCGCGCCGTGGTCGTCGCCGTCGTCGTCGCCGTCGCCGTCGCGTCGCCATCGCCGTCGCCGTCGCCGTCGCCGTCGGCCCCCTCGTCGTCGTCGTCGTCGCAGTCGCCGCCGCCGCCGCCGTCGCCTCCGCCGTCGCCGTCGCCGTCGGCGTCGGCCGTCGGCGTCGGCCGTCGCCGTCGCCGTCGGCGCTGCCATCTCTGCATTGTTGGTCGGAGGCTGGCGTCGGCACTGGTCGTTGATATCAGTTGGCGCAGGCGGTAGTTGCTGCCGTTGGGCCCCGCGGCAACGGCGTCGGCCGTCGGCGGCGGCATCGGCGGCAGCGGCATCGGCCGACGGCAGCGGCGGCAGTGGATTCGTTGTATTGTTGCCTTCCTCGGCACCCCCGCCATGCGCCCTTCTGCCGCCGCCATCCCTCCCGCGTCGCCGTCATCCACTACCGCTGACTCCATCCAACTTTCTCGTCCTCGCCCTTGCCTCCACCCTTCTCCCACTTCGCCAGCGTGCCCCCATTGCTTCGCTCTCCCTCGCAGCCGCCTTCCCCTGCCTCCACTGCTCCCCAACTCATCGTTCGCCTCTTGCTTGTCAATCCTACTCCACGGGCATCCCTGAATTCCCTCCCTCGCCCTCCCCCCCAACCCTCCGTTATCACTCCTCTCCGCCCCCCCCCCTTCCTTTGTCCAACTACTTCCCATCCCGCTACCATTACATATATTCGCATACGCGGGCATGTGGATGGCGATATGCTTGCTCGCGCACCCAGCGGGTAATGATATTGTCATCTTCGTGCATCTGGCATGCATGCACTTATCCGCAACGAACATGCGACTGAGGCCGCGTGCGTTAGATCCACCAGCTGGGGGGGGGCATGGGAAGGACGCGGGGCGCCTGCTTAATGAGATGCTTGGTGATGTTGGTGGCATGCGTTTCGCCTGAGGCACCCCCGCCACATTGCAACATCGGAGGAGGAGGAGGCGCTTAAAACGTCTTATGGCCATACTGAGGCTATCGCTCGGGACATCGTCATCGCGCTCCATTGGCCTCGATGGTGCAACCTTGGGGCGTTCGAAAGTAGCGCTCCCGCTTGGGAGGTCGTGAGACAAACGGGATGTTGCGACGATTGGTTCATGGCGTCTTATCGCTGTCGATGGCCGCTTCGCATCATGGAGCAGCCCCGCAGAGTGCATATTGAGCTCGATGGCGCAATCGTAACATCGTCGACCGCGGGGCTCTCGCCTCGGACATCTCGCTTTTCAAATCGTTTCCGATGCTGTTCTGCGCCTCGCGCCCCGTCGCGTGGAAGGCCCTTCCCCTTCCCTTGCACGATGTGCGCCTTACCACCGCCGCTCTTCGGCGCCCCTCCGCGACTTTCTGGCCGCGCAGCCATGTTTCATGGAGGCGCATCAACTTGCGCTGGCGTCGTGGCCATCCGCGCATCGCGCTTCCGTGCCTGAGGTGTGGTTCATGAGGGGTCTTTTGTAGGATTTTATGTGTTTCGCTGGGTGTCCACTGGGTGCCTCGCGGGTGGGGGCGGGGTCGCAGGGCTTGCGAGGGGGCGGGGGGCGCCTGGGCGACTTGCGAGCTCGACTGTATATGAGGCGGGCGGGCGGGCCTCCGTGCATTGCGGGGCGCGCCACGGGGCTTTGGGGCGGCTCTCGGGGCCTCAGGTGAGAGGCTTTACGTATCAGTTTGCGTTCCTGGACGCTTGTCGGTGCACTCATGGGCCCACGGCGCGCTCTTGGACGCATGTGGGTCTGCCCCAGGGTCTCCTGGGCTGCCTTGGGGTGCCCTCAAGAGGCAGCGGGGACCACCGTGGGGCGATATTAGGATCTCTTTGGGAACCCTCGGAGAGTCGGAAGGTAGGCAGGGGGTAGCTTGATCAGTTGCCAAACAGTTTAGGTCTTATTGGTTCTGGCTCTTGGTGTCCCCCGAAGGTCCCCCTCTTGGCGCGGTCATGTGGTCTCCCGTGGTGGATTGTGGCTGTTTTGTTTTGGCATCGGTTACTTTGGGCTTCTTGGGGCGCTCTCGGGCCTTCCTGTGTGTGTCCAGCATTCCGTGTAGCATCCTTCGGGGCCCTCTTGGCCCTTCGGGGCTTCTGGGCCAGCAACGTGACCGACCTGTCCCCCCACCCCCAAGCGCGCGGGAGTGCCCTGGATGTGTGCTAAGTTACATGCCCGCTGCCAAGAGAGTTATGATCTTCTTGGCTCCACAGGGCAGGGCCGTCATGAGTACATGGGGGGGGGGGGTCACTTCGCGCCCTGCGGCCGCGCGGCAGACCCTTGCCATGGTCGCCCGCGCGCGCCCCTGGGTCAGCGCCCCGCGCGCGCATGAACCCGTTTGCGATTATGCATCAAAATAGGCTTTCGCGCGCACGTCGCGCACCATTGTTTCTAGTTGCGCGGGCGATCGGCCCCGCGCCACCGCGCGTGCGCTTTCGCGACCGAACTCACATGCGCGCTTACTATACAGCCCCCCTGCGCGTGCCCGAGGGCGCTCCCCGCCCGCGCGTTTTCTCCCATGCACCGTTTTCCTACCCACCCCCTCTCTCTCCACTCTTCCTCCCCTCTCTTTTTTTCTTCGTGGTTATCTTCGCGTGGCTCGTTTCCCTTCTTCATATTGGCCCTCCTGGCCCTCCCCGCGTTCCTCCTTGCTTCGCGTGCCCCCCCTCCCTCCACCCATTCCAACGACGCATTCTTCTTCGGCGCCGCGTCGGGAGAGCGCGTCTGCGTGACGCGCCGCTGGGTCATATCTTGCCGCGCCCCCCCCCCTCTTCTGCTGCGCGCCGCGCCCCGCCCCCTGCGGTCATGCCCCCCCCCCCGCCCCCCCTTCGGCACCCCTCCCCTGTCGCCGCGCGCCACATTGCAATTCGCGCGACCCCATCACGACGGCCGCGCAAGGGGGCGCGCGGCGGCCGCCTTGGCGCCGTAGCGCAGGGTCCGCGCCAATGGCACATCGCGGTGACATGGCGCGGCGTCCCCATCGAGGTGGGGGGGGCGTCCTCGCCGACGGTGTCGCGATTGACAGCCAGGAGGTGGGCGCGCACTCTGCGCGGGCGCGGGCTCGGCCGTCGCCAGCAAAATAAGCGCCTTGTTTGCGTCGATCGGGGCGCGCGGTGCGAGGGCGCCATGTGCTCCAGAGGCGCCTTGGAGCGGGGCCGCGCCCAGCTCGCAGAGCACTTGGAGTTCGTGAGGAGCCGCCCGCGGTCGCCGTTCCCCGCAGATTGTTAGGGGTGGGGCAGCAATTTCGTTCACCGCCGATACCTCCGAAACGCGATGCCAGCTAGCTGGGGCAACAACCGATGTCGCGCCTTCCCTTCCGCCGCGGGGGCCCCCACCCCCCCCCCCCCCCCCCACCCCCCCCACCCCCCCCCCAAACTGCGCGCGCGCGGAGGGGCGGTGTGTGTGTGGTGTGTGTGCGTGGGGTGGGGGGGCATTGAGGATCTGTGTGTCCTTTTCGTGAGCCTACGCCCGAGACAAGAGGTCGCCGAGATGGACGACGAACCTTCTCGGCCACGACGCCTCGCGGTGCAGGGATGGCGGACAAAGCCGTGCGCCAAATGCTTTTTTTTCTGCCTCGCGCAGAGTGCCTTGCGAAGCGGCTGCGGCGGGGGCACAAACTGTGCGCGCCCTCCGAGGGGCATTGCGCGGGGGGCGGCGTGGGGCGGGGGGGGGGGGGGGGGGGCTAGCAAGATTGTGCGCGCGCGGCGGCAGGGGCAGTTGACGCCGCAAAGTTCGTCCTCAGGCGCACGCCGCTTCCGCCCCCCCCCCCCCCCCCTCCCCCCTTTCCCCCGTCGCGGCGGCCGATGCGCCCGCGGCGGTGGGCGGATTTGCTGACAAGCGCGCCAACCAATCCGATTCCCGCGCCCTTCGCACCATCCCCCGCACCATGTCCTCCTGCCGCCGTCTCGCGTCTGACCTCGTCCCTGTCTCCTCCTCCTCCCTTTTTTTTTTCCTCCCCCGCCTCCCTCCCCCGCCCCCCCCCCCCTCCCCCTCTCACTCCCCACCCCTCCTACTCCTTATTTCATCCCCTCCGTTTCCTCACCCCATTTCAAGTTCCATCATGTCCCGCACATGAATATTTCACGTCCCCCCCCCCCCCGAGGTTTCTTCTCCCCGCGCCCCATCTGATTGGTTCACCTTCCGGAGTCTGTGCGCGGCAAAGGCAGAATGCATCGGGTGGGGCGCATTGCAGGCCACCGACTTGAGTACTTTAGGTCAAAGCGCTAAGAGCTTGTTTTTTATGTTTTATTCTTTTATTTGTTTTTTCATTTTTTGCTTTACTTATTTTTTTTTTTTTTTTTCTCTTTTTTTTTTTTCTTTTCCCCACCTTTTTATTTACTTTTTGCTCCCTCCCCCCCCCCCGATACACAGATCTCAGCGAAGGACCCCCAACAAGCGCACGGGGGGCGCGGAGCCTGCCGAGAAGCTGTCGAGGAGGAGGCCAAGCAGAACAAGCATGATTCCAGCTGGCGCGCGCGGCCCGCGCGGGCGGCCCGCGCGGGCCGCCCGCGCCCGCTGCCGCGGCGCCGTGCCAGTTGGCGGTGCCGCGCCAGTTTGCGTGCGCGGCCCGCGCGGGCGAGGAGGGCGCCGCGGCGCCGCGCCAGTGGCGCGCGCGGCCCGCGCGGGCGAGGAGGGCGCGCTGCCGCGAAGCACAATACAGCATTGGGCGCGGGCGGCGGGGCGCACCGCCGCCCGCGCCTCCGCCCCCTTCCACTATGGGCGATGGCATGGCGCAGGCGCGCGGCGGGGGCGGCCCGAGCCATTTTGGTGTTGAGCCCCCGCGTCGCGTTGCCCAGCGGCTGCGCCGCCGCGGCCCGCGGCGCCTGCGGCCGCGGGCGGCGGCCGACCCGCTGCGGCCCGAGGGCCGCCGCGGCCCCCTGCCCCCAGAAACTGCGGGGCCGACGCAGTTTTTTTGTTCGAGCGCAGTTTGCGCTGCGATTCTGGCATGGGCCGCGTCGCAATCAGTCGACTTCGCCGCCGTCGTCGTCGCTTTCGTTGTCGTAGCCGCAGCAGTTGTCGTCGTCGTCGTTTTGGTAGTTGCCGTTCTTGGCCGCCCATGAAACGCGCGCCCTCCATCCCCCCCCCCATCACCTCGCCCATCTCCCACGCCTGTGTTCCTCCCTTTGCGTCTGTCTCCCTGCTTCCGCGCCGCCGCTCGCCCAGCGCGGGTCGTTTCGCTTTGTTTTGGCCCGCGCGCGCGGAGGCTGTTCGATTCAAAGCATCCAGTTGCGATGCGCGCAAGGCCGCCCCGCCAGGTCAAGAAGGGCTGCGGCGCATTCGCTGCCATTACGCAGCAAGTGCCCACGTAGATCTCAACAACCGTGGGTCTTCTATGACCACCGGGTTAGGAACAGGGGTGGCAGGTTGGCAGTTTTGCCAGAGGTCGGCAAGGAGCCCAACAAGCTGCGGGGGCGACAGTGCGCCCCCCCCCCCCCCCCCCCCCCCCCCCCCCCCCCCCCCCCCCACACAACACACACACACACACCACACACAAACACACACACACACACACACACACACCTACACACACCACACACACACACACCACACCACACACCACACACACACACCACACACACACACACACACACACACACACACACACGCACACACACACACACACACACACCCCCCCCCCCCCCCCCCCCGACGCGCAGCCGCGGCGTTCCGTTGCCTGCGGGCCTCACTTTGCCATCGCCGAGCCGCGAGCAAGGAGCTCTTGGCGTTCGCGCAGCTGTCCAAGGCGATGGGCGCCCAGCTTTCGTCCCAGTGGCCCGAGGACATGGGGGCGACGCGCTTGTGTGACCACGGGGGCCTGGCCGCGCAGTGCCGCGGGCGCGTTAGCATTGCGCTTCCCCGACGCCGAGGGGGGCGACCGCGCCGCCTCATGCAGATCTGCCCGACATTATGCGCGCATGCGCGTGCCGCGGCAGCCAGCGCGCAATGGCATCGGCGTTCGCGGGGTCCCGGTGGTTCATGTTGTTCCCCCAGGACAGGCGCCCGCTGTGCGCGCGACGCAAGCGGTGCCAATAGAGCAGCACGCGCTCCGCGCGCGACGCGCCTCTTCGACGTGGCGGCGTGCGGTGCCAGTGCGGGAATGCTGCGCATCGCTCGGCGGAAGGGGCCGCATGCGGCCCCTTCCGCCAAGCATGCAGGGCGCCACCATGGAAGGTTCGCGGCCTCGCAGGGGTGCAGCGCGGGGGCGGCGATGCGCCCCAGCGCGCCCTGTATTCCGCGTTAGTGGGTGGGGAGGTACCTCCCGCTGCCCCTTCCCTCCTCTTGTGCTCGCATAGCGTCCCCGCGCCCATTTCGGCACGCCCCTCGCGCGTTTCGTGCTCTCCAGGGAGCCCCACCTATGGTCCCAGCAGGCGTGCTCGCATAGCGTCCCCGCGCCCATTTCGGTGCACCCCCAATGCGTGTCGTGCCCTCCAGGGGGGCTCTACCTATGGTCCCAGCAGGCGTGATCGCATGGCGCCCCCGCGCCAATTTCGGCACACCCGTCACGCGTTGCGTGCCCTCCAGTGGGGTACACCTATGGCCCCAGCAGGCGTGCTCGCATAGCGTCCCCGCGCCCATTTCGGTACACCCCTCACGCGTTTCGTGCCATCCAGGGGGCTCTACCTATGGCCCCAGCGGGCGCGCTCGCATGGCGTCCCCCGCGGCAGGGGGTGGGAGGGGAATGGGGGCTTAATGCGAGTAGGAGAATGAGGGCGGCTGGCAACGGCTCACGTGGAAGGGGCGGGGGGCGATGGGGGCCATGGGGGCAGGGGGCGGGGGCCAGGCAGGCATGGGGCAGAGGCATCCGGAGGCGGGAGGGGAAGGTCGCGTGGTCTGCCCGCGTTTCCATGCGATTGCTTGCCCATCGCGCGTGCACTCGGCAATGTAGTTCCCGTAATCCCCACGGGTTACCACGCCCCGCGTCAACGTTTGTTTTCGGGCCCCCCTTCCCTGACAGCGGGGTCCGACGCGCGCGAGGGGCGCGCCCGATGCGAGCCGCGTGAGGGAAGCACCGAGTCGCGCACATCCGCCTCCGCCTGCAGGCTGGAATGTTTGCTCACTAGCTTGCCTCCCTCCTCGCCCTGCCCACTCGCCTCGCCCCCGCCCTCGGTCGCATCCTCACTCCCCCCCCCTTCCCTCTGCCCCCCCGCCATCGTCCCCCTTGCCTCCATTTGGCGCCCTGGCGCCTCCATGCCAAGTCCTCTCCCTCCTGCGCACCACCTCCCTGTAGCTCCTTCCCCTTCCGTCGCCTGGTCCCCCCATCTTCCTCTTATGGATTCTTTCTTCTTCCGTCCCCCCCTCATCCGTCCCGTTCCTTCTGTTTCTTTCCGTGCCCTTCTCTTCCCCTTCCCACTCCCGCCCGAAGCATCCCCCCCCCCCCCCTCCCCGATCACTCCATCCGTCTCCGCGCCCCTTTCTCCCCCCTGCACCCGCCTCCTGTGCCTCCACCATCCTTCAGTCCCCTTCAGCCCCAACAGTGCTTTCATGATACTTCCTTGTTCTCCGTTCTCTCCCCCTACCGCCTGTCTGCTGCATTCCGCCCCGTCTCCCAAGTCCCCACTTCCTTTCCGCCCTTCTCCCAGAGTTGATGTGTTCCTATTCAGTCCACCTCATCGTTGCTGCTGCCTCTCGTTTGTCATAGCTGAGCTCTGCGCCTCCTGCTGCGCCCCTCCATCCTTGTCCTGCCGCCCGAGGTCGTCTGGAAGTTCGGCGCGAAGATCGAGGCGTCGCTCTTGCTCGGGTGCAAGCTGCGCGATTCCGTCGGCGCGCCGATCGTCCAGAGCGGCGCGGCCGCCCTGGCCCCGCAGCACGCGCCGTGCTACGACCCAGTGCGGTGGCGCCACACAGAGAAGGAGCTCCGCCGCTACGCCAGGGCGACGAAGCGCGTGATGCAGGAGCGGAGCGCATGAGGAGGGAGGAGGAGTTGTGCCGCCTCGGCCGCCGCCGCCGCCCCCCCCGCCGTCGTCGCCGCCGCCGTCGTCGTCCTCGTCCTCGTCGTCGTAGTTGTCGCGGTCGTCGTCGTCGTCGTCGTAGTTGTCGCGGTGGTCGTCGTCGTCGTCGTCGCTACCGCCGCCGCCGCCGCAGCGGCCGCCGCCGTCGTCGTCGTCGTCGTCGTCATCGTCGTCGTCGTCGTCGTCGTCATCGGCGTCGTGGTCGTTGTCGTCGTCGTCGTCGCTGCCGCCGCCGCAGTCGTCGCCGTCGTCGTCGTCGTCGTCGTCGTCGTCGTCTTGGTCGTCGCTGCGGTCGTCGTCGTGGTCGTCGCTTCGGTCGTCGTCGTCGTCGTCGTCGTCCCCGACCTTCGCATCTCTGGATTCTCATTTGTATTTCTGGCTACTCCTCGGACTCCCACTGCCTCCTCCTCGTGATCTCCCCTTTGGCATCGCCCCTCTACTCCTCTACGCTGCCGCTCTTCTGCTCTCTCGCCCGTTGCTCCTGTCCTCTTCCGTCGGAGCTCTCAACCGCTTCCTCGCCCTCCCACCTTCTCACCTTCACTGTTTCGTTCGCCTCCCGCCCCCTACCTCTCGACCTCCAGCCGCGCGCCCCGATAGGATCGACAGGTGCTGTCGTTGGCGGGGCCCGACGCGACCAAAGTGGGGACGGACTTCGCCGTGAGCTTCGCAGTGATGATGGAGCCCGGGACCAAGCAATGTGCCATCATGCTGCCGCAGGCTGTCTCTTTTTTTTGAGCGGGCATTGCGGGGGGAGGGAGGGCGCAGGATCGGGCGTCTCAGTTCTCCTCGGGGTTGAGGGGGTAGGAGCAGGGATGGGCAGTTTGCTCCTTACTCAGCCCAACCTTTCTTAACTTGCCCGCTTATCCCTGTTTGTTTCCCTTATCCCTTCTCATCCCTCTCTTCCCCATCACGTTTCATTCCTTCGTATCGCTTCTTATTCCTTTGTTTCCTCTTATCCACTTTATCTCCTTCCTCGCCTTACCTCCTTCTATAGCCATGATCCCTCTGTGCCCCCTCCTCGTCTTACTACATCTGCTCCCTCTGCGCCCCGCTTATCCCATCCTCATCCTAACCCCTAGTATCTCTGTTTATCCCTCGTATCCCCTCTTATCCCCACTAATCCCTCTTCTCCCTCATATCGCATGTTATCCCCATTCTCTGTTCTATCCCCTCTGATCCTCTCTTCGTCTTGCTCATGTTACCTCTCTCTCCCTTCTTATTCCCTCTGACCCCCTTCACCTATCACCCCTTCTTCTCTTATGCTCTAGACCCCGCCCGTCTTCCTTCTCTTCCCACTACCTCCCTCATGCGTTCGCCTCCGCATGTTTTCCGCTACCCTGCTCGCTCCTCCTTCCGTCGACGTCGCATGTCGCTCCCTCGCCCCCCCTCGCCCTCGCCTCCTTTCCCGCCCCCAAGTCTCCCCAGCCTCCGTTTTTCCAAGGGGCCTCCAGAGGCCTCCAGGGGCCTCCAGGTGTCTCCAGGAGCTTCCAGGGCCTCCACGCAGGGCCGCTGGAGGCCCCCGCAGCCTTTGAATTTCGCCCCCCGCGGCGCTCCAAAGGGGGGGGTCCGGAACGGGGCCGGGGCCGGCCCCGGGAACGATTCGGGGGGGATGTCTCGAGCGGGGGCGTCGCTCCCCAGACCACCCCCGTTGCGGACCCCCTCTTTTTGATGTTTTCGGGGACGCCCCCACGGGCTTTCGATTTCGGAGCTCCGCCCGCCCCCCCGCGAGGTCCCCCACCAGCACCTTGGGCCCGCGGTCTTCGCGGAGGGCGAGGAGTTGCGCGCCTTGCAGGCCGAGCACCGTGCTGCCATCAGGATTGGCGTGCCACGGTTCGTGCGCGCGGTACCCAGAAAGGCGAGCGTGGCCACGGGGCTGGCGGAGGGCCGCAGGTAGGGTGGGAAGATGGGGAACGAAGGAGGGAGGGGTGCAGCTGCGCCATAGGTTGCGAGCATCAGAGAAGGGGGGACGGAAGCACGACGGCCCTCGGGGACGGGCTGAGGGTCGTGGCACGTTGACGCCGCGAGGGGTCGGACGACGGTTCCAGTCAAGAGTTTTGCCCGGTTCGGGTCTCTGAGAGGCTACGGGGGGCTGCGGGGAGCGGGGTCTCTGGGAGCTCTCGGAGTGGCTTAGAGGATGATGGGGGCGATGATGGTGCTGAGGCTGATCATGCGGATCAGGATGAGGCCAATGGTGATGCTGCCGATGATGTTGGCAATAGCGATGATGGGGCGACGATGAGGATCATGGCGATGCTGACGAGGATGGCGACGATGGTGATGAGGACGCTGTGGCTGCTGAGGATGCTTAGGGTGATGAGGATGACGCTCAGGCGAGACTCATGATGCTTTTGGTGATGCTGCGACGGTGGGGATGGTGATGATGATGATGCTGATGAGCAGGAGGCTCATGATGATGATGGGGATGCTGCCCAGGCGGCGGTGGCGATAAGGAAGATGAGGAGCAACTCGTGACGTGGGCGGAAGGGGGGGGCGGTGAGGATGCCGACGTAGACGATGATGGTGACGGCGACGATCATGATGATGAGTAGGTGGGTGGGCGTCGCGCGAGCCGCAAGACGCGCTGGCCACGAGCGGGGGTGGCCGCGCGGCGCCTCACGCCCGCCACGGCCGCGTCGCCTCAGGCTGCCGAGCCACGCAGCGAACAGGTCTTGGTGCTCCTGCGCCCACGTGCCGAGGACGACGGCAATGACGTGGCCGCAGAGGGCGGCGCCGCCGCCCAGTCCGACTCGGCCGAGGAGCAGGACGACGGCCCCCCGTGGCCCGACGCGGCCGAGAAGGCCCGCCTAGCCTGGGAGGCGGCCGAGCGGGCCCACCACGAGGCCGAGGAGGCCAGCTAGACTTGGCAGTCGCGGGCCAAAATTACCGCGCTCAGCGAGGCGACGGCCCGCGCGGCTCGCGCCCAGGCCGAGGTGGACGAGGCCGCAGCTTTGCAGGCGGCCGCCGCCGCCGTGGAGGCGGCCCGCGTGGCACGCGCCATGGAGTGGCGGGCGCGGGCCTTGGCGTTGGTGCAGCGCCGCTGTAGAGACCCACTAAGGGATGCCACAAGCGGAGGAGGTAGGTCGGGGGAGCGGGGATGCGCCATGATACAATTGGGGGGAGGTAGTAGACAGGTAGGGGGCGAGGAAGATAAAGGGTAGGTACCCAGAGGTCCTTGGGAACCACGAAGTGGTTCCGGACATGTTCGTTCTTCATGTAAGAGCGAATTTTGGTTCCGGATCGATATTGTTACACAGAATGGCTCCGGAGTTATATTTTGGTTCCGGGAAAAAATGCATATAAACATATGTATACATATGATTCGGCACGTGCCGATATATAGTGTGTATATATATATGAATATAATGCATATATATATATATGTATATAGATATATACATATACATATCTATATATGTATATGTATGGAACTCCATGTGTGCATGCCATATGTGCATGTCTGGAAATCCATGTATGGAAATGTGTATATATAAATGCATATGTATATATATACATATATACATATGCATCCCCGCCTCGTCTGTCATCATGTTTACCATTCATGGGCCGTCCCTCCCTTGAACTCTCGGCCTGCCCCTTGCTTGCGCGCCAGCATCGGCGGGCTCAAGATGGCAAGCCCCGCAGATGGGCCGCAGGGCCCAGACGCCACAGATGGCGACGAGGAGGACGAGTCCACAGTCAAGCCCGTCGTGCTCGCCAAGGCGGCCCCCTCCCCCCGCCCCCCCCGCCCATCGTCCGACCCTTGCAGCGCCCATTCAAATTCGGAACGTTGCCATCCTCGCCCGTGCATCCCTCGCCCCCCCACTCAGATCTGTTCTCCGCTCACAGCCCTGGTTCTCCAGCAGCTCTTCTGATGTTGTTCTCCCCCATCCTCCCCGAGGCGCTCCTCGAGTTTGTGGACAACCCCGTTTTCTTCCAGTACCCCAGGGGCATGAGGCAGGCCGAGGTGATCACAGAAAGACTGGCTGAGGAGGGGAGCGGGGTAGCAGTGGCGAGGGCAAGGAGGGGTGGAGGCGGAGGTTGACGGAGAAGGGGGAAGAGGGGGAGGAGGAGGAGGAGGAGGAGGAGGAGGAGGAGGAGGAGGAGGAGGGGGAGGAGGAGGAGGAGGAGCAGGAGAAGCAGGAGGGATAGGGGGGGATACAAACGAGGAGGCGACAGCAGAGAAAGAGATGAAGAAATGAGGATCGAGGAGATGAGGGCATTGGGAACGGAGCGGGAGATGAAGATGAGGAGGAACAACAGGATGCACGAGATGCGAGACAGGAAGGAAACCAGTGGGCCATAAATGTACATATATATAGAGATAGACAAGCAACAAAGAAACACAAAGAGAGAGAGAGAGGGGGGATGCGACACACGAAAGAGAATGCTGGGATCGTCGGGGAACACATCCTGAGTAAAGAGGAGGAGGAAGAGGAGGATCGTGTTGCGTCAGCGGTTGATAGCACCCTGCTCGTCATATCGTCGCCGTCGTCGTCGGCACCGCAACCCCTCGGGCGGGCAGCACGAGCCCATGCTGAAGAAGCTCCGTGAGATCGTCGAGGGCGAAAAGGTGCAGATCGATGTGTGGAGGAATGCGCTGCGGCTGGTGCACTCCCTGAAGAAGACTGGCGGCTTGGGCAAGCTATCTAGCACGGTGGGGCAGGGGTCATGCATGCGCACTTGCCTGGTGGTGTTGCAAGTAGTTCCACCCGTCTGCATTCCCCTCTTCATCCACCCCTCATCCTCAATCCCCCTCGCCCTCCTTAACCTGCCTCCTGCTCCATCCCGTCCTCCCAAATCCTCGCATAACGTGTCGCTACGGGGTAGGGCAGGAAGTTGACGAGTGGGTGGAAGTTCATGCTGACAGGCTCCGCACTGCGTTGTGCCACATCCGAGATGCTCTGAAGAGGCACCCAGATACGAAGTGGGTGCGGCCTTTCATGAAGAAGCCAGCTGCAGCAGAAGTAGACACGGCATCAGGTCGAGCAGACGGCGAGGAGAAAGATGGAGGCCAGGAGAAGCAGACGCAGGAGCAGGTCAAGGATGCCGACGAAAGCAAAGATGAGGATAAAAAAGATGACGAGGCGGCGGAGGAGAAAGAACACGAAGAAGCGGAGGAAGAGGACGAGGAGGAAAAGGAGGAGGAGGAGGGCTCAGTTCTGAAGAAGCCAGCAGGAGTAAAACGCAAAGACCGAACAGATGACACAGTTCGCAAGAGGCCGTCGGCAAAGGGTGCACCAGTCGTGAAGAAGCCAGCCACTAAAGTAGATGATGATGATGATGATGGCACGGTCGACAGTAAGTGTGCAGAGAGAGCATCGAACATGAAACCAGCCGCAGCCGAAAAGGAAGAGACACCAGCTGAATCGAGTGAGACCTTGGCCGCAGTGAAAGAGACACCAGCTGAATCGAGCGGGACTTTGGAAGCAGGGCCGAATCCAACAAAACGTCTGAAAGCAAAGCCTCCAGAGGAGACACGTACAACTCCCCCTGTGACAGAACCAGAAGATGAGCACACCGCTGGAGCTCCAGGGCCGCTGTTTGGATATGGTAAGGATAAGTTCGGGTCCTGTGATGATGGCGGTGATGATGGATTCGACGAGATCGAGGGCAGCGGATTCGACGCTGCATATTCCTTTGGCATGTCACCGAGGCACCCTGAGAGAACGCCTGAGGAGACGGCGAAGAGGATGAGGCTGGACGCAGGGCGAGAGGCTGCTGTACCAGGGAGAGCAGGCATCGCAGCAGTCGGGGCTCCACAAGCAGCCGCAGCAGCAGCAGCAGCAGCACCAGCACCAGCAGCAGCAGCAGGTTCGGCAGCAGCCAGTTCGGAGCCAGCAGCGCATGCCACAGCAAAAGAGAGGAGCAAGGACAAGGCAGCCACACAGGACAAGACAGCGAAGTGGTGCAAGGATAAAGGCATGGCGTACATGCGAAATGAGAACTCAAAAGGTAAAAAAACGGCACCAATCTACAGCAATGAATTTGATACTTCGACCATCGAGGGTGAGGTGAGGGCGCTGTTTGGCAAAGAATGGGTTCGAGTGGAAAGCATGACACCAGACGACTTAGCAGAGGTGCAGAAAGTGAAAGCAAGCGGCACGGGCCGAGTTCCACCAGTCAGTGAAGGGATGACGCCCGACGGGAAAAGGAAAGTGGAAGCGAAACTGAAACCTCAGAAGGACAGTAATTGTTGTCCTCGTCCTGCTGCTGCTTTCACTCGCCAGGCCTCCCCCACTCACAGTCCTCAGTGATCTCTCTCCCTCATTCCTCACCCCTCATCACACAGTCCTCCTTCTTCGGCCCGCCCCTCCCCTCGTCCCTCATCGCCAATTCCTCCTTCCTCCTTCCTCACTCATCCCTCGCTGCCCTTGCCCTCACCTCTCCCCTAGGGGAAGGGTGAGGACAAGGGCGATGGGGGAGCTCCCTCTGACTCCATCGCCCCACCTCTACAGCCGCCCCGCCCCGAGGACAGGAACGATATCTACGTGCTGCAGGAGAAGGTCGACGCGCCTGGCGAGAAATGGAAGCAGATCTGCCAGATCACCATCAGGGACAAGGTTACGGAGGAGTTGGCCGAAAAGATCATCGTCGATGTTTGCAAACAGCATTGCGAAGGCCACGCGTTGGGAGCGATGCAGGGCGGGATCAGGGAGAGCAGCGATGAACTCGCCAATGAAGTGCAATGAAGTGCGATGAAGCACGACGAGGCGGGAGGAGAGTTGGGGGGACAACGGGAGGTACAGAGATGGAAGGAAGCATACGTAAAAACCGAACAGGGCGAGGCAGAGAGGGAGAGAGGGAGAGAGCGACAACGAGATAGAGACATATAACAAACAGCAGAACAAGAGCGAGAGAGAGAGAGAGAGAGCGAGAGAGAGTGAGCGAGTAAGAGGAGGGGGCGAGGGGTGGAGATAGGGGACTTGAGGGGAGGACGGAAGCAGGGAGACGGCTGATTTCAAATGCTGGCAGGCAAAGTGGACCCCGACGGCCTGTACACGTTGCGGGACGAGCTTATCGAGAAGTGTGTACCTGCGGACGCACCTGGTGGGACAGCATTGATCGTACTTGCATTGTGTGTTCACACCGTTTTTGTGTGTTTGCACAGTTCTGCACTTATCGTACTTGGCGCATGTTTCCCTCGTCGTCTTGATTTCTTTCCCAGGTGGTATTCGCCCTGGTCAGCAGTCAGAGCCTCCTCCTGCTTCTCTCTGTTCTGCTGGTCCTCCGCCTCACCCCATGGTCCTACCTCGCCCGCCCTCGCGCTAGTCCTCCTCCCTACCCTCATATTGCGAATCACCCGCGCGTTCTACGCGCACCCTCCAAGTTGCCTCTGGCCCTTGCCTCTATTCCTTACCCCCGCAGTTCCCATCAGCCAGCATCTATCATGGCGGAGGGGAGGTGACCAAGCTGACGGTCCCCGTGGTGTCCGTGATCAGTCAGCGTCAGACTGACGCTGCCGCGGCGTGTGCCGCACCAGCACTGCGCTGCAGTTACGAGCTGCAGAGAAACGATGGAGAGATGCACTGCTCAGGAGGATGATGGGGAGGAGGAGGACCAGGAGCAAGGAACGGCGGCATTGGCAGGGACCGCATCAGTTTCGCCAGCAAGGAAAGTGAACATGGGCATGGTTTGGTATCGCTCGGACGTGTGCAGTTTTTCTCGATGGGGATTGTTGAAGAGCATCCTGGATCATCCTGCGGAGAAAAAAACACACACACGAAACCGAACAAAGCACAGGGAATGGACGTCCGAGCGACGGGGAGATGGGGATCAAAGCAATGGGCAAGACTGGGCGGAGGCTCGGGGGACGGACACGTACACGAGAAATGCCCCGACGCAGCCAATCTATCTAGACACGATGTCCTAGGACGATCCATCCGATCGTCCCGATGCCCCGATGTCAGTCCTAGAGACGATGTCCCGATGTCCTAGAGACGGCCCGATGTCCTAGAGACGATGTCCACCCGATCGTCACGATGTCCTAGAGACGATGTCCGACTGCCCCGAGCAGCCCCGAGCCATCCGCCTGCTCAGATCTATCCGCCCCCATCCCAGTCTCCCCCCTCCTCGTTCCCATCCCCCTCCTCCTCCTCCCCCTCTTCCGTCTCCTCCGCCCGTTCCTACTCCACCTCCTCGTCCACCTCCACATCCACCTCCACCTACACCTCAAAAACGACTCGGCCCGAGCAGCGCTGATCGAGCTGGGTCCACCTACCACTACAAGTAGTGTTCCATATCACTACAAGGTCAGGTTCATGTCGTTTTCCAGCGGCGTCGGTAGCGGCAACTTGCCGCCGACTGGGGACACAGCATTCGTGGCGTTTCGTGGTCGTGGTCGCAAGGTGGACGGCGACGGGAACTTTCAAGGGGTGTTTGCCGAGGGGGACTACGGCGGTGACGAGCAAGTCGCTGAGGCGATGAGGCTGTCAGCAAGCCAGGCCGAACAGCAGGTGATCGAGCTGCATGATTCCGAGGACGAGGATTCCATGGGGTCCGAATTGTCCCTCCGTTCTGTGTGTGCCCAATGTTCTATTCCCACCTGCCCCCCCCCCACCACCCCCGCCACTGGCATCCTAGGAGAGCGACGAGAGCGACAGTTCGCTCATCTTCGTTGTTGCTTCGGATTTCTCCACGCGTCGGTCTAAACTCGGACTGGGAGTCTGCGCTTGGCGTCGGTGATGAGGAATCCGATGCACTTCCACCCTTACCCTCCACCCCCGCCCCCCCCCGTGTAATCATTACCCTCCTCCTCCTCCATCTCGCCTCGGCCTCCCAGAGAGGCGCCGCTCTCCCAGTGCGCCCATCCAGCGCATGTGGCCGCGGCCAACGACGGCGGCGACATCGACATCCCAGCAATCCAGCCAGGGCCTGAAACACAGATCGATGCAGAGACCTCCGCGACCAAGCACACGCAGACGTTGGTGGATGACGCAATGGGCCCTGCAGACCAACGCCGCCCGATGCACGAGTCCAACTTCCATCGCGCCCTCGCCGTGCACCGCGAGGGCGACCCGCCCTCCCAGCACCAGCCCGAGGAGGCGCACGCGGCGCCCGCCAGCCAGCTCGCACACGTTTCCTCCACCGAGGGCAGCCAGCCAGCGGGTGCTCACCAGCCAGAGCCACAGCCCGAGACACCGCCCGCCCCAGCGGCGCCCGCGCAGCACGGGGCGTCCCTTGGGAGCGGGCTGTCGCCTCTGCCAGATCGTATGCCCGACGATCCAAGCCAGCGCAAGCGTCTCTACGCTCGCGTTGGCTGGTGCCTTCCAGGAAGCTCCAGCGCAGGGTTGCCACTGTCGCCCAGCACGCGCCCAAACCACAAGGAGAGCCAGCTCGGAGCCGACGACCACACGGGGAACGGAGAGGATGACCACACGGGGAACGCCGACACGGAGGCCGAGAAGCCAGCTACGGACACGGGGACCGCCGCCATGCAAGTCGAGAGTGCTTCAGTTGCGAACACGGTGGGCCGTGACGAGTGGGAGAGGAAAATGATGAGGAAGGAGGTGGATGGCCAGATGACAATAACGATGCTGAAGATGACGATGACGACGACGGTGGCGGCAATGATGTGACAACCACAATGCATAACCGTGTTAGGTGGACAGCCACAACAGCACCAACGGCGGCAGCGGCCTCGTGCAGGTCAAAGCCGAGCACCCCACGGAGAACGCTGGTGACCAGCACGGGCTGATGGGCCGCATCCAACAGCTGGAGTTGATGCTGCAACAACGGGGTGAACAAGAACTGAAAAAACATGCAGCACAACAGATGGCTGGCGCCGACCACGGCTTGATCAAACAGCTGGAGGAGGCCATCAAAAACGGGGTGAAGACGAGAACGCCAGTGTCGCAGCAGTTCGAGAGAGCGGTGAAAGCCGACCCCGAGTTGGCTAAGGCACCGATGGTTAAACATGTTAGTGTCGAAACCATGTAAAACCATACACCCTGCCTGTCTTAGCCAAGACGAAGGGGGGGGTACAGTGGGTCGGGACTGGGGGAGGGCCGCCCACCGCAGGCATTGGCAGCAGTCGGGAACGGTGTCCAGGCGAAGGCCCAGTTCAGGAAGGAGTGGGCCGAGAAGAAGCTCAAAAAGGTGAAGGAGCAATTCTCGAAGACCGACTGCTACCGCAAAGTGGGAGGGGGGGTGTCATGTTCGCTCTGCATCAATGCGTCTGTAATCGTATGTGTTTGGGTTGGTCCCGCTCTCTCTCTCTCTCTCTCTGTCTCTCTCTCTCTCTCTCTCTCGCTCTCTCTCTCTGGTGTGGCGTTCTAGTTTCCTCTCTCTCTCTCTCTCTCTCTCTCTCTTTCAGTGGTTCGCTGATCTCTGCCGATCATTGTGCCCTCCTCCTCTCTCTCTCTCTATAATTGCCCCCCCTCTCTCTCGCAGTCTCGCGCCGAGCATTGTGGCGGGAGGTGACGAGCGAGCACGGGGTCTACAGGAGCTTCTCGAGGATCGTGCAGGTGGGCACCAGGGGGGGAGGCGAGTGATGCGCACATCTGGCATGGCATGCACATTCGCATGCTCCTCCAGTTCCCCCGCGTTCTCCATCCATTCCTCCTCCTCCTCCTCCCTCCTCCTCCTCCTCCTCCTCCTCCTCCTCCTCCTCCTCCTCATCCTCCCCCTCCTCCTCCTCCTTCTCTTCCTCCTAATACATGTCTTGTTCTGATTCATCAAGCCTCCCCCAATGCCCTCGGCAAACGTCGTGTACGTGGTTAGTGGTACTGGGTCAGTTCTCTCTGCACGGTCACGCTCGCTGTGAGTTCGAACGGAGGGCGGGCAGGAGGAGGGCGGCTACGACGACCCCAGCAACATCGTGGCCGCCCAGAACTACGTGGAGAGCTGCATCAAGATGGGCGGGGACTGGTGCAGGTGGGACGCCATGGCCAAGCGCATGCGCTACCTGTACCTCGAGGTCGGCAAGCGGGAAGAGATGGAGCGCGCGTGGACGCAGTACGCCGAGCTGGCGCCTGCGGAGTCGCTGGAGGTTGTGATCGGCGAGGCCAGCCAGAGCGGGCGCGCTGCGGGATCCCAGACGGTCAGTGGGATCGATCTGCTTCCCTGCCGCTCATTCTCCTCGTTCGATTCAAGCATTGCTGCTGCTGTTCCACCTCCTCCTCCTCCTCATCGTCATCATCACCAGCCTCATCAACATCACCATCATCGTCACCATCAACAACATCAGCATCATCCTCGTCCGCATCAGCATCAGTGTCATCATCCTCATCCTCATCCTCATCATCATCGGCAGCAGCAGCAGCCGCAGCATCGTCAGCATCAGCATCAGCATCCGCATCATCATCTTAAGCAGCACCACCATCAGCATCAGCATCATCAGCATCATCATCATCATCATTAGCATAGTAAGCAACATCAGCCTCACAATCGTCATCACCATCATCAATCGTAACATCATCATCATCAGCAGTATCACGATCATCGGTCGCAGCATCTTCATAGTCATCATCATCAGCATCACCATCACCAGCATCATCAATATCATCAATCTCATCAACATCAGCATCATCATCACCGTCACCACCAACATCATTACCAACATCATCCGCATCAGCATCATCATCAGCATCAGCAGCATCATCATAATCATAGTCGTTCTCGATGTCTCCTCCTCTTCCTTATCCTCCTCCTCCTCCTCCTCCTCCTCCTCCTCCTCCTCCTCCTCCTCCTCCTCCTCCTCCTCCTCCTCCCCCAATGGTCGCTGACGACTCAGCCTCCCCCTTCTCTTGTTCCTGGTCCCCCTCCTGCTCATCCTCCTCCTCCTCCTCCTCATCCGCCTCCTTCTCTTCCGCCTCCTCCTCCTCCTCCTCGTCCTCCTCCTCCCCTCCCTCCTCCACTTCAGCCCAGGTCCATGGGGTGGGCGCGGGCACGCGCTCGTGGGCCAAGCGCGGCCTGGACGCGCAGGCCCTCGAGGTGGCGCTACTCGAGCAGGCGGAGGAGCGCAGGGGGCAATGTAAGGAGGAGGAGGGGGAGGAGGAAGTGGAGGATCAGGAGAGAGAATAGAAACAAGAGGGAGATGACCAGCAGCATGCAGGGGACTGGGACCTGTTCATCCTCCCCCTCCTCCTCATGTTCCTCTCACCTCTCCCTCTCCCCCTCCCCCTCCCCCTCCTCCTCCTCCTCTTCTTCCTCCTCCTCCTCATCCTCTTTCTCCTCCTCCCCTCCCTGGGGAGGGAGAAGAACTGCCACCTCAACACACCCAACCCCGAGAACTCCACGGGTCCCCTCCAAAAGCAGGACCGCAAGCGCCAGCGGGGCGACAGCAGCGGCGCCGCCGCGGCCGCATCGGGCGGCGGCGACGCTCCAGCGGCATCGCGCGGCGGTGCAGCTCTAGCGGCATCGAGCGGCGATGCTCCAGCGGCATCGAGCGGCGAGGCAGCTCCAGCGGCATCGTGCGGCGGCGCAGCTCCAGCGGCATCGAGCGGCGAGGCAGCTCCAGCGGCATCGAGCGGCGAGACAGCTGCGCCGAAGCGCAAGGGGAATGCCAAGCGCAAGGTACGAGCCGCCAACCATGCCCCCACACTAAAGCTGGCCAGACCAATCCTAATCCCAGGATCGGTCGATCCTGCGCTCAGGAATGGGCTGGCCAGGATCGGCGTAGGTGCATGGCTGGCATCCTCGAACAGGCGGAGGGCCAGCGTCCCGATGATGGGAAGGAGGCCACCGAGGAGCAGAAGATGAAGAAGGCGGAGCTGGCGCGCATCAAGGCAGCCGAGACCAAGGCGAAGACGGTGCTGACGACCTACCAGACTGCGATGAACTGCGCCACTACGTTCCTGAGCGCGATGGACACCATGCCTGAGTGGAAGTGGCTGAAGGTGGGGGGGGGGGGGGGATGGCGGTGGGAAGGGACGACGATGGCGATGGCGATGGCGATGGCGATGGCGACGGCGACGGCGACGGCGACAGCGGCGGCTCGGCGACTCAATTCGCTTGCTCTGACTATGTGGGAGAGGGAGGTGCATCCAGACGACTGGGCCAAGTCCTTGCAGAAGAAGGTCGACGAGGCGATGGGTAGCCGCACGGACTTCTTCGTCCGCATGTGCATCGAGACCCCATCCAACCTCAAGAAGGACATCAAAGCGAAGGACCTCGCCCATGAGTACACGCTGATCGTCGAGAGGATAGCAGGGGAGCTGGCTGGCAGCCGTCACGAAGCAGAGAGCGCGAGAAAGAGAGAAAAGGAGAGAGCGTGAGAGTCTGGAGGGAGAGAGGGGCAATGTATTTTCCAAGGGCCCAGGGCTTGCTTGCGGTTCAAACTCCTCAGATCTCCTCCTCGATTGTCCTCTGTCTCCTGCGTCTCATCCTGATCCCCCTTCTCCTCAGCTTGATTCTTCCCTGCATCGAAGCGAGAGTTCGTCTGCAACCCTTCATCCTCCCTGTCCCTCCACTCTTCCCCCACCCCTCATCGCTCGTCTGGCGCAAGCGGGTGTATGGGGAGCGGGTAGGATGACCAAGCCCGTGGACCAGCTTATCTCGCTGAATCAGATGATCAACGAGCAGCACTCGTTGAACAACAAGTGGGCCAAGAAGTAGGTGCAGTCAGGGTCGCGCAGCAGGGTTCAGCATGCAGCAGACCAGTCAATCCAGCAGAGATCAGCATTTTCAGCCCCCCATTGCACGGCCCCCCCAGGGACGACAGCCATCGAGTAAGAAAATACTTCATGGGTCCATAATGATGGCAAAAATCATTCGTGATCTCGTAGAAATCGCAGCGGATGCTCGGGGCCAACCCAAAAACACCACCGATGAACTACCGATGAACTCCGGACCCAATGAACTCCAATGAAACAGACGCAAAACCATATATATATATATATATATATATGAAAAACATAAAAAACAACAGCGATGAACTACCGATGAACTACCGATGAACTACCGATGAACTCCGATGAACTCCGATGAACTCCGGTGAGCCTCGGAGGGGGCTCCGGAGGGGGCTCCGGAGCCTCTGGTGCGCTCTGGGGCCGCTCCCGTACCGCTCTGGTGCAGATTGGGGTCCTCCCATTTTCCTTGTTCCTCGACGTCGCTCCACCCCGTTTCCCCTTCCCTGCTCCCTCCATCCCCCCCCTGCTTCCCCCCCGCTCACCCGATGCATGCGTCGATCCCTTCTTTACCCTCGCCCTCGGAAGTTGATGGGGCCAGAGGCGTTGATCATTCGACAGGGGCCGAGGGTGGTGCTGAGATGGGGCGCTGGTTCTCTGCATTTTTGTTACGCCCAGAGTTCAGGGCGAGCTCGAGTTGATCTGGCAACGTTCTGAGGCTTCATGTGTTTCCCATGACCGCCCACACTTCCCCATGCCCCTCGCAAAGAAGTCGCTCCGCCCCCTCCCTGCGGTCAAGGATGAGACACTTATTTCAGAAGCCTTGCCACTGAGCTCCGTCGGAGAGATAATGCTACTTCTAGTGGCGAAGCGCCTGTGAGGGAAATCCCACGGGCCACGCTGCGCTTGACAGTGACAGGCGTACGGTGCACGCTGTGGTCAGTACACAATGCCATTCTTTCTCCATATTTGGACCAACTCACCCCCGACCTTGCATTCCACCCCTTCCCTCTTATGCCCACTTCGTTGTCCCAGCGGGCCTGCGGTGCGCGATTTGGTCAGTAGACGCTTGGCATCGCTCAGACGTGTGCGTTTTTTTTTCTCGGGGGGACCAGCGAGGGGCACCCTGGATCATCAGACAAAAAAAAGACACGCACGAAACCGAAAAATGCACGGGAAATGGACGTCCGAGCGACGGCGAGGACAAGTATAGCATTCTTGCTTCTTCTTCTTTGAATAAACTCACCCCCGACCTTGCATCCCATCCCTTTCCTCTGATGTCCACTTCCTTTGCCCAGCGTGAGTTCGGCAGGGATACGGCAGCAGTTAGTGCGTGCGACTGCTCGAAGACATCACAAGGTTGCATGCGCAACAACACATGCAAGTAGACATCAAACACGGTTTTAAAAAGCAGCAGTTACAGCTTGACGCACGCAATGTTGTGGTTTGGGTTTCGCGCCTAGGCGTTTTAGATCGAGCTTTCGCGGGATGCCCAAACGCGGTTTGTCACCCCCTCGGCCATGGGAGCTGCCCGAATGGAAGCAAGACCCAAGTGAAGAAGCAAAGAAAGCCAAAGCAAAGGAGTGTGGACATTTGTTTATCGCGGAGTTGCTTGACCACTACCTCACAGGAAAACGTATTTCTGCACGCTCTGTATGTGTGTTATGTGAGTATGCATATCATTGCGGAGTAGAGGAAGCATTCAAATACAAGCTACCCCCAACGTCGCAGACAGGGCACTACCAGAGGAAACTAGACGCTGCATTAGAGTTTGCACAATATGACGACATGCTATATTCTTTTCCTGTGCCTGGCCAAGTAAGGGGGGAAGTAGAGCGCGGCCCAATGATCGTGCATGCACTGCCCCCGCACGAAGTTTTGTTCGATGAGATTTCGAAGAGCCCTTCAATACTGACTGACTGGGCAAACAACGTGCGCGATGCTGAATGGATAGACGCCTACGAACAGCACGACGTTGTCAAACAGCTATCGGGAGAAGACAGATTGAAAACAGTACCAATCGCACTATATACAGATAAAACACCATATGCTAAGTCTGAAAGCTTTCTCAGCATTAGCTGTCATCTCTTGAGCTCTGGCAAGCGGCACCTTTTATGCGTTTTACGGACAAGCGAGTTGTGCGACTGTGGGTGCAGCCACTATTGTTCGACGCATGCAGTTTTTACAATGTTGCACTGGAGCATATCTGCACTGGCGAACGGTGTGTTTCCAAGCGTGCGCCACGACGGGTCTGCGTGGCTGGAGTCCGACTCAAAGCGAAGTCGAAGATCTGGACAGGAGCGGCGGGGATTGCAGCAGCGAGTGGATACGCAGAGCACGAGAAAGGCAGGCTGAGACTTACGGTGCTCGCTTCAGGGGTGTGCGTAAGGCACTGCCCAATCCCTTCCGCATCCCTCCTCCTTCTCTCATTTGCGAATAGGTTTGGATTGTGCACATTGGTGTGTATATATATATATATGTTTGTATATATATATATATATACAACTCCCCCTCCCCCATCTGGGAGCTCGCGCTCCGCTTTCAGCTCCGCAGGGTGCCCCGTCTGCCCCGAGCGACCGTCCAAGGCCAATCCAATGTGCCATTGGAGAGCGCTGCGAAAGCCAAGGGACGATACGGGCGATAGCGAAGGACAGGAAACGGAGAACGGAAGTAGCGCAGCGGGATTATATATGGGGAGCACAGAGGAGGTACATGATGATAAACGGGGAAAGAGGGGAGGTGTTTTCGGGGTGAGAGGAAAGTGATGGGGTGGACGATATAAAATAGAAACGTTGAAAACAACGATCGGGCAGGAACTTGGCTTTCGCGCAGTGGTTGTGGATATCAAGGCCGATTGGCCCGAGCTGAGCACGGGCATGGGCCTGCCGACTTGCGCCCACAACACTGCTCCGTGTCTTTTTTGCAGCTGCCCCCAATCAGAACTTAGGGACCACGATCTTCGGAATCCGTTACTGCCGCACGGGCCGAATAATTACGACAAAGAGTGTCAGAGCCACGAGCATTGGGTTATCTTGGACTCAGAAGAAGCACACATAACAGTCAGATGGAGATTAGAATTCAAGAAAAAGCATAAAGGGAGGGCCCTTTCCCATGACGTCCCAGCGCTGGGCTTAAAAAAAATGATCGTCTTGTGGCCACGTGGCCAATGACAGATACAATGGACTTTGATAAACTTAGTGGCCTAGATGCGCAGCCCCAGCTTGTGTGCTTTTGGAGGCCACGAGAGAATGCGCGGGTGTATCATCGTAATCCATTGCTCGATGCGTCGTTGGGAATCCATCTTACGACATTCAGCATCGACGAGATGCATTGCATCCACCTTGGAATCATGAAGGTCTATGTTGGCAGTGTTTTCTGGCTGCTGTTACTAAACAACGTGTTCGATCTTCGGGCGACCACTCAGGACGATCTGGTTTCTATCGGCCTCCAAAACATCATGATTCTGTTGGTGGACTGATACCCACAAGAGAGGGATCGGCGGGGGATCACTGAGAGTCAATTGACACGAGTGGGAAACATCACCCACGGGATGATCGGCGAAAAACATTCCCCGACGATCAGCACGAAGGCCGCAGAGACGAAGTGGTTATTCTTCTTTTCTGTTTGGTTGCTGGGCAAGTTCATTGGAAAATGTGCAGACAGAGAGAAATCAAACACGTTGCTTCAGGCTGGCCTTGCTTTAGAGAAGTGGTGCGATCTTCTGGAGAAGCAACCTCGCAAAGTACCGCCTAATGTGTGTGATGATTTGGAAGCGTTCGCAGCAATGCATTGCAATTTGGCTGAGTTAGGAGGCGTACCAATGCTGCCGAAACACCATTTATTTAGACATCTCACTGAGATGATACGTGTAAAAGGTTCACCGCACTTCTACCACACCTACATTGATGAGTCAATGAATGGTGTGATCGCGTCCATTGCTGCGACGACGCACAGGGCGCGCTTCGAAAGAATGGTGTTTCGGAAGTGGGGGTATCTTGCGTCAGGACCGTGCAGTCTGAATGGGGATTAAACTTAGGTCGGGCGTGTCCTACCACAGGCGGGTCTAAGAAGAAATATGCAAATAATCAGACGTACTCACGTATAGTTAGAAGACTACCCAAATCGTCACACACTTATTTTCCCACCATTCCTAAATGTTCATCATGAGGGACAGGCCCGACTTAAGATTCAACTGACTAGAGACCAAGGGGTTGAAGGTCGAGTGGGTGGGGAAGAGGTCAAGGGCGTTGGCAATAGGGGGGCAGCGAGGCAAGTTTTGGGAGAGGGACGCCGAGGGGCACGACGAGGAGGGGGGATGAAACAGGTCACTGAAAGCTGCAAGGACTACCAATGACCAACCTGCCATCAATGTATTGCCAACGCCCTGCCAAATCCCTTCACCCGTCTGCGTTGGGACATTCATCGCCGCTGCCCCCTCCTCCGTTCAACAAGGCACGGGATCCAGTTAGATTGGGCCTGGCCAGCGATGCATGGCGACAGCTGTGTCGGTGAAGAGAGTGCGCCAGGACCATTGGGACTCTTGGTAAGGCTGCTGGCCCCCGTATCCCCGTACCCACACCCCGTTTGTTCTCCCCCGTTGCCCCGCCCCCAGTTCTGGTGTCTCAGTGGCCGCCCCGTCTCGGCTTCATTGCAGATGCTTGCCCTTGCAGGCCCGAAAGCAGTCAAAGGGCGCTCGTCAGCTTTTTGATCCTGCTGCACGCGCCCACGGTACGTATACGCAGGGTGGGGGAGGGCGACGCACTTCCCTCATCCGTCCTCGCTCACTGTTGGAGTTGGTGCCATCGCGGCGCGCTGAGTTCATCGCAGATCTTCGGCCTTCGATCGCGAGAGTCGTTGAAGCAACGTGTCGTGAAAGTCTTGAAACGCGCACTCGGAGTATATTGACAGGTGTCATTCTCTCGTTCTCTCCTGAACCCTCTCCATCACCTCCCTTCTCATCCACGTCCTCGGCCCGCCCTCAATTCCCTACCTTCCCTCCCCTCCTCCCCCTTCCCTCACACATCCTCGGTGGCGGAATGCTTTCAGCGTTTGCCAAGCTGTCCGAGTTGAATGTTCCACAGAGTATCAGCAGTTGCGTTTTCTGTGCATTATTGTGCGCTGCTGTTGGCTCGCCATGCTTTTGCGGCAGTGGGGAGGTGGGGACCTTGGAGTGCCCGACGAGATCAAGGGCTTTGCCACGTTAATTAGAGAGTGCAACGGGGGCGACCTGACGCCGCTGCACCAGATAGAGGCTGTAAAGGAGTTCGTCAACAATCATATGAATTCGATATCCAGAGACTTGGACGCTTTTGAAGTGCTCCCCTCAGTGAGCCTGGTTGCGTAGCGACTAGCGGTGGGAGATAAAGATGATGATGCTGATGATGATGGTGCTGATGATGATTATGATGATGCTGATGCTGATGCTGATGATGCTGGTGATGATGATTCTTATTACTAGTATGATGATGAATATGATGATGCTGATGATGGTTATTCCTCCAGATATTTCAGCAACACTTGAGAAAACATCATTAGTCTCATCATCAGCCCCAACAGCATTACCATCATCATCATCATCATCAGCATCATCATCATCATCGTCATCATCATCATCATCATCAGCATCATCATCAGCATCATCATCATCACCATCATCATCATCATCATCATCATCATCAGCACTGCGGGTGGAGCGGGGGGAGCAGGAGGAGCCAGAACGGGCACTGGCCACTAGCACGCATCATTCTGATTCGATCGGGGTCTGTTGGTGGCAGCCTTGTAAAAATAGGAACGGTTGAAACACATAAGAAAGAGAGGAACCCGAATCGGTTGAACCGTGATCGGGGTCTTGAAACAGACGAGCCTTACATTCGTGTGGTAATCGATTGTGATCATTGCTAGTTTCACGATTGGTAAAACAATATTTCGACTAAGGTATGTTCAGGGTGTGGCCTTCAATCACAAGTTTTTCGTGAGGCGGGCGAATACACCATGGAGTTCGACAAATACACACGCCACATCGAGGAGGATCTCACGAGCCTCGAGGGGCAACTACATGCATGTTTTACTGCGCTGCGCCTGAAGGAGGGCGGCATACTTACCGTGGCGGCGGCCAGCCGCTGGGCGGGGGAGGTGAACGCGAGCGCGGCCAGGAAGAGGCACAGCTGGGTCGATGTTATCGGAGCAGCAGCTGAGAGGAGAGACAAGGGTGTAGATTCTGATGATTCGTGGCCCCTCTTCTTCCTCCTCTCCTCCTTCTCCTTCTCCCTCCGCCTCCTCCTCCTCTTCCTCCTCCTCCTCCTTCTCCTCCTCCTCCTCCTCGCTCCCCTCATCTGGTACCTCCTTCTCCTCCACCTCCTCCTCACCCCCCCTCACCTTTCTGGGCTCTCCCCTTCATGCTCGCTCCCCCGTCGCCACGTTGAACCCCCGCAGTTGGAGTGCCGCAGCTGGCTCCGGTTCATCAACGCTACAGGGCACAAGCGGGATATGTACAACATATTCGGTGATGAGGATCGGCGGGGCAGCACTTGCGGCGATGAGGATGCATCTGTACGATGGGAGTGTATACAAGCGCAGAAGTAGGATGAGGCGGGATGTGATAGGTGGAGGGGGAGCTCCACATGGATGACTGGAAGTTGCATCGTGACGTTCGGCGTTCTGCGTGTCTGGAGCAATTGGGGAAAGCAGGGGCAACTGACAGATTATACGATAGCGTTGGGTGGGAGAAGAGGATGAGGAGGAGGAGGAGGAGGAGAAGGAGGAGGAGGAGGAGGAGGAGGAGGAGCTGGTTGAGGCGAATGCTATTGAGGAGGGCGGGCAGGGCGCAACGAAATTCAAATTGGTCGGGCAGGAGTGCCCGAAGGTGGTCTCTGCGAACATCCAGCTCCAATTTGTTGCTTATCTTGCAACCTTAGTGCACGTCAGACGGGTATGGTTTTTGTTTGAGAAGCCTCTTCAGAGCAGAATGGATGAGCATCCGACTATGCAGACTATGATGGCGCTACTGGGTGCAAGCACTATTCTTACATACATGGGCGCATTCCAGCCCGACCCACCTATCCCGAAAGCGTGCCATCTCATAACTACGCTGCCATCCACCGTCCACAAGTTGCTCTCAAAAAAGCGCCCACAGTGCAGCTCGAAGAAAAGTGATAAGGACAGGTTCCATACGAAAGACACTGCAGGGTGGATTATTGGTGGCAAGGACAGATTTGTGTTCCTTCTTTGGGGCAGGGCAGGGGGATTGGGACTGGGGAGAAGCGTGCAATCTCCACTGTAAAGGTCGAGAGGAAGGTGGGAAACCAAACAACCTGGGTGCAGGGATCGAGGGGATTAGGCAAGGAGGGCGCCATATGGAGCTGGATGATTGTGAACCCCTGCGTGATTCACTAATGCAGCTTGTCGAGCCATCACCCTTTTCATTCACCAATCCTCCTGCTAGTCTCCTTCTCACCCAAACTCCGCATGCCTCCTCCATTCATGGAGCTGGGGGCGCCGCGCGAGGAGCTTGGGCTCACAGAGCACTATCCCAGGGGATACTGCGAGGCGCTGTGGGCAGCGTGGAAGGCGGCGCAGGATGGCAAGTTCATGGACAGAGTCAATTTCTTGATGAGCGATGGGCAGCTGATGAGGAAAAAGGCGAGGATGACAGCACTTTTAGAGAGGGATTTAGAGGCTGAGAAGCAGGCGAGGAGGGCAAAGCGGGCAAAGACAAGGGCGGCATCGTCCAACATGCGCACGATTCACGATTACTGCAGCAAGGCGTTGTTCCATCCACTCCATATCTGCCTCCTCCTGCTCCTCCTCTGCTTTTCCTCCTCCCCCACTGATCACCATCCCGTCCTCCCCCTCACCCTCACCCTCGTACATCCCGCCTCCACCCTCTTTTCCTCGTCATATTCTCCCGCTGTCCTCACCATTTTGCCTCCTCTCTCTTACCCCTGTTCTTCAAAGGTTGAAGAGTTCATTGCACTTCATTGGACTTCATCGAATAGTTCATTGCGTGCGTTCCCCCATCATCTCTTACCGACAGTCGCCCTGGAGGGCCCCTCACCACAGTCAACCAGCATAGAAAGGATGAGCGACTTTCCAAGGTTATCCCCTTGCATCCTTCACCTTCGGCGCATCCGTGGCAGCTTTGAACTGCTATTCACGGCTCCCCAAGGCAATTACATCCTTCCCGAGCACCCTTCCTATTATGGGTTGACTGTATCCGTATCCTCCTCCTCCCCCTCCTTGGCAAGGCCGACGTGCAGGATGACAAGTGATGGCTGCTGCGACCCTCCCTCCTTCGCCCCATCTTTTATATTATTGAGATCTTGAAATGCTCGAAGATACCCAGCTGCCCTCCGACCCGTTCGGACCTCCCCTGCAGCCCCTGCCGCGTGCCCCGTGCCCCCTGCAGCGTGCCCCGTCGCCTTGCAGCGCGTTCCGGTCGCGCACCCCTGGGAGAAGCTCGCGTGGAAACGCGAGCGCTTCGCGATCGGCGCGGCGTTTGAAAGCGGAAGAGAGGAAGGAGAGGGATAGATGGGAGCATTTCCCTGGTTCACATGCCCATGTTCCTTTCCCTTGCTCGCGATACTGATGCTTTCCCTGCCAACTTTCCTTGAGCGCTGGCCTAGCAGAGGCCCGAACGCCGTTACGGAACCTGCACCTAGCATCAATTTCGCTAGCAAAGAAAAGGAACATGGGCATGGGGATCAGGGAGATGGATCATGGGCAGGACTGGGCGGAGTCACGGAGGGCGGCCACGTTCGAGAGGGTTGTCCATAACCAGCCCATCTAGAAACGACATCGACTTGACACCGAAGACCATCGCTGGCGGAAGGCGGTGTGGTCTCGATCTGTAGCTCGTGCCAGGCGCTCGCTGCGTCTCTCTGCCTTGTTGTTATTCCCTCTCTCTCTAACTCTAGGCTCCGCCCTGGAGGAAGAGGAGCAGGGGGAGGAGGGGGAGTAGGAAGAGGAAGAGTAGGAGGATAGGGAGGAGGGGAGGAGGAGGTGGAGGAGGAGGTGGAGGAGGAGGACGAAGAGGAGGAGAACGAGGAAGAAAACGAGGAGGAGAAAAAGGATGGAGCGGAAGAGCCCGAGCAGACCGAGCAGTGAGCAGCCGAGAGACGGAGCGAGAAATCATGGCCAGCTCGGAATTTGGGCCAGTCCGAGAAAGAGAGGGCGGCGAACAAAAAGAGAGAACAAACAGACAGACAGGAACGGAAAAGGGGGAGGGAATGGAAGGGAGGGAGGGAGGATGGAGGAGCGATGAAATTAAGCGAGGACGGGGGACGGACGAAACAAAGGGAGGGGAAGGAGAGGACAACGAGGAAAAGGGGAAGGGAGGGGAAAGGGGGGAGGCAGGCACCTCCTCCTCCTCCTCGTCCTCGTCTTCGTCGTCCTCGTCGTCGTCTCCTCCTCCTCCTCCTCCTCCTCATCCTCCTCCTCCTCCTCCTCCTCCTCCTCCTCCTCCTCCTCCTCCTCCTCCCATCCTCCTCCTGATCCTCCTCCTCCTCCTCCTCCTCCTCCTCCTCACCTCATCATCATATTAACCCTCCTCTTCCCTTACCTCTGCTCATATCACCACCGTCCTCCTCTTTTTCCTCCTCCTCCTCATCCTTCCTCCTTCCTCCTCCTCCTCCTCCTCCTCTTCCTCTTCCTCCTGCTCCTCCTCCTCCTCCTCATGTTCTTCTTCCTCTTCCTCTTCCTCCTCTTCCTCCTCCTCCTCCTTGGGTTTTTTTTTTGCGGTTCAAGGGCTTGGCTCATGGCCCAGCTTTGGGAGTGCCCTGGGCCCCCCCCCCTCCCCCTTCCCCCCCTCGGCGGATGTGGTGGTCCTCCCTGGGCCGCCTCCTGGGCTCGACCCAGTGGTGCCCTGGGAGGCCCCCGTCGCGCCTGTGGGCGAGGGGGAGCGGGCGCCACGGTGGGCTCCCAGGGGGTACCTGTTCCCGCGGGCCCCGCGGGACCGCCTGCCCGTGTGGGTGTGGCGGGCGTCCCAAAGGGCGCCGCTCCACCGCGTGCACATCACGCGGTGGTACAAGTGGCTGCAGGAGCCCGCCGCCGCCGTGCTCGAGTGGTTCGACGACCTCGGGCGCCTCAGGGCGAACCACTGGCTTTTGTAGAGCATTCGCTAGCAGATCGCAGCATCTAGTGCTGTTTGCAACATGTGCTGCTATGCTAGCGCCGCATAGCATAGCACGGGCGCGCGCCGCACCCTGTAGGTACCACTTCGCGTGGTTCGACACCCGCTACGAGGGCGACGACCGCTTCGTCCTTTGCGCCAGGCCAGTTCGCTGAGGCGCGGGGGGCCGATCGGGCACGCTTCCACTTTCTCATCCTATGTTTCCTCCTCTCCTCCTCCACCTCCTCCTCGCCGCTTGGCTCAAGTGCGCGATCAATAGTTTGGTAGCGGAGCCCCAGCTAGGCCGCGTGATTTCGCAACCTCGCTGAGTTCGACAACGAGCTCGCTGAATCCAACAAAAATGTCATGCCCCCCCTCCCCTCTCTCCCTCCCCCCTCTCCCTGACTCTCGTCCTTGACTCCTCCTCCTCCTCCTCCTCCTCCTCCTCCCTCAAGTGTACTGTATATGTATATGTATATACAACATACGCACACATGCATGTTTTGTGTATATATATATGTATATGTATATATATATATATATATATATATATATATGATATGTATTGGCTACATATATCACTATATGTAACATATATGTGTGCGTATATATATGTATATATATATAGATATACATATATAAATATGTGTATATATACATGTGTATATATATATATATATACACGCATTTATGTATAGCTGTACGCGGCTTGTATATGATGGTTCCGGGCTGCCACGGTGGTTCCGGACTTATTCTGGCCCCTGAAATGGTTCCGGATGGGCGGTCGCGACTGGGAACCACTTCGCTGTTCCGGAGGACCCCTGGGTAGCTGGGTGAGGTAGGCATACGGTGGGACAAAGGTAGGTAGGACAAAGGTAGGTAAGGGTAACGGTTGGATCAAGGTAGGTAGGATAAAGGTATGATAAAAGGTATGGAGCTGGAGGAGGTGGGATGAAGGTAGGAGGAACAGCTTGTTTAGGTCTTTTCGTTTGCTCGCGTCGTGTCGCGCGGGGCCCGCCCCGCCCCTCCGCCGCAAGGACCGTCGTCAAGAGGAGGCTCGGCCAGGGCGCGGAGGACGGCGCCGACGAGAAGGAGTCCAAGCCCAAGAAGAAGAGGCGCGTGAAGACGTTCGTGGCCGTGATGCACCTCAACAACATGCTCAAGGGCGCGACGGGCAAACAACTACCTCACTGGATCCCGCCCGTGACAGCGGACGGCCACTACGCCGCGTGCCCTTTCACGTGGCCGTCCTTGTCGGTGGCGACCGACCAGGGGCCCGACATGGTGGCGATGTCGAACTTCTTGCAGTACAAGCTGGGCTGCAACATCCACTTCGAGTGGGACATATCGCACGCCCTCAACAACGCCACGAAGGGCGCTCTAAGGCAGCGCCTGCCCCTCCCCCCTCTCTGTAGAAGGATGGGCTGGGAGGGGGGTGGGCAGGATGGAGAGGGAGGAGGATGGGCGAGCGGGATGAGGACGATCAGGATGAGGATGAGGAGGAGGAGGATGAGGATCAAGAGGGGGGGGGGGGGGGGGTGAGGTGAGGATGCGGAGGAGGAGGACGACGACGAATACGACGAGGACGAGGGCGACGAAGACGACGACGCGGCGACGGCGACGACGACGACGGCGACGGCTTGGAATGAGGTGGAGGAGGGGCACTGAGAAGGATCAGGAGGAGGAGGAGGAGGACGGCTGCAAGGGTTTGGCGGGCGAGCGGAGGCCCTTTTTTCGCACGCCTCCACCTCCAGCTCATCCTCCTTATGTTCTCTCCTATTGTTTGATCTCCCCTCGCCCTCGGCTCGCTTCCCCATTGGCCATGCATGGTCACTTCCCTCCTCTCCCATTCATGTGGCCAGCCCCTGCCGTTTTCCCACCTCGCAGCGCCATATGGTTCTCCCCCCTGCATCTGGGCTTTATGATCCTGTTGGCGTTCTTAACTTATCGGCTTCACCCCTCCCTCTTCTCGGCGTCCTCCCCTCGGCGCCCCCCCCCCGTCTCCGTCTGCAGGCAGTCGAGGCTCTACGGGTTCCAGGTGATGATGACCAGCGCCCAGAATTGCACATACGGGTCGACATTGCCGCCTCCACGGCTTGCCCAGATACGAGAAGCTTGCTGGAACCATTGGGGTTCTTGCACGATGGAGACCGACGTGTTCTTCCAGCTGTGGTTGCCCCACATGGAGCTGCAATCAGGGGACAGCGTTTTTTTTTTTCGGGGGCATGGTGGCTGTGATGAGGGGGCGGCCAACGCGATGGGGATTAGATGATGCTTCGAGTGCACGCGATGCGGAGGATGGAGCGGTGGCGGGGGTTGGGGGCGGGAGGAGTGGGGAGGAAGCGGACTGGGGGATGGTGGAATGGGGGAGGGGGGGGAGGCGACGAGGGTGACGTGGAGGCAGATGGGGGGAGGGGGGGCGATGACGAGCCTGAGGAGGGTTCGGCAGCAATGCAAATGGGGTCGGGGGCGCTTGCAACGCGTCGCAGCACGCGCAGGGGGGGCGCTAGCAACGAAACGTATCGGCGGAGCGGGTGTGGAGGAAATTGAGGAGCAACGCGCGGGGCAATGGTGGTGGGTGGAGTTGGGAGGGTGGCTCATGGAAGAGGGGGGCTCGATAACATTGCTGCGTGCCTTTTTGGCCGTGTTGCGCCTGGGAGGGCGCGCGGTGTTTTGGGTGGCTCGCAGTTGGAGGGGGCGTAGGGCAGCGCCAAACGCACGCGGCTCCAGGCCGACCCAGCGGCTTACATGAGCGACGCGCAGGTCTACGCTGCCCTGAAGGCCAGCCCGCTTCTCACTGCCAAGAATGAGAAGGTCAACATGGGCAAGTACCAGCAGCCGATTCACCATGCCCGCAGGACATTGTGCCTGTACGCTCAGACGGCCTACTTCTTCGGGATCGCCGCCGTGTCGTTCGCGTACAAGGGCCAGTGGAAGGTCAAGGCGCCTGTGCTGCCCGAGCACGCCCTCGCCTTGGCGGAGGGGGGGCCGACGCTCAAGCAGCATGCGGCGGCGGCGGCTCCATGGGACCAGAGCTGCGAGAACCAATTGGACAAGGCAGCGGTGCTCTTCGGCGACGTCGAGAACTACTACCGCCAGAAGCTCATCGTCCAGGTCCTCGGGCCGACCGCGACGTACCATTCCAGGCGCGTGCGGCCCCTCTCCTCGTCTTGGCCGTTCTTACCTCCCTTATTCCACATATTCCCCTCGCCCCAGTTCCCCTTAGCACTCTTAACCCCATTATCCCGTCCTCGTCGTATCCACTTCTACACATTATTATCCATATTATCACTTATTATCCCATCTGGTCCCTTTACCGCTCATATCTCATTTTATCTTATGAACCCCCTCTTATTCAAATTATCCGTCCTTTCCTCTACCTCTCTTCTGATTCGTGTTGCCTCTTCTCCCCTGTTGTTCCCTTCTATCTTCCCTCATCCACTCTTATCCCGCTCGCCCCCGCCGTCTCCCCCCGCAGACCGCCCTCCCACCACCTCCTTCTTACGTTCGCCGCATCGCGTTTCCCATTGCCGTGCCCCGCCCATCCCTCCGTCAAGGTCGCACCCCAGTCCCTAGCCTCTCCTCGCCCTCGCCTCCCTCGCCGCCCCCTCGCCTCCCCTGCACCAGTTTGTCCAAAAGGTTTCCAGTGGCCTCGAGAGAAAATGGTGCGCTCCCCCGTGCACCCCCCCTCCGCTTCAGGCAGAACATCGACCTTCGGTCGGCGGATGCTGCCATCAAGTTTGAGCTGGAGCAGATCGTAGGCGGCGAGATGTACAAATGCGAGCGCCTAGCGATGGCGCAGTTCTCTCACAGGCAGTCGTACGTGGAGTGCGGGATCGAGGTGCAGTGGAGTGCGACGGTGCTGCATCTTGCCCATGCTCGCATCGCGCTTTCCGATGACCTGGCCAATCCCACCGTGGACCTCATATTGAACACCATATTGCAACACGCGAAGCGCAACATGAGCTTCACGCACGGCTTGCCGCGCCGCCAGGTGTTGCTCCTGCATGAGGGCGAGAGGCCGCGCTTCATCAAGCAGTTGAGGAAGGATCTGGATCTGTACGACGTGCTCAAGGAGCAGGCGTTCCCAGGAGTGCAGAGGTTTCTGGAGAGGTCCGTGTTTCAGCTGCCAGCGGTGACGCAGCTCGTGATGTGCCTCGAGAAGGACGGGTGGAAATTCACCGCGAGGACGCGGTGGATTGAAATGCACCCCGATCTTACCCCCCCACCTCCTCCTCCGATGTCCCTCCTCCTCTCCCCTTCCTTCCTCCTCCTCGTCCTCCTGATTGCCATCGCCCCCCCTCGCGCGCCACGGCCCTCCTCCTTCATCCCGCCCCCCCCCCCCCCTGCCTTCTGTCATCCTTATTTCCTCCTCCTCCTTAGGCCCTCTTCCGCATTCGCTCTCGCCCTGCACATTTCCGATGGGTGGCCAGGCGGTGTCTACGCACAGGGCGCCCCCCCCCCCTCTTCCCCCCCGCCGCCGCCCCCCCTTCAGGCTCTCCAGTGATTTGACCGCTCCCGCCAGGATGAAGGATTTGACTGAGCGGAAGTGCTGCAGATTCATCGGGCAACAAATCGTCGAGGACAGCTTCAACAAAATAAAAACCAGGAACGATAGAAACCGTCACAAGGTTTCGGCAGAGCACATTGTCATGGCCACCGCCATAGATTCAGGCGTGCTGACACAGTGTCATCATTACACGGAGGTCGACCGCCACAAGGAGCCCAACGAGCGTTCGGAGTCTTTCGAGCCGCACGCGTTCAAGCCGCAGGTGCTGAAGTCCAAGATGGACCCAGTTCTGAGGCCTCTGAACCTGTCTGGCGTGGTCGGCACTGGGGAGGCTGGCTGGTATTCGCCTGGCGCGGGTGGGATTCCCCAGGCCTACGCCGACCTGGAGCTTTGCCGCGTGGCCGAGAGGGAGGGCAGGATGGGGATCATGAACAAGCGGATCTTCTGCAGAGTGGTTCAGAAGGGCATCGTGCTGCGCAAGATCGGCACGGACGTGTGGCTCATGGGCGTTGGCAGCGTTTGTGATGCCCTCGGGGTTGGTTGGCCCCTGGTCGCCTACTCTGCCAGTGACTTCATCCCAGAGAAGGAGGGCGCCAGACAGCTCCTGGTCATCCTGGACCCCACCGAGTGGGAGGCGTTCCCCGTGTCCTTTCTCAGCCCGTTGCACAGGGCAGTGCTTGAGGAGAAGGAGATGTTCGGCCCCAACACGGATAGCATGACCGAGATCAAGTTGAAGGCCCCATCATTGGGGCGGGCGGGTACCACTGAGGTAGGGATGATTCGGAGAGGTAGGGGAGTGGAGGAGGATGAGGATGGTGTAAAGCCTGAGGCTAGGATGAGGGTGAGGATGTTGAGAGGAGGATGCGGATGTGGAGAGGAGGAGGATGAGGACTAGGATTGCCCCACCCCTGCCTGCTCAGGCTAGCGAGCACTACGGGGACCTCACCATCGTCGCCCATCAGCGTCGCCCTCCTGCACCCTTGCTTGCGTGTGCTGCGAGGGAGGCGTTCTTCGACCTCCCCGTCTCTTATCTCAAGGAGCTCGCAGACATGATCGAGTGCGACTATACCGACATCAGCTTGTCATCGCTGCTGACGGCCTTAGCGAAGAAGCTCATTCCAGGCATTTCGAATGCGGAGCTGGTCAACATCCTCGTCAGGAGGGAGTGCAGCTTCGAGGTCGACGAGTCACTGGGCGAGGTCATCGGGCTGGAGTGGGTGGTGGACACCTTGGATAAGTCCACCAGCGAGGAGCTCCACAAGGCCATCAAGGTTGCGAAGGGCGTCAAGGGCGAGATGCGCGACTTCAAGAAGGACGTGAAGAAGTTCAAGGATTGTTTTATTGCTTTGCGCGGGGCTGCTGGGTCAGAGCAGCGGGTGGGGGGGAGGGGGGAGGCGCGGGGGAGTGTGATGGGAGCAGTGCGGGCGACTGGGGTGGGTAACATATCGGCTAGAGGGGTGCGCGATTTGCACGCCGAGGTAGGTATTATCGATGAAGGTCGCGTGCGGGGTCCGTCTATGGAGCGGGATGGTGATAGGGAGGAGGAGGGGATGAATGTCTGATGAGGAGGCGGCGGGGGCCATAGGGGAGGGGAGGCGGGGTGCAGGGTTGATGAGGGGTCGGAGGAGGATGCGGATGGGGGCGAGGTTGAGGGAGATGAGGGGGCCTGAGGAGGATGGCCATCAAGTGGGGGAGGCGGAGAAGAGGAGCGTGGCTGGTGGGTGGGGGGAAGGGGGATGTGGCGGATGTTGGGTATGAGGAGGGCGAGTGAGATGAGGATGCGATGAGAAGGGGGATGGTGCGGATAGAGGGGGTGGTTGATGCGGGGGAGGGGCTGGGGGTAGGCGGCCCCCCTCCGCGGCTTCCCATCGCCCTTCATTTTTTTTTCACGCTTGTCCGCTTACCCCGCTCGCGTCCCCCTTCGCCTCTCGGCCGCCTTATGTTGTTTATGGCCTGTCAGGCGGCCCCTCGCCTTGCCCCTATCTATGGCCTATCCTGCCTGACAGATAACCCTCGCATGCAAATCGGCTCCTCAGATCGCCGCCCAGGGCGCGCCGCCGAAGCACGTGAAGCACAAGGACCACCCGTTGCACGGCAAAGTGTTCGCGAAGGTGCCGCCGACCTCCGTTGACGACCTCAGCCAGAAGAAGGCGAGGTTGTACACCCCTCCTGGCTGTTCGATCTGGCGGTCGAACACCAGGGGGGGGTGGCATTGCCACCTGCCCCCGCACAGCCGCAGCTCAGAGCCCTGGGCCAGGCACGGTGGTAGCTCTTTTAAGGCGATGTTGGCAGCGATGCGAGCAGCGTGGGCACTCTACCTCGATGACAAGTGCCTGCCGACGTCGCACTGCCCCATCCCTGGCCTTATGGCCGGCGCTTGATGGTGCGAGCAGGGCTTTCTCCCCCCCCCGCCCCTTCGAACAGGAACGGATTTCAAGGGCCAAGAGTTGGACTTCTCGCCCCATCCCACCTTCGACCGCACTGGCGGCAGCCCTTGTCTCGCGCCACCGTGTTGTAGGGTTGCGCTCGATGTTGCGCGAGGCGATCTGCCGCCTCGGACAGTTTGTACTGGCGAGTGGCCGCGCGAGAGCCACCGCGTGGAGGATCTGAGGAAAACGCTGAATGTGCGGGATTGCCCCTCCTGGTCGGAGGGGGCGTCGGGAGCGTCGGACGCCGTTGCAATTATATCAGATGCTGGCACTTCGTCCTTCCCCGCCCTCGCATCCCGCCTTTGCTCCTGAGTCGCGCCTCCCTCGCACTTACCCTGGCTGCCCTTCCACCCGCCCCCCTGTCCCTCCCCGCCGCCGCCCCGCTCGCGGTCAGAAGGCTTGCCTATTGGAGTTCTTAAGTGTGGCTATCGCCATCAGGGCGCCGACCTCGATCAGCAACCCCGTTTCGCTGCCACGCGTGTAGGTTGGCACCCAGTGGGCAAGTGATGCACCCACAGTACACCATCATAGCTAACACGCATACCCCGATCATGCCATACGATACCATAGCATACAATATCTACAATATCACCTATGGCATGGAGGGGTATGTATGATGTGTTATGGTTCGGTTGGCATTGCATGGTATGTATGATATTGGGGGTATGGTATGTGCTAATACATATGTCATGGTATGGTATTGCAAGTGTGGTATAGTATGGTAGCTATGGTATGGTAGGTGTGGTATGTTATAGTACGTATGGCATGGTTTGGTATCGCAGGCGTGGGATAGTATGCTATGTGTGGTATGGTAGGTCTGGCGCGATATAGTACGTATGTTACGGTTTGGTAGTGCAGGGTGGCATGTACTACCTATGCGCCGCTCGCCGCCGACACTTGCCATCTGGCGTGGGAAGTAGTGTAGGGAAACACGCGGTCCAAGCACAGGTTACACATACGCGCATGCCAACGCAACCAATTACATATGCCAGCGGGTACGTTAAGACAGCGGCGGCAGCAACGCTAACATCGTGGGTCCGTTCAGCATCATACCCTCGCGTATAGGCTACCCTTGAGGGGCGGGCTCGCCTGAGCGAGCATGGCATCCAGATACCAAACGGTGCTTCAAGACCTACGATGCCATACCACACCATGCACCACCATTCCATACCATGCATACACTACCCCTCCGTGGGGGCCCCGCCTGAGCGAGCAGGGTACCCATGTACCATATTATGTATCGTGGTGCGCGCCCCTCCCACCATTCCAGGGGCGCCCCGCTTGAGCGAGCAGGGCATCCAGCGACCATGGTGTTTATCAGGTTTCGCGCACCTCCCGCCCATCCAAAGATGCGCCGCCTGAGCGTGTATGCAGAGACCCATAAGGTTTATCAGGTTTCGGGGCCCTCCCACCCTTCCATGGAGGCACGGCCTGGGCGAGCAGGGCATCCAAACACCATAAGGTGCATGAGGTTTCGCGCTCCTCCCACACATCCAAGGAGGTCCCGCCTGAGCGAGCAGGATATTCAGTGTTTGGGGTTCGGGGTTTGTGGCAGCGCTGCGAACCTTTCGCGCCGCGCCGCGCGGTTCACCGACGGGGCGCGCGCGCGCCGCCTCTGCGGCTGGGCTTGGGGTCGCGCCCAGGGGCTGCTGGCCACCGAGCAGCCCCTTGTGCGTCGCGCATTATTTGCCCGAGGCTTCTGTGACGTCTCCGACTTCGGCGCCTATGCTTCCACTGCGGTTTGCGCGTTCCGCGCGCGGCGTTCCTTTGCTCGCGCG
>CAUYUJ010016615.1:0-15000 GCA_963575745.1 Prorocentrum cordatum
ACACACACACACACACACACACACACACACACACACACACACACACACACGCACGCACGCACGCACGCACGCACGCACGCACGCACGCACGCACACACACACACACACACTTACACAAACACACAAACACACAAACACACAAACACACAAACACACAAACACACAAACACACAAACACACAAACACACAACACGCCTACAAGGAAGCACTGCGCGACGACCGCAACCCCCAGAACCCTCTCCGCCGACTGAGGATTCTGAAGCAGTGCATGGCACGAGTGGCGACGAAGATGCATCAAGAAGGACTTGACGTCCCCTCCGATGACCCACACGACCATTTAGGCTGGACAATGGCATACATCCGTGCAGCAGAGCGCATATCCGTACCAACTATGCATCGCTGCTTGGCTGCCTACCCCCACCTTGCTACGATGGCCCCCGGCGCCGACCCGAATGCTCGTCTCTCACGGCTGCTTCAAGCAGTCCGACAACATGCGGTTGACCTCGCCCACAACGCGGTCACGACAGACCTTGTTGCATTACAGCGGCAGGAGGCCGACATCACCTCGGGGGACTACCAGCAACGCAAAACTCATATTCTGACGAAGCTCCGACGCTTGCAACCAGGCTGCAACACCGCCATCGGCGCTATTCAGACCCCAGACGGAAATCTAGCACACACGCCCCACGACATCGCACAGGAGCTGGGGAAGCATTGGAGCCGAGTCTTCACACGACAACCGATCAACCCTCACATCTTGGAGCGCTGGCTCGCATCCCTCCCGCAGTTCCTACCGACCCGACCCCCGGCGCCTACGTCAGACGCCGCCCCGAGCCACCCTAACGCCGCAGACCACGTACAGCAACACCCCGCACCCCCCCCACAACGACAGCCGACCTCCAATCCCACCAGACAACGACCCGGCCGCCCGCGTCGCCACCACTCCCGCCCACCCTTAGACATATCTCCGGACAAATGGGCATTACGAGAGGCAGATGTGGAGTCAGCGGTGAAACATTCGGGCAACAGCATGCCAGGCCCGGACGGTATTCCGTATATCGCTTGGCGGCAGAGCGGCCAGCTCGCCATCAGGGCCCTTTGGGAAGCCGCCGACGCTCTCCAGAGCACCTCCGGGGAGAACTCCCTCCACGAGCTGAACGACGGCAGCGACCCCGACGGCCACGACTTCAACTTGGGCACCCTCGTGTGCTTGGGCAAAAAAAAAAATGACTTGCGACCCAACCCATGGAGACGTTTACACGGCGGACAGCACACGTCCGTTGTCTATCGTGAACACAGACAACAGGATCATTGCGAATGCAGCCCGATTGCGCTGGGAACCGGTCATTAACGCGTGGGTCGGCCCACCGCAGCAAGGCTTTCTTCGACACCGATCACTTTTGAAGAACGTGCTCGACGTCGACTTTGCCAGCATGGCCACCGCACTCCAATCGGACTCCGGCGCCATCATACTCTTTGACTTCGCGTCCGCGTTCCCGTCGCTCTCGCAGGAGAATTTGCACGACATGCTGCGCCACCTGGAATTACCGGAGTCGGCCCGGAGCTTTGTGAAGCACCTGAACGACAACAACCGATGCCAAATTGTGAGCCAGGGACAGACACTCCCAGGCTTCCCCCTGACGGCAGGCGTCCGGCAAGGATGCCCATTGTCCCTTCTACTGTACGCCATCTGCGCGGAACTATTACTAGACAAGATCCAGGCAACTTGTCCGGGCATCTTGGTACGCGCGTACGCCGACGACACCTTCGTTGTTTCCGCAAACTTGTGGGAGGATGCTCCCCGACTGGCAGCCCTCTTCGACGACTTCGCAGCAATCTCTGGGCTGAGGCTTAGTTAATCTGCAGAAGACGGTCATCATTCCACTGTTCGCATCCCCGCTCTTGCCGGTGAGGACCCACCTCGACGCCCTTGTTCCGAGCTGGTCAACCACGCAGTTGGCCCCTGCAGGGAAGTATCTAGGATTCTACGTTGGGCCGGGCAGCCGCGACCTGCTCTGGAAGGACCCGCAGGCAAAGTTCAAACAACGCGCATCTTTATGGGCAGGCCACCCGCTGGGACTTCATTGCGCTGCGCTCGCATACAATACCTTTGGGATCTCGGTGTTGACCTTCGTGGCACAGCTCAGCGACCCGACGGATGACGTTCTCACCGTGGAGTTACAATGTCTACGACGAGCCGCTCCCGGCCCCGGTAATTGGGCCACGCCAGAGGATTTATGGTGGCTACAACATTCGTACAATTTCCCCAGCGCTTTCCGGAGTCTCCGGCTTGCCGCCCAAGCAGCACAACTACGAGTACGATTGTGGGACACAGCCTGCGGCGACCACCCCGCGGAACCAGGCACTCCCTTGGACATCCACCTCCCGGGCGACGGCGCGCGCCCCGCTAACCCTGCCGACCTTCCCCCGCATGCCCCCAACAACACAAACTACAATGGCACATTCAACCGACGCACCCGGTTCCTCAGATCACTTTTGGGCACCACCGACCGCCTGCAGGAAAAAGCAATGTGGGATCAATGGTTCCAGCACTCCTACCACCTACGCTTGGACACCACATTGTCGGACATGACGACGCTTCTGGGGACACCCGCCGAGCTATACCGCTCCATGGCACCGACGCGTCCCACTCCTTACTCCGTGAAAGAATGGGGCCGCATCCGCGCTCGTTTCCAAGCCACCGTGCATGCTCGACTCTTACAGGCGCGCGCCCCGCCAGCCGAACACCGCATCCGGCACAAATACCGACGCTGGTACCTCAACATGCCCGACCACGCTCACATCACTAGCTTGTTTCCAGTCCGGCAGCGCACAGAGAATTGGCATGGCCGGGCAGCTCTCCATCACCTTAAGCAGTTGAACAAGTTGGTGGCTCCAAGGGTACAGTCGGCGGTCTTCAGCACGATGTGGAATCGATGGACGACGGCCCGTCGTTTTCAACAACATGGCGGACCATGCCTCCTGTGCAGAGTGCCCCACACACAGGACGCGATTGAGCATTACGCGACGTGCCCGGTGGTGAAGCGGCTTGCTGCGCAGTTCTTGCACCTCGACCCGCACCTGTTCGTGAACCTCCATTCTTTTCTTCTGGTAAACCCTTTGGCCAACACCACGGAGATGCTCACGACCATCGCCCTTCTGGTCTATGCGACGTACAGGTGCACCAATTACCAGCGACACGCCCAGACCCCCCTGCCGACGGCAGCACTTTACGACGCAATGACACAATGGGTACGGGAAGGTGTTCGAGGCCACGGCCGTTCCACCCGCGTCCTTACCCGGCGCTGGACTGCGCACGACTCCCATCCGCTCCCCCGGGTGCCGTGATTCCAGTACCACTTCCAGTAGCAATTGCCCTCGGGGTTCGCACTGCCACCTCCACCAGCCGACCTCCAGCCTCCGCAACCTCAGCGATCCGACCTCCCACCGCCACCGACTCCACCAACTCGACACTCCGACCTGTCCTCTGTCGCAGCGCAGCGTCCAGCACCGGCGACAGCACCAACGCCGGCGCCACCGCCGGCGCCAACGCCAGCGCCTCCACCAGCGCCTATACCAGCACTGTTGTTATCACCGACTCCAACATCAAAACCAACACTTACACCAGCACCATCGACCAGCACCGACGCCAGCACCGACGCCAGCGCCGACGCTAGCACCAACGCCTGCGCCTACACCAGCGCCGTCGCCAGCACTGCCACCAGCGCCAACACCGGCACCTAATTACGCCAGCACCAACGCCAGCGCTTACACTGGCACCGATGCCAGCACATGCACCTACGCCAGCACCAGCCCCAACGCCTACGTCAGCTCCGACATCATCGATAGCATCAGCATCGACGCCGGCACCGACGCCTGCACCGAGGCCAGTACCGACGCCAGCACCAACGCAGGCACCAGCGCCTGCGCCTACGCCAACACCAAAGCCAGCGCCTACGCCAGCCCCGATGCCATCGCTGACAGCCGCACGGACACCGGCATTGACGCCAGCACCGAGGCCAGCACCGACGCCGGCGCCTTATCCCACCCCATGGGATAATGTGTGCGCAATCCATCACTTCTACCTTCAGCTCCGACTCCCCAGCTCCGACTCTCTAGCTCCGACGCCCAGCTCCGACGCCCGCACCACCACCGGCGACTACGCCAGCGCAGACGCCAGCGCCGACACCAGCACCCACGCTTGTACCTATGCCTTCACCGACGCCAACGTCTACACCAGCACAGACGCCGACACCGACGCCAGCACCAATGCCAACGCCTAACCCGACGTCGATGCCAGCGCCTAGACCTGCATTTGACCCGCGATCGAATAAACCCTGCTCCCAGCGTCTTATCCCACCACATGGGATAACGTGTGCGCCACCCACCACTTCTATCCCCAGTTCCGACTCCCCAGCTACGACGCCAGCGCCACCACCGGCGCCTACGCCAGCGCAGACGCCAGCGGCGCCCCTTCCACTACCACCACCCGTGCCGAGCAGTCGCACCTCCATTCCAGCTCCGACTCCTGCTCCGACGCTGGCCCCGACTCCAGCTCCTACCCCACCGACTCCGACCTCCCAACGGATGAATTCAATGCACGACCCTGGCGCAGGGAGTTGCGCTGCTGGGCCCATGGCGCACCGGTACCACTACCCGTGCCCGTCACCTTGCAGCCTCCACCCTGCATGGGGAGGGCTACTAACAATCTGCATCGTGGTTCCGATTGTCTTCATCAGCCGTAGCACCAGCAAGATGGGCAGGGAGATCTTGATACCGGTGCCGGGGTACGACAGTATGATGGCGATGGCGTGAGCCGCTCTCTTGCAGGCCCCCTCCTTTGCGTTCCTCTTCCTCCGTCCCCTCCTCGTTGCCTGGGTGCCCGGGCTCTCCCAGTTCTTCGTTAGTGGATCTGGCCTGGTTCTCCTGCTGGGCAGGTGATCCTTGCTTCCTAATACCCCTTTGTGTTTCACTTGTCCTCCTCTGCTCCTCCTCCTCCTCCTCGACTCCTCCCCTTTTTGAGCGGCAGATTCGGGGGATGCCAGCCCGTCGATTTTGGTTCCCCTGCGGGCCGTTTGTTGTCCCAGCCGCGTGGCCGATAGCGTCGCAGCAAGGGCTGGCGGGGAGCGGCACTGGGCTCAAAATTGTACCGCGTCCACCTGGAGAAAAAAAACACAAACACACAAACACACAAACACACACACACACACACACACACACACACACACACACACACACACACACACACACACACACACACGGTAGGCGCTCCTCGCACGCCCGCCTGCGGCAAGGAGCGGGGAAGGAGAGGGGAAAGAGGGGGAAGGGAGGGGAGGCTGACAGAGGCAGGGCGACCCCGAGACCACCGAGCACACCACGGCGCAGGGGAGAGAACGGAGGAGGAAGAGGACCCAGACATGCGACGTCCTGATTTTTTCAGGACGGCGTCCCCGGAAGTCCCGACCCTCTCCCCGGGACCGGTTTTGCATCCTGAGTCGTTTCTTGACGGTCCCGAGGCCCGGCGAGGACCCCCCCGGGGCCGAAAGTAGCGAAACATTTCCCGTCCTGCTTTTTCACGACTCGAGCACGTCTGAGGAGGGATCGGCCTCGGCGACCGTGGGCGGCCGCTGGCCGGCGGCCGCCGCGGCCGTGGCCGTGGCCTGGCCGCGCTCCGCAGCGTGGCCGCGGTGCCGCGCGCCACCGCCACGGCCAGGCGCTGGCGCACGTCGCCCCGCGCCCGCCGCGCGGTGCGCGCCCGGCGCGTGGGCGCGCGGTAAGGCCTCTTCCTCCTCCTCCTCCTCCTCCTCCTCCTCCTCCTCCACCTTTCAGCGAACCCTTTCAGTGAGGGCTCTATGCCGCGGCGGCGGCCGCCGCGGCGTAGCCCTTCAGTCCAGCGCCTTCATGTGGGCGTCGAACTGGTCCTCCACGAACTCCTTTGCGACGGACGCCCCTCCTTTGCTCGCGAGCTGAGGGGCGTCCGACCTTCTCTAGCCGCCTTCGAGCTCGGCTGAGCTGGCGGCCCCCGTATGTTACACGGGGGGCGGGCCGTTCCCCCCTTCGGCCCGAAGGCTGGGGAAGGCCTCGCCGCGGTGCACGGTGCGCCGCCTCCTTCACTTTGCTCGAGCTCCTCTGAGATGTCGTGCGTGCTGAGCACCGCTTCAAATGTGGCAGGCTCATCACGCCACGCTGCTGAGGACCCTGCTCCTGTCCTCCTTTCAGCGGGCTGGTCTAGTCGAGGTGGTGGTTGTTGTTGATGAGGTGGAGGTTCTGGGGTTGATTGCCTTTGTAGTACCTCGCAGCTGAGGACCCTGCTCCTGTCCTCCTTTCTGCGGGCGTGCCATCTGGAGATTGGTTCTGAGGACCCTGCTCCTGTCCTCCTTTTCAGTGTCTCCATGGCGTGCTGATCGAGCCTGGCTGTTGAGGACCCTGCTCCTGTCCTCCTTTCAGCAGGCACTGTCATGGTTGAGTCGTGCCGCACTGCTGAGGACCCTGCTCCTGTCCTCCTTTCAGTGGGCTGGTGGAATCGAGGTGGTGATGGTGGTTGGATGGGTGGTGGTTGCGGGGTGGGTGATCGGTCGGTGGCGAGTCCCATAGGGTGTAGATGGTCGTCTTGAGTGTCTATGGTCAGGTCGTGGGGATAGCGTGATGTTGCTGGGGTTGTGGTGTGGGTTATGGGCGCACATGAGAGGCCTCCATGCACCGACTTCAAGTGGGGTTCGTGGCGGCCCCACCTCGTCCCGCTATGGCTAGGGGTCACGGTGCTCTCGGTGGGGGCGAACCCCAGGCTTGGTGCTTGCTGTTGTCGTCGGTGGGGAATGTCTCTGCTGCCTTCAGCTTCGCCGCGTCGGCGATCGGGTAAGCTCCTCCTTCGCCATGGGGATGGTGGGGGTGGCGTGCTAGGGCGGACCGCGGGGGCTCGGGTAGTGGCCGTCCTACCCCTCCCCCCCTGCCCCTCACCATCCCCCCTGGTAGGCGCGGGCAGTACTCGTCCTGCCCCCCCACCCTTCGAGCCCGTCTCGAAGTTTGATCCTTGCCTCACCGTGGCAGCGTCGACTTGTGGCGTGGTGTGGAAGGTCGTACCTTTGGTCGTGAGGTGTATCAGGTCGGTGGTGCTTGGCGAGAGTGGAGTGGGTGCGTGATGCGGCTCGCAAGTACCCGCTGACCTCTTGCACGGGCTGACGCTGCCTTCTGAAATACTACAAAACGTGGCGACTTGTGCCTGGGGTGTTCCCTCGCATTCGGGGCTTCCCCAGGACTTGCGTCCTAACGCCTCTTGCAAAACTTGGCGACGCTGCCTGAGGTGTTCCCACGCACTCGGGGCTTCCTCAGGACTTGCGTCCTGACGCCGTTGAACTTGTCGTCGGTGGGATTTTTCATGGCGCTCATCTTCGGCATGAGGCGGCACTTCGTCTTCTCGTTCAATGTAGTAGGCGTCGTTGGTGTTCATGTTCTGGCTGGTAGGAGCAGCGGTTGCTGTTCTGAGGCCCCATCTAGCCACCATGCTGCCGTCGAGCAGGTCGGCAATGGTGAAGTCGATCTCCTCTTCGCTTTCCGTGTGCATTATGTTGCGGAGGTCGCCGCGGGCGCCGTTGTCGAGGATCTGTATCGTACCGAGGTCGTAGTGGTTCGTCGGGGCCTCGTAGACGGTCGTCAGGTTGGCGATGTACCGATATTCTGGGGTCTGTTTGATGATCGACTCGGCAGAGATGGCTGCTACTAGCCGGCCGCTCTGCGGTTGATCGGGAGTTTCTGTATATAGAAGAAGGTGCGTGCGCTTGTTGGCGAGGGTGAGGATGAGGTTCCTCCTCCTCCTCCTCCTCCTCCTCCTCCTCCTCCTCCTCCTCCATCCTTCTCTTGCCTCCGTCTGTCCTCCTTCACCCCACAGCTCCATCATCTTCTCCTCCTCCTCCTCCTCCTCCTCCTCCTCCTCCTCCTCCTCCTCCTCATTCCTTCTCTGGGCACGTCCCCCGGGGCGCGGATCCACCGGATCTGTCCGGATCTGTCCGGAAACGTTGCCGGAGGCCGCTCTGGGCTCCTCTGGGCACCTCCCCCGGGGCCGGTTTTGTGAGGATGTCTCAAGCGAGGGCGCCGGTTTGGGATTCGTCGGCGGATCCACCGGATCCAGCGGATCTGTCCGGAAACGGTGCCGGAGGCCGCTCTGGGCTCCTCTGGGCACCTCCCCCGGGGCCGGTTTTGTGAGGATGTCTCAAGCGAGGGCGCCGGTTTGGGATTCGTCGGCGGATCCACCGGATCCACCGGATCTGTCCGGAAACGGTGCCGGAGGCCGCTCTGGGCTCCTCTGGGCACCTCCCCCGGGGCCGGTTTTGTGAGGATGTCTCAAGCGAGGGCGCCGGTTTGGGATTCGTCGGCGGATCCACCGGATCCACCGGATCTGTCCGGAAACGGTGCCGGAGGCCGCTCTGGGCTCCTCTGGGCACCTCCCCCGGGGCCGGTTTTGTGAGGATGTCTCAAGCGAGGGCGCCGGTTTGGGATTCGTCGGCGGATCCACGGATCTGTCCGGAAACGGTGCCGGAGGCCGCTCTGGGCTCCTCTGGGCACCTCCCCCGGGGCCGGTTTTGTGAGGATGTCTCAAGCGAGGGCGCCGGTTTGGGATTCGTCACCGGATCCAGCGGATCTGTCCGGAAACGGTGCCGGAGGCCGCTCTGGGCTCCTCTGGGCACCTCCCCCGGGGCCGGTTTTGTGAGGATGTCTCAAGCGAGGGCGCCGGTTTGGGATTCGTCACCGGATCCACCGGATCTGTCCGGAAACGGTGCCGGAGGCCGCTCTGGGCTCCTCTGGGCACCTCCCCCGGGGCCGGTTTTGTGAGGATGTCTCAAGCGAGGGCGCCGGTTTGGGATTCGTCGTCACCGGATCCACCGGATCTGTCCGGAAACGGTGCCGGAGGCCGCTCTGGGCTCCTCTGGGCACCTCCCCCGGGGCCGGTTTTGTGAGGATGTCTCAAGCGAGGGCGCCGGTTTGGGATTCGTCGGCGGATCCGGATCCAGCGGATCTGTCCGGAAACGGTGCCGGAGGCCGCTCTGGGCTCCTCTGGGCACCTCCCCCGGGGCCGGTTTTGTGAGGATGTCTCAAGCGAGGGCGCCGGTTTGGGATTCGTCACCGGATCCAGCGGATCTGTCCGGAAACGGTGCCGGAGGCCGCTCTGGGCTCCTCTGGGCACCGCGCCGGGGGTGAGGATGACGGTAGTTCCGCAGAAACTCCCTCAAACGAGTGATACTTTGGTAGTGGTCGCCGTGAAAATCAGACGCAAGACCTCTCGTGTGACGTTGTTGGCGGCGAAAAGCTCGTCGGCGATGGTTTCGGAGACTTGAGGCGTTCCCCGGGGTGCCTCTGGGGTGCGCCGCTTGCATGCTCTGCTGCCTAGAACGTCGGTGGCATCGTGTAGGTACCAGGTACGTCGTGGGAACTCTACGTAGATGGCAGCAACCTCGCCATGTAGGATCCTGCGTTGTGCTCGCCGAAGTACTGTAGGGAGTTCTGAGGTATGGCCATCGCTGGGGATGGCGATCTGCGTGTAGTCCAGTCCGCTGATGCTCGTGATCCCATAGCTGGCCATGATATGTTGGAGGTCGGCGGCCTGTCGAGGGCGGTCCGTGATGAAGACGATTTCTTGGCGCTCGGCTGGTACTGCGGGCGAGCACGCGGGTGGTCTGCTTGGTGATGACTCGAGTCTGGCAAATGCTTTGGGTAGGACGGGCGACGTCTCGAGGAGAGGCAGCGGCGTGACGTCGCACGGGTAGGCTGACTTGTCGTTGAATGTTGGGCGTCGTCCTTGCTTCTTGTTGGCGTTTGTGGCCTCGGCGATGGCGGCGGTGTTATCTGCTATTTGCTGCTCCGTCAGAGGCCCCGTCGTCTGGGCACGCCAGGCGCGCCAGGATTTGCGGCAACGGTGGGCCACCGATAAGTGCTTGATGAGCCTGGGAAGAGAGTGGTGCTCGGTCTGGCAGCATCGGCACGCTGTCCCTGTCGCCCAGAAGCGCGGGCCTTCATGGTCTGGATGGTCCCTGCCCATATGGATTAGCATGCCTTGCCTGGAGGCAACTCGGCCGCAGGCGTAGCAGACGCACCTCTGGTTGTTCGTGCCGTCGCTGAGGTCCATCACTTCGGTTGTGTAATCTGTCGCGGTCATCCAGATGTCCTTCTGGAGCTTGGCGCCTTGCGCTTGGGCGCGAGCGTGGAGAATGTATGCCTTCAAAGCCGCCTTGACCGCGTTGGTGAATAGCTTCGGCTTCTGTCGGGCCCAGTTGATGATGTCACGGTCGTGCTGGGTTTGGCTGGGCCACCGTTATTTTGGTAAGTGCGTGCGTAGGAAGCCGAAGTCCTTCTTGAGCTGGCGGCTCCATGTGCCCTTTCGTTGGCGCTGGCCGTCGAGTAGATGAAGTAGGACTGCTGGGGCATTACCCGAGAGTTTGGGCAAGTATCGTAGCCTCGCAATCGACTGGTGAGTGGTGAAGTCGGGTACTCCTGTCTTGGCGATCGCCTCGGCCTCGGAGATGTGCTGGTCGGGCGAGTTGGTCTTGGGTAGTGAAGCTGCGACACGGTATGGGCCCATGTACTTGGCGGAAATGTGCTCCATGTCCTTCTGGGTCAAATCGTTCCAGACATGGTGGTTGTAGGTGAGCGAGGATGTCGAAAAAAAGAGTGGACGTACTTGACCTTGGCTTTCTTCGAGAGCTTCTTGCAGCAGAGGATCTGCTTCTCTAGGGGCTGAGCTGCGCCCAGTGCACGGTTGACCCTTAGGCAGATCTCTGGCCCCATGACCCCGCCCGCCGAGATGATGGCACCGAGGGCCTTCTGTTGCGTTACCAGCTGCACCTTGATCGCGAGTCCGTCCAGCTCTAGGTATGCGATTCCATCCTTGGCCATCCGCTGTTTCTCCTTCTTGGCCCCCGCGCCGTAGTGCATGAGGATGGCCTTGGTCTTTTCAGGGTGTGGCTTCAGTCCATGCTGGAATGCTGTGGTGCAGAGTCTGGCTGCTGTCAGGGCTGTCGTGTTGATCAGGTCGTTGGCGTTGGCGGTCGAGTTGTAGTCGGCGGGGTCGTCGACGAAGGACATGTTTATGAGCGCGCTTCCTTCGTGAAGGGTTGGTGAAAATAGAGGCTCACTGCACGCCTCTATTTCGTGTCCACCTGTCTGCTGGCCGTGGGCCTCTTCCTCTCGAACTGCCTGGCCAATTGCCCTCAGCATGATGGCGACGTGTATGTTGAAGGCGACATCCGAGCATGGCACTCCAGGTCGCGTGCTGGTCCGAGGCAGCTGGTAGTGCCTGGCGCTCTTGGCTGTCATCCAGTTGTAGGTGTGGTGATCTGCGATCATTTGGCAGAGGTGCTCGTCATCGATGTGCTGGTTGTTGTATGCGGGTTGTTGGGGCCGTTCCTTTAGAGCTGGTCTGATGAAGTCGGGAATGTCGATCCGTTCGATGAGCTCGTTGAGCTCGTCAGCGGTGGTAGGCAATTGCATGCAGAATTCCCTGATGACGGAGTGGAAGGCCTCCCTGAGGTCCAGGAAGGTAATGCTGCATGATCTTGATCTCCTCTGGCAGTCGCAGATGAAGGCGAGACTGGTGTGCGGAATGAAATCCGTGGCCATATTGGGTCGGGCGCCGCATTGGGGTTGCTTCCAGTAGCTCAGGTAGCAGGCCCTTCACGCGGGATCGGAGGAAGGTGCTGTGCATCTTGCCGATGGTGTTGTTGAGGAGGATGCCGCGGTATGATTCCTGGAGCTCCATGGCGCCCTGCCCCTCGTGGAAATAGGTAGAGTACCCTCCCTTGGCGGCGATGGGCTCGGTGCTCTCGAAGTGGGTCTTGACTGGGACGGGGTGGAGCAGGCGAGCCATCCCTTCAGGGCTGGCTCTGGACATGTCGTCGGTGAGCTGGTCAGGGCCTCCTCGGCGGCCTCGCTTGGCGGCGGCGAGCTGGCTGGTCAGCTGGTGCTTGGGTATTATGGTTTGGATCTTTGGTTCTGGTCCTGCATGGCGGGTCCTCTTGTTGTAGTCGGCTGCTACCCCGTCTGCGTTCGTGGCAATAGCTTGCTCAACTTTGCCATAGAAGGCTAGGGCGTGGTCGGTGATCTCACTCTTGTTGGTGAGGGGCTCCCCGTCGTCGTTGGCGCGGATGATGGGCGTCGGCGGCTTCTTTGACTTTCGCCCCCCAAAGGCCAGTAGTCGCTTGGCGTACAGGGCCTCTAGACGGGGGGCGTAGTCGTCGATCGCTGCACCCATCTCGTCGGCGGTTCCCTCGAGGAAGTCGTCGCGGTCTGTCGTGATCCACTTCTGTAGCGTCGACGTCGACTTAGACGTCCTGGGGAATAGGAGAAGGGCGTCGAAATAGTGCTGGGCGCTGTGCGCGGTGTTGGCGTCGTCGGGTCCCACGGCGCGGGAAGCTAGGCTGGGGGTGCTGAATATGATAGAGGCCACCACTAGTTTGACGTAGTCGCTGAGAGCAGCCAGGGCGCTCGCATCTGAGGGGCCAGGCAGGCGGGCTTCCCTGGCGATGATCTTTGCCGTGCAGCGTAGCCTCTTGTCACCGAAGTGGCCGGCAACCCCGTTTTTTCTGGCGATCCGCGTCGTCTTGAGTACCGAGCGGCGAACTCAGAGAAGAGCAAAGGACCGCCTAGTAAGGTAGGGCTTGTGTGGGGTGCGGCTGTTGGAGCGGAAGCACTCGTAAGCGGCCTCCGTGATCCTCTCTGTGACTATGGTGAGGTGCTCGTTGAGGTTGGTGCCCCAGGGCGGGTGTTTGACCTCGTCTAGTTGCTGGCAGAACGTTTCGCGGCACCCTTCGTCGGCTAGCTTGTTCTCGTCTAACTTGGGGATACCTTTGATGACGGACGAGGCGATCTGGTAGGCAAGCTGCATCTTGACTGGGTAGTGGTCGTCCTTGGTCTCTGGGTCTTGGCCGCTGTCTATGCCATAGAGCACGGCGCACTCCTCGATGGAGTCTATGTAGCCCTTGGGGGTGATGACGTAGTCGATGCGATGAGGGTCCTTGCCCGAGTGCCACGTATGATGCTTTGGTCCATGACTGACGAAGGTGTTGGCGGCCGCCAGGTGATTGGTCAGGAGCAGCTCATGCAGACGGTGTCCATTTGGGTCCTCGTCTTGCTTGAAGCCCTTGTCGCCGATGGCCGTGCTGGTGATGCGTCCTGTCCTGGCGTTGGCATCGAAGAGAATGATGCTGACTTGGTGCTTTTTCCGTGTTATCTGCGAGCTTCTTCCAGTAGTTATCCTTCTCGGCCGCGAGGGCCTTCGAGTGTGGGGCGTGAGCGACGGCAAGCACGCGGTTGAAGCTTGGAGCGGCTACGCGCACGATGAGGAGCTTGGGGTCCTTGACAATGACTGTGAACTGGTCAGGTTTGAAGAAGAGCTCCTTTTTGCCGTTCTTGCCGTAGGTTTTGCTGAGTAGGACATGGAGCTCGCAGCCGTAGCTGAACCCTTTGTGGCCGCTGGAAATGATGTGGTAGCAGTTGGCGTTGGCGCACCCAGCGTCGTCGTCTTGACCTGCGTCGCGGACGCCCCAGGGAGTCCTTGCTTCCTGGATACCTATGATGTGGAGGCCCTCGTCGTGCAGGCAGGCCATCATGGTCTTAAGCTTGTTGGTCTCCTCCTTGCGACGCTTCGATCCTTCCTTTGGCTCTCTCCCCGACTGGATGTTGAAGGTGGCGATGTTTATTTCTACGATGATCTTCTTGACATTGGACTCGAAGGGGTTGTGGAAGTGTCGGGCCTCGGCGGTCGTCTCGACCCTTTTTGCTGTGAGATTGCCGAGGGCGAAGGCAGGGTAGGCCTCCTTGGTGTTGGGATCCGCGTCGATCAGGAACTCCCAGTCCCGCTGGGATGCGCCATCCATGACGCTTGCCCACTCTGGTTGAGGAGGTGTGACTTCTTGCAAGCGCCCGTGGTTGGCGGCGGCGTCGGCAACCTCGTTCCATGGGTTGTAGTCGTGGGCGTGGACGTGCTGCAGGTCGATCTTGTTGCAGACCATGTCGTAGAGGATGCAGAGTGTCCTGACGAGCTTGGGGTCGTGGTCGGTGAAGGCTAGCCTCTTCGCGAGCTGCAGAGCGCCGAGCGAGTCCGTGGATATCGTGGTGATGTGGAGGGGGTTGTGGTGTATCACCCAAGCGAAGGTCCATATCAGGGCTGTGATCTCGACTGTCGTGGAGGTGGTCTCGTGCTCGACGTTGTCCTTGAGGGCGATGTCGGTGCCGCTCTTGTGCTTCCCTATGATGGCCCCCTGGAAGCTGAAGCCGAGGTTGTCGCCACCTACGATCACCACGGACCAGGCGTCGTCGCTCGGCTTCTTCGGGTTTTTGGAGCCGTCCGTGTAGAGATGGATCCTTGCTCCGTCTTGAAGTGGTCGTCGTGGGTGGTGGCGAAGCATGTGGTCGGCTGTCTCGTTGAGGGACTCGTCGTAAAGGACAAAGGTGGTGTGGGGAGATGGTGATCGCTGGATCGTTTGTCGGATGGTCGGACGCTCGTCAAATTGTACACTGCGCTGCTCTGTCGTCGGAGGTGGCATGTCGGGTGATGTCGTTGACTGGTAGGGCGGTGCTGGGGGCTTGATGTTGGTGGCTCTGAATGGTTGTGTGGCCTTCCCTCTTGCTCGATGTAGGTGCTGGGCAGAAGCGTGTGTCTGTGCTTGGGCGTCGAACAGTCGCGTCGATGTTGGGGGAAGGGGGATAGCAGTGGTACGAGAGCGTAAGGGTTGCATGGCGCGTCCCCTGTCGGTATGCTTGGCGTCAAGGTATGTGGCTTCGATGTCGTAGATCTCGTGGATCTATGCAATTGGCTGCCTTTGGGATGGTTGGTGCTGCGTCGGTTCCTCTGGGCGTCTGCGCCGCTTGGCTGCGCATCCAAGGCATCCGCAGTGGCGCAGCTGTTGGTCCCGTGGCGTAATCTGGGTTGGCCTCTGGTGGGCCATGAGAGGTGCTGTAGTGCTCTCTATGGGGAGAGTCTGGCGATGCAGAAAGGCCGGCCTCGGGGAGTCT
>CAUYUJ010016615.1:20000-57500 GCA_963575745.1 Prorocentrum cordatum
TCCTATGGCGAGACCTGGGAAACGAAAGCTGCTAGTTTGTTGCGGGCACTGTGTGACCTGAGGTCGCCGTCGACATCATTATTGACGATGTCGATCGAGAGAACAGCGAGGGGCCCAGTGGGAGCCTCGACAATCTGAAAAAGCTCTACGCAGTGCTGAAAATCTTCTCTCCGTCTCTGTCCGCTAAAGAGATGGAGCATATATCTTGTTTCACTAGGCTGCATCCTACGGGGGCTCGGAGGGACAAACCCCTCGGCCTCGGGGAACCAAACGACGGGGGTGTAGGTAGGGCGGAGCAGAGGAGGACCAAGACCATCCAGGGCAGAATGGAGGGCGTCGCCAGGGTCCTCTGGGCGGGCGGGAACGTCGGCCTCGGTGGCACGCATACCCTTGGCCTTCAAAGAGGCCACCAAGGAGCGATCATCTTCGCGCAACTCCTTGTATCTCGCGTCGGGAAGGGGGGGCACGGTACGACTCCAGAGCTCAAGACAGCCTGTGCGAGCATGCCGCAAGTGCTTGAGGAGGCGGGGACGCGTGACAAAATCAACTCCACAAGCCAAACACTAACACGTCTCAGCGATTCTGCCCGCGGGGTCATCATGCTTCTTAGTGATGTGAGAGCGGATAGCTCCTTCATGGGAGCACACGTACTGGCAAGTATCGCAAACGTACTTCGTGACAGGCTCAGGGAGCGGAGCAGTATCAGGCGGCGGAATGGCGTGAGCCTTACATATGTTACACAAATCCTTTCTCTACAACTGTAGTCGGTGCTGATCTGCTTGCCATGTTTTAAAGTTTCGCTCTGCGGTCCTGCAGATTCTTATCCAGCGGGCTGGGTCGGCAGATGCCTGCCTGCAACAAAAGCTCGCGGGCAGAGAGTGTGATCTTCTTTAAAATCGTAGAAATTCTGCAGCCACGCGAGATCCTCTCGTATAAGCGCGCCCCAAGACTTCCTACAGCGGCCTTTCATATCGAGGAGCTGCCGCAGCTGCGGCGGGGCCGAAGTCATCAGCCTAGCTAAGTACCGAAGTCGCATGAGACGCGGGATGTCGGGAACAGCGAGCCCGTTGACATCGAGCAAGACCTGCTCGTTGGCAACATGCGGCTGGTCAGGGCGGCCGAGTCGCATCCCCTGGATGGTCCTGAAAGGGGCCAGGTGGGCGGCGACCATCGCTTGCTGTTGCCCCCTAGACAACTCTCCCCAAACGTGGGCATGGTAAAGCAACCTCGAGGTACAGAGAGCGTCAACATATTTGGCCCGAGTCTTGATGGGTAACCTTTTGGCCTTGAAAATCGTCCTAAGAAGAGGTCCGAGTCCCGTCTTTTGCTGGGCCCTGCGATGGGCTAACTCTGGGGCGATGCTTCCACTCTGGGCTAACATGGTACCGAGGTACTTATAAGATCTCTGGAGGAATATTTCATCGTCATAGTGGGTGACATAAACAGGGTCAGCAACAGGGAAGAGATCGGCCTTGACCGCACGGGCTCCCTCGCCTCGAGGGTGAACGAGGAGCGCTGATTTTTTTTTTGAAATTTATAGTCATGCCTCTCTTGACCGCGGCGTTGCTGATGGCGACGACCACGTCAGACATCGCCTGGGGGAGGTCGGCAGCACATTGAACCACGGCCATGACGCAGAGGTCGTCAAGGTGCTGTCCGCGAAGCAATCAGTCTCAGCGTCCTGGGGCAGAGAAAAGAGAGGGTCCTGCTGGCCGTCTAGCTCAAGCAGGTAGTTGGCACTGCTGAGTTCCTCACGAATTTCGCGCGCGATGGGCGCGAATAGAAGATTGAAAACAAGGTCAGCAGGCGAGCTGCCAGGGCGGCTGCCAGTGGTGGTTCGAATAATTCCTCGCGACCCCTTGGTTTTGAACCAGGTGCTGGTGTGAAGATCCGCCAGCATCCTTAACATGTGAACATTGTCGAGGCCCGCCAAGACAGAAGGTTGCGCGATGGTGCGCTCTAAGATCGGCACCGGGGCCTCAGGGACATCGGCGGCATCGATAGCGTCAGCTATGTCCTGGGGGTCCTGAAGGAAAGGCATGACGATGGGTCGGATAACCTTATAGAAAGCCGAATTCAAGTCGATGAAAGCAAGCACCGTGGAGAGACCCTTGGCACAGGACACAGCCGAGAAAGTACGAACCATATGGGTCGCCATGTCGGTCCCTTTACCCTGGGCCCCACCCATCTGGGTCTCAATCATGAGACCCGCAGCAAGCGTTTCAAACTGGCCCCTCAAAAACTTGTGATGGTGCTTGGCAACATTGTTCATAAGAAGTATTTGGCGATAGCTCCCGTGCATCGCCGCGCTGCCACTGTTCTTATACAAGTCATGAGCCCACCCACCCTTGAATGCAAGAGGCTCCTGAGTGTGCATGCCCGCCTTTAAGATGACCGGGTGTGCCAGACGAGCAGTCTCGGCGGGAACGCAGCGCAACAGATCATCAACGACGTCATCAGGTCCTCCAGCCTTGCCTGAGGTGGCCTGCGAGAACGAGAAACGAAGTTGGTCCCGAGTCATCAGATTTTCAGCGGGGCACTCAAGGAGGGGGGGGGCGATCACGATTATCTTCGCTATACTTGACGCAAAGTTCTCTTTCGGTGCACAGGGCCCCGCCTTCAATGCCAGCAAAATAAGCTTGAACCGAATCAGCCACCTCGGCTTTCGTCTGAAGGAGACACCCGTCGGGGCCGTTACGGATGGGAAGAGCACCACTCTGGAGTTTCATCATACGTCCACCGAAAGCCTGAAGGGATCTACCAATCTGCCATTCTTTCTTAGCATTTCCATCCTCGATAGCCTCGCTCATCTCGCTGACTATCCGTTCAAGGGTGTCAGTCTTATCAATGTCCAACTTCTTTTTGAGCAGTCCAGCCGTGGCGGAGAGGAAGCCCCTAAGCGCCCCGCCCCAGGAATCGAGGTCCAAAAGTTCCAAGAAGGCCAAGGCAGCGAGCCTAAGCTCCCACAGACAGGCCTCAAAAGAGATGAGGGGGCTGTGTGCCTCTTCACCACACTCAAAATCAGGGGTATGGCATGGCAGAACTAGAGTGTTGGCCCAGTTGTACATCGCTTGGGCTCCTTTGTCAGGGGCAGCACGAAGGACGGCCTTGTTCTTTCGTCTCCACTTGACGAAATAGAGAGTGAGCTGATCTGTGCAGGGCTTCCTCGGATAGACTTCCTGGACAGGGAAGGCGGCAGCAGCCGCCCAAAGTATTTGCTCCTGAACCTGGCTGTAATGTTTGTTGATGTCGGTCGACCATGGCATCAGGGGGATGATACACAAGAGCGACTTAAACATCCCAACTCTATGCTTTTTTTGGCCAACTTACGGTTGTATCTCGGCCTGCTAACCTCACTTCGGCGACTCGGATCTGGGCTGTCGTGGATTGCCCACGCCATTCCCAGCACAGCAGGGAAATGATCACTGACCTCCATCAGATCGTCGAGATCACTCCACACTTGTTCGAAAACGATGGCTGGCGCAAAGTGGGGTTTCACAAGAACGCACTCGATCCTGTGGCAGGCACCATTCTTCACAAAAGTGAAACCGCTGGGCTCAGTGTCCCTGCTCCAACTGGGGTCAGAGAAGGTAGAGGGGACGTCGGGGCCGAGCTCGCACACGAACTGGTGAAAACAAGTACCCGAGACATTCTCTTCCTCCGCCCATCCTCCAACCCCGACAGCGGTAGACGACATGCTACCGACACGCGCATTAGCATCGACAGACACGACGTCGACCGACATCCGTTGAGCTATCGCGGTAGTCTCCCCCCACCACCTCAGAAGAGCGCCAGTGTCGATGGTCCTGCTCTGCGCGTCCTGATAGGGAGCGTGCAGGACCATGAACTTGAAATGTCCTGGCGCGCGGACTTGCACAACGATCCTGCGGATATCCTTATGCGTGACGAGAAAGTGGCTTTTCTGGAAGTACTTTGGGAGGCCTCGGTGAGTCATATACGGAAGGGTCAACGAAAAGCAGGCCTCCACACCGAAATTTTTCCCGCCGCCTCCAGAGGCAAGTATGTAGTAGCCGTCGGCGGCCCTGGTCCCTTCAGGGGCCCGCGCTTCTTGGATTCCGAGGACCTGGATGCCCTGCTCGTGAAACTGCTTTCTGACCAATTTAGCGTTGTGTCTGCGCTGCTGTCTTTTGGTATCCTCGAGCATGGACATCGCATTAAAAGTCGCAACATTGAGAGTAAGATCACCAGCCATTTCCTTGGGGGTCTAGCCCGCCTTCTTGTCCAACGGGTGAAAAGTGGTATGGGTATCCCGTCGCATATGTGCGCACGGGGGTGTTGAAACTGACCTGTCCATCATGTTCGGTGATCTCGGGGTACGCGCTGCGATCGGCTTCCAGCTCGGTAACCCACGACCAGGCATCTCCCACCGCAGGGGCCAAGAGCTTCGCCCAGCCAGGGTCACGAACTTCGGAGTCCGTTCGCCTACGCTTAGAGAGACCATCGACTAACTCGTTCCAAGGATGGGCCGTGTGGGACGGGACATGGCGAAACGTGAGGTCATACCTCGCTCGCAGGTCCACGACCAAGTGGCGCAGCATAGTGCCGAACTCGGGGTGGGCAGTGGATTGAGCAGATCCTTCAGCAATCTGCATCGCGGAAACAGAATCAGATTCGATGACAAACCCCTCAGCCTCGTGCTGTCCCAGGAGCCCGATCCAAAGCAGCGCCCAGAGGATGCCCCCCATCTCAGGCGTCGTGCTGCTAAAACGAGTGGTATCCAAAGAAACGCCAACGGATGAGACGACCTTCCCTGTCTTAACCCCCAGAAAAGAAAAGGTTCCTGCTCTGTCCTTGGCCACCACGGCCATCGCCCAGGCCGCTGTGCTAGGGTCCTGTTCGTCGAAGGACCCGTCGACGAAGATTGAAATCTGGCCGGCGACGTGCTCGCTAGTCGGGCACATGTCCAAGCCAAGCTGCGCGTGGGCGTGCAAGCCCACTCTGTTAACATCTAACTCAAGGTCTATCTGGCGCCCTTCCTGTTGAAGGCGTGTGAGCAATCCTATCTGTCCCAATTTACAGCTGATCGAGTCGGTAGGATCATCACCCACGATCGCGACCTCGATCGGGATCCGACTATCAAGGTCAAGGACCTGCGGGCCCGTGCGACCTCCAACCCCCGAACACCCAAGAGCATCTGGGGTCCGCGCCTCCGAACTGCCCAACCCACCATCGGGAGGAGAGGAGGAGGCGGAGGAGGGATCGTATAAGTGAAAAGGCACGGTCGTGGCGAATGCCACCTTAGACCTGGGCCTATCGAATTCAGCGCGGCAGCGCTGGGGTGGCGGTGTGTGCTCGCTAGAGTCTACATGCATGTTGTTGGGTGTCGGGCTCTCCCCATCCGACACCCCCTCATAGCCGTGTAGGCTCAGTACTCGCTCTCCGCGTAGGGATCCATCTGGGCGGCGTCGCTGCTCGGTACTCGGTGATCCTCTGCTGACTTGGCGACCGCCTCGATGTCCGATCGTCTCTGTGGCTTGCGGAAAGCTGCCATCGCCGTCCTCGACTTGCCCTTGTCGTTGGCGGGCCGCCTGGAGGATCCTGGCGCTCTCGATCTCTGGGTGCGGACGCTTGGACTCCGCGATGCTGACGTCCTCTGGCTGCTGCGCTGCCGCGGCCCGAGCGAAAACTGTCCGCCCTCGGAACCGCTCTCGAATGCTGCGGCCCGCTCCTTCACCGTGATCCATCCCGCAGTCGTGTCCTGCGCCGTGGTCTCCATCATCGGTATCGGGGTACATGGCTGCGTCGGCGTCAACGATGGTGGTGATCTGGGGGCTGCAGTCGGTGGTGATGGCGGCTGTGGCGGCGCTGGCGCTGGGAAGTGTCCAGATGCCGTCGCCACTGATGCTGATGAGCGCACCGCGTCTCGCATCATCATGGCCTCCATCATTTGCTGCATCTGCATCATCTGGTCTGCCATGGGCTTCAGTTGTGCCTCGACCTGCTGCTGGACCGCCTGCTGTATGCTCGCGCTCGACGGTGCGGTACCTGCGGTGGACGCAGCCGGGGTCGATGCTGGTGAAGAGGCCGCGCCTGGTGGGGTCTCCTCCAACGGGCGCTCGGGGAAGACCACCACGCCCTGGCTCGGCTTGTCCTCGTCCATGTCCGTGCTGCTCTCCAGCTCCTTCTGCTGCTTCTCTGCCTCCATGAGCTGGTGGATCTCCATCTTGGTGCGCTTCAGCGCGTCCAGCTGGTCCTGCAGGTTGTCTCTGACGTTGATCTTCGCTTGGAGGTGGTCTTTGAGCGAGGCGACTTCTTTGTTGGCTGCTTCCACGCGCAGCATCATCCTGGCAATCGTGGTCTCCGTCCAAGCGCTCTGCTGATGTAAACTCTTCTCCGATATCAACATTCTTCTCAATATGGAAATGTATGTGGCGAGCTCCTGCACTGGCTCTCTCATGGCCCACGCTAGGTTGTACCTCTGCTGGAACAGGTTCAGCCTGGAGCGTGTCTCTCGGTAGTACTCTGTCTTCTCCGACTCGGTAGCACGCGAGCTCAAGGGACGATAATCTGGATGAGCCTGTGCTTCTGCAGGGGTCGCCATTCGTACGTATGGGGCACCATTGGGCTTCGTCTCGTCTTCCCATGGGCGTGACTCTGATGCTGATCTCTGGCTCTTCTGGCTCTTGGATCTCTGGCGGCCCTTGGGATTGTTGGTGCCGTTCTCTTTCTTTGAAGACTTCCAATGACCGTTGCACTTGACGCAGTTCACCGACATATTCCAGTTCTGCTGCCCGCGTCTGCACTGCCATGCGCACATCCATGGCGCCATCAACGGAACCTGCTGACTGAGGCTCCGCAGCGGGAGCAGAAAGAAAGAGGAATGCGGTGAGCCTGGCAAGGAACTTGGCCAGGGCGGTCGTGTTGCCCAGGAGCGCTGTGCTCCAAATCTTTGGGCCCTGCTTGAGCCAAAATGGCTTGAGCCAAAATGGCTACGGTCCGTCCTCCTCCTCCTCCTCGTCCTCCTCCCCCTCCTCCTCCTCCTCCCCCTCCTCCTCCTCCCCCTCCTCCTCCTCCTCCTCCTCCTGCTCCTCCTCCTCCTCTTCCTCCCAGCTGCCCAGCCTCCAGGCCGCAGGGGGGCCTCTGGACCGATGGCTGCCTTCCGACGGGCGTCGGGCGCGCGCGCGCGCGGCACCGCAGCAGCCATGGGGGCACGGCGGCTGCGGACGCCGGGGCGGGCAGCGCCCGGGCGGGGGGCTCCGGATGGCCAGAGGGATCCATGGAGGAGCGGGAGGAGCGGCAGCGGCAGCCGTCCTCCTCGCAGCAGCGATGTGGTGTGCGCCGAGTGCGGCAGGTGGCGCAACTGCAGGAGCGTCACCAGTGAGGACGACGCCTGCATCTGCGGCGCCAGCTTCGCCCATCTCGTGCCAGAGGGCCACACCTTCCAGGATGATGACGGCAGCAAGCCCCCCCCCCCCCCCCCGTGGGGAAGCGCAGTAGGCAGCGGGGCACCGAGGGTCTCGTGGGCGAACGGCTGGCAGCCAGGAGGAGCAGGCAAGGGGCGAGGAGACCAGCAGCAGCAGGGCCTCTCAGTTACCCTCCAGACCGCCGCAACCACAGCGTACAACAAGCTCTCCAAGGACGACCCCCTCCGCGCTCACTATGAGGCGATCTGGCCAGAGCTGGTGGCTTCCCAGAAAGCAGCAGCCGCACCACCAGTCGGACCCAAGGCAGTGGAAGCTGCAGCCAGACGACTGGACAAGTTCCAGAGGAAGGTGCGAGCAGCAGGTAAAGCGGTCGAATGCGCCAAGCAGCATCTGGCAGACAGTGAACGCAAGCTGGACGAGGCAACAGAGCAGGTAATCGCAGCAGAGGAGGAGTTCGACACGCTCAAGGCCCAAGTCAACAGGCCAGACCCAGAACCAGCTGGCACAGCAACAGCCGACAATCCCGTCCTGGCCGCCCTCCTGGAGCAGTGTGAGAAAGAGCCCGACGACTTCCACAAGTGGGCAGAGCCAGAGAAAGAAGTCTGGCGGGCAGCGAAAGCGAAGGGCGAAGCCATGGCCAACAAAGTCAGGGAGCAGGAGGCGGAGACGGCAAAGCACCTGCAGTACATGGCGGAGGAGACGGCCAAGCACCAGGAGCAGCTGCGGCAGATTGAGCAGGCCCGCCTAAAGCGCCAGCCCGAAGCAGCAGCAGACCAGGCAGAACGCTCGAAGGGCTCGCCAGAAAAGAGGCCCTGTCCGAGCCCAGCGCCGCAGCGAGAGTCCGCAGGGAAGTCGGCGGGTGCAGGAGCAGCAGCCTCGGCCAGGCCCGCCGGCACCGCGGAGGCAACGGCCACGAGCGAAGCAGCCAAGCCAGACACGGGTGCAGGCAGCAAAGACGAACAACGCCGAGCCAGAGCGGATGCACACACCGAGCAGGCGAGGGACAAGGCTGCCCAGGCCAAGCGAGCCGAGGTCTCAGTCGAAGAGGTGCAAGTTTGGCGAGTCCCCAGGGCTCCTCCTCCTCCTCCTCCTCCTCCTCCTCCTCCTCCTCCTCCTCCTCCCCCTCCCCCTCCTCCTCCTCCTCCTCCTCCTCCTCCTCCTCCTCCGCCGCCTCCGCCTCGTCGCAAAGAAGGCGAGCAGGAAGAGGGCTCGCCGCCAATTCCACGCCGACTTCTTCAACATCAGCACCTGGGACCCCCGGCGCAAAGCTACCACAAGGACACCAACAGCCCCAGGGACAGGGAGGGGTGGAGAGGAACTGGGCGGCGACGGAGATGGGGCCGGGGGTGGGAATTCTGATGCCGATGATGGTCTAGGATTGTGAGAGGGGGGTGCAGGCGTGGTCACGGGGATGATCGTGATGGTGAGGTATGGGGATGGCGAGGGTGAGGTGAGGACGAGAGAGAGGACGCGGGTGGGGTTAAGCATGGGCATGAGACTGCGAAAGGGCATCGCGACGAGCATGACGATGATGTCGAGGATGAGGGTAATGAGGGGTCTGAAGGTGGTGATCGGGCGGAGGGCCAAGGTCTTCTTGTACGAGGGCTTTGCGTACAACGCCGTGTACCTGCACCGCGTGCTCCCAGCCGTGGACACGCTTGCTTGAGTATACAGACGTATACGTATATATATATATATATAGATGCCTATATAATACAAAGCTGTACATCTATGTACACATACGCACGTGCATGGATGCATGGAAGTGTATACATCTATGATCACAGTTACACGTATCATTACTCCTACTGGAATGTATCAGAAGAGGTATCTGCGATAGGTTCGTGTCGTGCCGACGCGGCAGCGACCCCGCGCACGCCGCCAGTGTCCCGGAGTCGGCCATTATGGAACGATCTAGCGATCGAGAAGCTTCCGATCGCTGGAGGTCGAACGATCTATGCAGTGCCAGAAACCAACGCCGAAGTCGGCACGATACGAGCTCGCCGCAATGGCTGTCGGCCAAGGCTGCCACCGTGCCCGCTGCAGGCTAGAGGCAGCCTGGATGCCCGCTGGGGTCTCCTGGGGATGCCCCCCGAAGCCTCTTAGCTTCTTGAGGGGTCTTCTGGAGCCTCTTGGGGGCTTTCTGGGGGCCTCTTGGAGGCCCCTTGGGCGCTTCCGGGGTGCTCCCGGGGGGCATATTGGGATCGCAGCAGTCGGGGGAAGTGCTCCCAGGGCCCTTTCGCGTTCCCTCTCTTGGTCCTCCCTTGGGGCCCCTTGGGGGCTTATTTGGGCCATCTTGGGGGCCCCTTGGGCCGTCTCTGGGCCCTCGCAGGCCGCCTTGGGCTTCTCTTGGGGGCACCCGGGGGGCCCGGAAGCTCGAAAGCGCGAGCGACCCGATGTAGTTCAACAGCCATAGCGAAACCATGCATTTCGGCTTGAGGGGTCTTCCTGCGGCCCTCTCGGGTGCCCTGGAGGCGAATTGGGCTTTCTCGGCTGCATCTTGGGCCAAATTGGGGCCCTCCTGGGCCGACTCGGAACGCTCGCAGGCCGTCTTGAGGCCCTCTTGGGGCGGCTCTGACCTCGGGAGAACTCGAGGCGGTACACCCCAGAAGCCATGCGAGACGCCCCGTCCGTAGGGCCTCTGCGCCACTGAAAGTATTCAGAATATTCCACGCGGAGAAGTCGAAGGGACATGAAGACACTTTAGCTAGCCAGTGCCTGCGGCACGGTGGCGGGTCACGGAATGCAGTAATGGCGGAACAGGGGGAATATTGGAGGACATGGCATTCCAGAGCAGGAAGACGGTGTGCGCCAAAAGCTCCTGACCGCAGCAATCTGCATGTTTATCGCCGACAGCTCCCCCCCATGGTGTGTCATTTTCTGGACTACATGGGGATTGGTTACATTAGAACGAATAGCTTCGATATCGTGGGAGGGGGGCAGTTCGTCATGCGGGAGCTGCACATGTCCGAACGAACCGGGAGCGGGGTCGTTTGGATACCTCCCGCCGCAGAGGACAAGAAGAACCTCCAGACGTTTTTCTTGATATTGTTCAACACCGTCTGGGGTATGGCCGCGCCCCTCTCAGAGCGTCGCCCTTGCGTCTTCCACCCGTCATATTCGTCCTCTCTATCCGCACTCGTCCTCCCCCTTCTCAGGGGAACAAAAAGTGACATGAACATAAAAATTCGGAGGTCCGCGCGGATTTCTCGGATCGGCGCTGGGGCCTCCCGGCGGCGCCTCCGGCGCCGCCCCTGGCGCGCTCCGCGCGCCAGGGAGGGGGGTTCAGCGCCGATCCGAGAAATCCGCGCGGAGCTCCGAGTTTTTCATGTTCATGCCACTTTTTGTTCCCCTACTTCTGCCCTCCTTCTGCCCTCGTCGTCCGTTCCCTCTCCTTTGTCCCCGCGGGGCGATCCCTGCCGCTCTCCGCCAGCCTCCCCCCGCGGGGGCCGGGGGCGGGCGCCCCGCCCCCCCCCCCCCCTGGATGCCCTTCCGCGGGAGGGCGGCGACCAGGAACGGGAGGGCCGGGGAGGGACCGCGGGCAGGGAGCACCGGGCAGGGACGGGCGTGGCGAGGGGGAGGGGGGCCGGCTGGGCGCAGAGGGAGGCCCCGCGCGACGAGGGGGCGCCTGGTGACCAGACGCCCCTTTCGGCAGAGGAGCGCAGAAGCTGCACTGCTGCGAGGAAGGCTACAGTGCCGCTTTTAATACATGCTCCGCGTGCGGATCATGTCTTAAAAGTGCAGGGATTCAGTATTAAAAACAACGATGAGTTCATGCATGCATGCATTCATACATTAACCATGTATTCAACATCCTATATGCTTGAACATCCGATGTATCAAAAACTGCCCTGTAGGGAGCAGAGCGCAGCTCCAGCACGCCACGACGCCCCCCGCAAAGCAGCGAGAACCACAGGGGGGGCTGCGTGCCGAGAGCGCACACGGGCACTAAAGGGGCGGCCTGTGCGTGGGTGACGGGCACGCGTGGCGAGGAGGAGGAGGAGGACGAGGAGGAGGAGGAGGGGGAGGAGGACGAGGGTCCGTAGCCATTTTGGCTCAAGATATCGCCGTTTGCGGACCAAGGAGGCGTCTGGACGCATTTCGGCACTGCAGGGTGGGAGCCCTTCAACTCCCAAGCGAACGTTGGCCCCGTCCAACAACCCCAAGCGTACCCCGCAAGTTATGAGCCGTGCCAGCCATGCGACAGTCAAGTGCCTCCAATGTGGGAATGCTAAGAACCCGTTCTGGTATTCTTACTGTTACCATTGCTCTGCAAGTCTATTACATGGGCCTGCTATTACACTGGGGAGATTCCCAATGGGCAAATGGGCTTCCCGTTTCACCGACCTCTCGAGTGGGCCGAAAGGTACAAAGGGACCCAGGACCAAAGGCAATGGCAAAGGCAGTACCACAAAAGGCAAAGGCAAAGGCAAAGGCTACGGAAAGTTCACCCCCCCCCCCCCCCTCCCAACCCTACGACCTGCATTGGGGAGGTAGTGGGTGCACGAAGGGAGTGTGGAAAAGGCAAAGGAGGAGGAGGAGGAGGAGGAGGAGGAGGAGGAGGAGGAGGAGGAGGAGGAGGAGGAGGAGGAGGAGGCACACCCCGCCCTAAGCTCAACGGGCCCACCCTTCTCAACCTCCTGGTCCAGCATGCCCACTCCAAGGATTGTTCAGATATCCCTGAGCACCTCATTCCCCAGTTGGACTCCCTCATGCAGGATTATCGCAGCTCCAAGGAACAGGACCTACCTAAGTCCAAGCGCCTGCTACGTGTGGACCGGCAGCTTGATCAGCAGCAAGCAGAGCTGGCAGCATTGGAGAAGGAGCAGGAGGATATTGAGGAGTTGTTGGAGGCAGTGCAGAAGAGGAAGAAAGAGGTGCTCGAGGAGAAAGAACATGTGCAGAGTGAGATCGACCGATTGGACATTGAGATTGTCACGTCAGTGCAGAAAGACTCACCAGAGGAAGGTGGATTTTGGCAGAAGTATCAGGAGAAGGACTTTGACGAAGATGAGGAGGAGTATGAGGATCCAGAGAAGGAGGAGCTCCAGTCCACAGTCGAGACCCTCACCAGTCGGCTGGGAATTTGGGAGCAAGTTATCCTCAACCATCCCGACCGTGACCAGCTCCTCCAGAAGTTTGACCAGGCAAATGTCCCAGAACCAACCCCGATGGAGGGCACAGGAGGAGTTAAACGCAAGGCGTCGGACACGTTGGACCCAGGGGACGAGAATCTGGCCAATGCTCTCAATCTTTCACCAGAACTCCTTGCAGGTGTCCAACGTGCTTTTCGAAGTTCTGGGAAAAAGCAAAAGCCAATTGGGATTCCGCCCCCGCCCTCAGCCCCATGTGCCGCAACCATCGCAGAGGCAGCGGCATCGGCGCCAGCGGCAGCAGCAGCAGTGGCAGTCCCAAAGTGAGCAGATCAGCAGTTTTGAGATTCGTATGCTGAATGCATCGTCGTGGGGCACAGCAGAAGACATATTGCCCCAGCTAGCAGATTCGACAGTCGACGTGCTTCTTATTCAGGAGCACAAGCTCTTACCTCACAGGTACTCGGTCGTCGTCTCCTCCCTCTGGCAGAAAGGGTGGAAAGTATTTGGAGCCCCAGCATTCGCGTCGAAGAATGGAGGAGTGTCGTCAGGAGTGCTCATACTTGTGCGTGCTCACTTGGATGCATGGATCCCCAATGAGTCCCAGCAGTTGCTGGTGCCTGGCAGGCTATGCAAATGCTATCTCCGCCATCTGAAGTTGGGAGTCATAGGCTTGCACAGCATTTACTTAAAGGACAGAGTAGGTTTTGACGACATCAACCTAAGCATCCTCCGAAAGCTGGGGCAGGACATCCACTCCACGGGCCTGCCAGTCATGGTCGGTGGGGGGTTGCAATATCAGCGTGGTCGACATGGTCGGGAATGCGGACCTAGATAAAATCGGCATGTCCATCAAGGCCCCACTGGAACCCACGTATGTTAGCGGAGACATAGAATCCAGGATCGACTATTTCTGGATCAGCAGCGTCCTGACCCGGGCCCTCAAGTCAGTCTCGGTGGATTCGGACACCCCCCTCTCTCCTCATCGCCCAGTAAAGCTTGTACTCAGAGCCGACATAGATGAGATCCTGGTAAAGATGCCTGGCAAGTGCCAGCGATATCCCACAGACCCAGCCATTGGACCAGCCCCTTGCCCCCCCCTCGCATGCGCATCTGAAGGAAACACTGGAAAGTTTCATCCAGGATCACACGAATGACAGGGGCGACATCGCCAGCGTGCCGAAACGGGAAGCTGACGAGCATGCAAGAGGCCAAGGAGTGTTGGATCAGGTCTACGATCAGTGGTTGGAGCTTATCCGATTAGAAATCCAGCAGCAGACCCAAACACCACCAGAAGGTAGACAGCCAGGAGCCCCGCTGGTGATCTAGGAGATACCCCTCAGCAAGTTGCCCCAAACCAGACACAAGAAGAAGCAAGAAAAAGAACGAGCCCTCCTCTGGACTGCAAATAGGCTAAAGGAAAGAGCTGGAAGATACAATGAGCTCCAGGATCACCAGCTAATGGATGAATATCTCAAAAAGCTTGTCTTCCAGCTTCACCTCCCCCCCCATTCCGGCGGCCCCTTCAGGCAGCATTGGGAAGAAGGAGTACATTACCATTTCATCTTCAAAGGTGTCGCCTCCAAGCTATGGGGCCCAGCCTCGCAGCAAAAGAGAGACTTCATCACCACCGTCGCCAACGTCTTCGCCGAACATCACCAGGACAACATAGGCCAGGACAAGTCAGTGCAGAGACAGCAGTGGGCAGAATGGTGTGACAGTGTAGCAGATGGGCTTATTTACAAATATATCAAAGGAAAGGAGGAGAGGAGTGTCGAGCAGGTATTGTTAGAATCAGGCTGCACCTCGTCGCTACCAAACTTGCTGGGCGCTCATTTGAAAAACTGGTCAGAGGAGTGGAAAGCCAAGCCTGAAGGAAAGGTGGACCAAGGATCATCTCGAAGACCAGAATACAGCATGAATTGCCCAGCATATGTAGTGCCTCCTCCAACCCATCCAGCAGTCTTGGCAAAGATTTCGAGCAAGTTCAAGATGCGCACATGCATGCCAGACGGATTCCATCCCAGACATTTCAGGTTACGCAGTGGACAGGCATTTGAGATAATGGCCAGGTTGTTCACAGTCATGGACATGATAGGAGCAGCCCCGCCGCCCATCCAGCAGCTTCAGATCCTTCTCGCGCCGAAGCACAAAGGAGGAGGAAGGAGATGTCTGTTTTTTTAAATAAAAAAATCCTGGCTTCGAACGTATCCATGGGAAGCTCATGTCCAGGAAATGCAGATCATGGGAAGCGTCTTCAGGACTGGCTCCAGAGCTTCCGGCATCCCAGGCTAGGAGCCCAGAGGACACAGTTTGGAGGCAGTCAGCTCGCGCAGAACTTGCAGCATCAGGCAAAACGCACGACAAAGCATTACTATGGGATCTCAAGTCTTTATACGAGACCCTCGACCATGCCATCATCCATGATCATGCTCATCAGGCTAACTACCCCATAGATGTAGTGGTATATTCATTACATACATATGAATGGCCAAGACGCCTGATGCTAGAAGGATCGATTTCAGACCAGGTATACCCCACGCAAGGTAGCGCGGCAGGAGCCTCTCCAGCCACGTACGAGGCCAAGCTCTACATGTACCCGCTGATCACCTCAACCCTCTCGCCCAATGCAGCTAGCAGTATACACATCGACGATATTCCTCTCTCTGCTTGGGCGGATTCCAAGGTGCATTGTCTGGAGTCATTCGTAACGTTCGTGCTCCAGATCAAGGAAGGAATCGAAAAGCTGGCCCGTACCTTGGCATACCCCAAAATCGCCCTCGTAGCCTCCTCCACGGATCTGCTCAACGAAGGAAAGAAGCTCTTGGGAGACCTGGGAGGGGCAGCAAGTTGGGGCGCAGCCAACCTGGGCGTTGATTTTACGGCGGGCAAACACAAAAAGCATAAAGCAGCATGTGTAACAAGACATAAAAGATGGCTCCAGCTAACAGCCCGTGTCAACAGAATTCGTCGTTTAAAGGGCAGCAGAATGAAGAAGACACGAAGCCGATTCTTTGTTGTAGGAGCCAAGTCTACCATGCACTACGGAGCTGCATCCCATGGATTCACGCCAAGTGAAATCAAGCGACTACGAGGACTTGCAGCGTCTGTCTCCCCCCATCACTGCAAGCGAGCTGAAATGAACATGTGGTGGGCATCGGTGGCAGACAATGACCCGCTGAACATGATGGGCGCGTCCTTGGAACGCTGGTGTCTAGAATGGTGGTCGGCCACTTCCACCAGACCTGGGCTTAGGACCCATCGCGACAAATTATCTGCAAAGGAGCTAGCATGCGTGTTTATTAACGTCGCCAAAGCTGGACTCGCCAATTCGAAGTTCAAGACTTGGCTTGCCAAGTCGCGCGGCCCTGTTTCCCAGATGCTCCTTTGGATAAAGCAGGCAGGCTGGCAAGCCCCAGATGCAACCCATCTACTTGATAGCTATGGGTGCACTTTTAACATACTTGAATTTTCCCCGCATTGGATCTCTAAAGAGTTTGTCTGGCAGTATAAGGACAAACTGATCCAGGAATATGTTACTTCCAAGTTTCCCCCCGAGTCCCCAGTTGCACAGCAAGGACTCTGGTGGGACCTGTGCATCCCCACGCTCAGGAAGGTCTCCGAACATTTGAGTTTCCAGGAGGCCAGATGCGTCAGACATTTATTTTGCGGCTGTCTGACAACAGGCCAAACACTTGTCAAGTGGGGCTACCAGTTTGACGGACTATGCCCTTACTGCCAGCAGCTAGACACACCCTACCATCGAATCTGGCTCTGCCCCCATGCCGAGGAGGCACGCCAGGAGTTTCTTGCAGACCTCATTGAACCAGCCAAAGCAGCAGGTGAGGAAGGACTTCTATGTAACAGGCTGTGGGTCCCGAGACCCATAGTAGACCCACCAGTGGAAGATCTCCTCCCACAACATATTGGACCAGATGGTCCTTGTAATCCAGAATTAATGGCAGCGAACCTGCCCATATATGTTGATGGCAGCTGCCTAAGTCCATCCATGCCTCGCATTTCGAGAGCAGGATCTTCAGCAGTCCAGACAGACAACGAAGGCAATTTTATACGAGCTGCCAGAGCACCCTTGCCACGACAGCATCCGCAAATGTCAGGGCATGCGGAGCACCTAGGACTTTTACTAGCGGCGCAGTGGTCGGAACATCCACGGACCGCACCCAGAATTGTAGACTACTCTGGCCTAATGGAAGGGTTTTTAAAGCCCGAAGCAGTGCTCCAAGGGACCAGCATCTTTGCCACCTTTTGGCGCAAACTTGCATCCTACCTCCCTTCCGATTCCTGGCTTGAGTTGCGCAAAACCAAGGCGCATCGCAAGACAGAAGAAGCAGCAGACTCTCTAGATGATTTTGACATCCAAGGCAACAGAGCTGCATATTACCATGCAGGTGAAGCAGCTAAACTGCATGCTTTACATGCAAATGAAGTGGAGGAGCATGAGGCTGCCATGCAATTATATATGACCCTTGTCCCATGTGCAGGAAAGGTCCTTGCGCTCTGGCCCCCAGCCAGTGGCCAGACATCGCGAAGCCAGCGCCACAGAGAGCAGGTCGCCCTTTTGTCCAGGACCATGACCCAGTGTGGAATGGATCAGTTTTCAGATGCAGATCATGCCTGAAAGTGGTTAGCGCCCGCACCCGCACTTCTTGTAAACCAGTGCCAAACAAGATCAGAGGCATGGCAGCCGAAGCCAGAGGCCGCCACCATAAGATTGTGTATTGTACCATAATTGGCAGCAAGCTCCCATTAATATTCTGCAGTGAGTGTGGGGGGTTCACCTCAGGCAGAGGCTCTCCGAAGTTGCTAGGCAATTGCGCCCGTAAGATGTCCTCTGAACTGAGAAAGCTCCAGAAGCAGGAGCTCCCAGGATCTGGGGGCCTCAGAATTTCAGACCCTGCCCAGTTCGATTTCTAGCTTGCTTTGTTGTTTGCCTGCCTTTCTCGAGGGGGGGGGGGGGGCGTAGCGCCCATGCGGGTGGGCGCGATCCCTTAAAGGCGACGGAGCGTGCCTCCCCTCGAGTGTTCTTATTTGTTGAGTTTATGTTGTTGCCTCGGGGACGCTGGAGCGCGCCGAACGTCAGTGCGGATTCAGATGCGCTGGACGTCCGCGCCGAAACGTCGGGGCGGGGTGCGAGAGAGAGAGTAGACTTGCTTTATCCTCTTTCCCCCCGCCGCAGCTTCTCTGCATCGGGCGCCCCGAGAGCTCCAGGTATGATTTACAAGTGCCAGCGCCACCACCAATGTGGAGGCTGGATTCATCGGTGGAGAGCGCAGGAGAATCCCAACATTTTGTGTGGGGAGATCCGCGACGGGGTCAAGTGCAACGGGACGTGGCTCACTCCTGACCAGCTCGAGGCTCGTGACAGCGAGATCGGCCCCCCGAGGCCGCCAAGTGAGCCGCCACCCCAGCAGCTATTTCAAGCTAAGCCTGCTGTTCGTCTAATGCCAATTGTGGTGGCGAAGAAGCGCCCCGCACCGAAGCCCAGCGCGAATCCTGCCGCGCTGCCAACCCCATCCTGCCCCTCCAGCTCCAGTGCCCCTGCCCCAGTTGTGCTAGATCCAGATCCTCCCTAGTCGGAGTCAGACCCGCTCAAGCGGGCCCTCGACCAGATTGACTATATGCGCGGCAGGATCGTCGATCTCAATACTCAGAATTTAGAGCTCATGATGGAGATTGATGCCCTCAAGAGGCGCAAGAAGGAGTAGGTGCTGGGGCCTCTAGTGTGGTTTTATGAGGTTGAATGCTCCCCTTTCTGTCTATTGAGGACCCAGCTCCAACTTCTAGCTAATGAAGGGCACGCAGTGCTGCCATCCACCTCTTGTAAGGGGTCCAAGTTGCCTGGTTATGTTGTAGTGTGCTTTCTTGGACCCCTTACCCTTCCTCCCCCCCCCCCCCCCCGCGCCCCGCCGTGCGACGACGCCCTCCTGGCGCAGTCGTTGCCGAAGGGCTAGGCGGGTTTCTCTGGGGAGGAGGCAGCAGCAACGGTAGCAGCAGGATGATCCAAGGTGGATGTCCCTCTCTTTTCCTCTTTTTCCTTTCTTTAGTGGCCAGTGTGCTTGCACGGTGGACCACTGTCGCTTCTGTAATCTGCAATCTGAGGAGGACGAGGGGGGGGAGGGGAGGAGGAGGAGGAGGAGGAGGAGGAGGAGGGACGACGACGAGGAGGAGGAGGGGAGGAGGACGAGGAGGAGGAGGGAGGGGAGGGAGGGAGGAGGAGAGGAGGGGGGAGGAGGAGAGGAGGAGGAGGAGGGGGGGGAGGAGGAGGAGAGACGAGGAGGAGGAGGAAGAGGAGAGGAGAAGGAGGAGGAGGAGGAGGAGGAGGAGGGGCACGCGTGGTTCGCGAGATCTGAGCCTCTCGATGAGCACGCGTCCTGGGGGCCTCCGAGCGCCCCTTGCACTCCTCTGCCGAGCTTGGGCTGCCTGCCTCCAGCCGCGCTGCACGCACCACCAGCCAGGCAGACGACGACTGAACCAAAACCAAACCTTGTCCGCCTCGTGGCCGAACCCTCGATGAGCCTCGACTTCTGAATCACGCTCCTGCTGTCCGCCTCCCCCCTGCTTCCGCATCTGGGTGCCCCCCGTTTCCTCCTGTCCTTCGCGGCCGCCCTGTCTGTCTAGTTCCGCCCTCTTGCACTTCTGCCCCGCCACCGACGGAAAAAAAGTCTGCCTCCTCCTCCTCCTCCTCCTCCTCCTCCTCCTCCTCCTCCTCCTCCTCCTCCTCCTCCTCACCCCACCCCGCGGTCGGCGGTTTTGCCGCTGGGCCGGGCGCGCCTGCACCATCTCCGCCGACAAGGCCGCCCTGGCGGGCCGCCTCGTGCACGGCGACCGCCACGGCCTCGCCACGGGGAGGGAAAGCAGCCGCGGGAGCACAGCGGAAGGAACGAGCAGCCAACCCTAGTGAAAGGGTGCAGGGGAGAGGCGCGAGCAGCATGCTGTGTACACTGCAGCCTTTCAGGCTCAACCAGCCGGGCGGCCAGCCCGGCCGAACTGTCGGCAGAGACAGACAAATATTCCATCTCAGCTTCAGGACCGCATCTCATGGCGATGGTGACGATCATCTCAAAGACGGTAGGGCCGTTCGGCCCTGAGGAGGCGGGGGAAAAGCTCACCAGAGGTCATTCGACTCTGGTAGCGGAGCCGGAGGGCTCTGCAGGGTCGGCTGCAGTCTCTGCCGGCCCTGTGCGTGACGACCACAGCAACGGAGGACGGACGAGCCCAAGGCGTTGTACCTGTGCTACTTCGACTTCGTGTGCGGCCTTTGCGACACAGGCCACCAGGACGAGAACTGGAAGCTCTTCCTCGTCGCTTCCGGCGAGGCACTCGAGTTTCGGCAAGATCATGAAGTTCATCACGGTCATCGGCCTTCTGACTACTGCGATCAGGTGCGTGCTCTCGCTGGCGGAGCCCCAGAGGTGCAGACCGATGACGCCGCAGCGGGGCCATCGCATCGGCGAGTCGCGCCTGCCAGCACCTGCCTGGGGGCCGCATGCGCATGATCAGCAACCACAGGGCCTGCCGGCAGCAGAGTTGGCCCAGCAGAGTACGTCAAAGGTCCCGCCGTTCTGGGCTCCGTATCTCGAGCAGCGGGGCTACCCTTTCCGCCTGTGGGTCCAGGACGTGATGCTGTGGTGCGCCGCGACGGAGCTGCAGCCTCCACAGCGTGGCCCAGCTATTGTCCAGCGTGACCTCTGTCGCGAGGTGCCGGTGGATAACATCGCGCTGGGCAGGTTCGATGGGCTTGGCAACCAGATCGAGGACGGTGTGCAGATGCTGATCGCTGGACTCCGGCGCTTCGGCCCGCTTGATGTTCAGACGTCGATCAGCACTATCGTGGAGCTACTCACCTTCCGCCGTCAGGAGCGGGAGAGCGTCGACGATGCGGTCACCCGCTTCGAGGCGCTGCGCGCACGAGTGGGTCAACTCGACGATCAGTTCGTGCTCCCGACGCCCGTGCTCGCTCTGCTGTTCCTGGAAGCGATGCATGTGCCCAAGGCGGTGTACCCCCTCGTGCTGCAGAGCAACAACGGCCAGTTGCCAACGACGACGGACCAGCTGAACACGGTGATCGGCATGGTGCGGCAGCAGGGGCACTTCGCGGAGCATACGCACGCAGGACCGCAGAGCCTGGCCGAAGGCTACCGCGGCAAGGGACACCACGGGCAGCATTGGTTTACGGGCGATGGCGCCAGCGGCACAGCAACATGGAGTGGCACGGCCGCATACATGCATGGACAAAGTGCTGCCGGCGTGAGCAGCACGGGATCGGCCGCGCACGGCAACTCCTCTCAGCACTACGTTGTCCAGGACGAGGAGGGCTACGACTGCTGTGCCACCTGCGCGAGCTACCTGCGCGAGGACGAGCCGGGCGACGAGGACTCGATGACCGACGACGACGACCTGGACACCTCCGAGTTCACGCCAGAGGAGCTCCAGGAGTACTACCGCGACGCCGAGGGATGGGACTACGACGCGCTACTGCACGAGTACCTGTTTGCCAATCGCAGGTTCCGTCACTTCGTCCACCGCGGCAGCCGCCGCGCACGTTTCCCGCGCAGCAACTGGCCCATGCGCACGAGCAGCGGGAAGGGCGGCAGCTTCGGACGAGGACGTGGCCATGGCAAAGGATATCATTTCGGCGGATCAGCGGCGAATCCCGGATCCTTGGCGGGCGGCAAAGGCAAGAGGAAGAAGGGTGGCAAACATTACATGGCAGGCTCTCCGAGTGCCACCAACCCTCGGGGCAGAGACGGTCGCATCATGCGAGGTCACGAGTGCGACTCGGAGACGCACCTCGTGGCCTCCCGCCCCCAGCGCAAGGACAAGGGCAAGGGCAAGCACTTGACGGCTTGGAGCGCGCCTAGCGCCGCGACGGGTCCACAGACACCCGGCTCCCAAGCAGCGGATCCAGTGCTGGCCGCGTACTCACCTTCCCCAGCGCAGCCAGGAACAGGATCGACGGCTGGAGTACTACACTACCTCACGGGCGACATCCAGACGCCCGGCGCGCAGATCGGCGACCTCGACGAGGACGACGGCCGCGAGGCCTTGGACTGGGAGACTATCAACGTGATCGACGACATCACGGAGCACGACATGCTGGCAGAGATACATGCGAGTGCAGAGGATCGCACCGACGCGAAGACTAGCCCCGAATGGTTTCCGTGGTGGCGAGTGGACCAGCTCGAGAGCACCAACGTGGAGACCTATCTGGTCCGCACCCGCGTGAAGAACAAGAGTGGCGAAGCCTTGCTGGTGGACTCCGGGAGCCCAGGCAACCTCACTGGTGACGACTGGGGCCATCGGATGGCCGAGAAGGAGCGACAGGCCGGACTCCCACCACCAGTTCGCACGCCCCTCGGCAAGACGCTCGAAGTTGGCGGCGTGGGCTCAGGATCTCAGCAAGCGACTCATTCTCATCGTTATCAACTGGCATTGCAGGGAGGTCAAGCTGCTACCTCTGAAGCACCGGTGCTCCCGAACAGCAGCGTGCCAGCGCTGCTCGGGCGGAAGTCCCTGCGGGACCAGCGCGCCCTGCTGGGCTGCTTCAACAACAGGCTGCACCGCATCGGCCCCGGTGGCTATTCGCTGCGGCTGAGCCCTGGATCGGCGCAGTATCACCTGGAGGAAAGCCACGCTGGCCATCTCATGTTGCCCTGCGACCTGTGCGACGAGCTGGCGACATCGAGGAGTGCAGGGCCGACAAAGACCATGGCTTTGGCTACGCCAACTGCGTCCGATACTACCGCCCCGACAGCAGCGACTTCGCCAACTCCGACGGCGTCCAGCATGGCGAGCAAGAAGAGTACTGCAGCGACGTCATCCAGCAGCGGAACCGCCGCGAGCAGTTCTGGTGGGCAGCCCGACAAGGGCGGTCTGCAACTCTGATCGCAGGCTTCCCCTCTTGGTGCTCGGGACGGCCGGGGCACCAGAGAAGCACATGGGGAGACCGCCATCGGCATGGGTGTTCGGCGACATGCCAGAATGCGCTGCACGGATGCGGATACGCGGTGGGTCGCAACTGCGATGTTCACCGATTCCTCGGGCAAGAGGAAAGGTGGGCGGACTCCCTGCGCCGCCAGCGGCCGGAGCTCGCGTGGATCAGCCTTGCCCAGCCGGGTACGGCAAGGGGCACGCGCAACGACAAGCGAGCCAAGCGCTTCGAGTGCAGGATCGCTCGAGCTCAACTTGAAGGGCATCGCCCATGCGTCGTCGAGGCAGACGAGGGCAGCGCGGCGCGGGATATGCCCGACATTCTCGAGCTGCTAGACGACGGCAGGTGGCACATGAGACGACTGCGATGGTGCAACCTCGGAGTGCGCGACGCTCGAGGATTTCCAGGAGCACAGGTCACTCGCATCATCAGCAGCAGCTACTTTGACGACCACGATGCGAAGTGCCGCTGTGGTTGGCCACCTGGCCGACACGTTGCACGGAGGACAGCTGCAGATCGGCCAGACTTCAAAGCCAAGGGGGTGTCTGCCTTGGTCAAGCGGATGGTGGCCGCTGGGTGCATCGACGGCGGCATGAGATCCGACGCAGCCGACGGATCGTCGCCATCTGCAACAGCCACACCAGGCCGCGAGGCCAGGGGTGCTGCCCGACCCGGGTCGTCAGGAGTTGATCCGACGACTGCCGGGCCTCCAGGATCGCGGACAGTGGCCTTGGAAGAAGCCGATGAGGAGCAGTCACGACGTGAGTTGCGTCGCCCTGGCCGAGTCTCGTTCGCCGACGACGTCGGCGATGCCGGCTGCAAGGTGAGCGCGCTGGCCGCGAGCTTTCCCACCGAGCAGAGGACGCGCGACAAGGCGCGCAAGGCAGCAGACCCGGATCGCAAGGTGAAGAAGAGGCCGCAGGAGGTCGAACAGGTCTTCGACGACTGCGGGTCCGAATTCAGTACGAGCTGGACGAGGTCTGCTACGGCACCGAGCTCAGGGAAGATCAGTACGTCGACGAGCAGCCGTACGTGATGATGTCCGAGTTCTTTGGCATGACCGGCTCGGAGGCATATCTGAGCCAGAAGGACGAGCAGCATAACTTCTTCCACTCGACGAATGCTATGGTAAAGTATATGAATCACTACTACGGCCACCTGCAGCACGACGATGTCCCGGAGCTGTGCGGTGGAGCATCGGGAACAACACGGCTACTTGTGCGACGAGGTTACCGAGGCGGCCCCAACTTCGACCTCATCTGCAACTGCAACTTGATGACTCGCGAGGGCCAGAAGCAGTTCTGGGCATACTTGCATGACAGCAAGCCCCTCGTGCTGCTGATCAGCACACCATGCACTAGCCTGAAGGGGTTTTCGGCACTCAACAAGGTCATCAACTACGGCGGCTGGCTGCGCAGTCGCAGGATATCAGTGGCACTGGCCTGCCTGGCCGCTGCAGCAGCGTGTGTGCAGATGGACGCCGGACGCCACTTCGTGTCGGAGCAGCCACTGGGCAGCGACTTCTACAAGCTCGACGACTGGAGGTACGTTGCCAACAATTACGCGGTGGTGCGGTGCCAGGTTGACCAGTGCATGGCGGGCAAAATAGGACGTCGGACAGGACTACCGATCAAGAAGTCCTCCGAGTTCTGGGCTTCGAACGAGTGCTTGATCGGCGGGCTCAGGAAGTTCCGTTGCGACGGCCAGCATGAGCACGCTCTGCTGGCACATGGTGGCCGAGGCGCCTGCCCGGAGCAGGACAAGTGGCGCCTGGAGAATCCCAAAGATCATGCAGAGTGGGCCATAGGTATTTGCAGGGAGCTGGCCACGAGCATTTCCCGCTTGATAGAGCACTTGAGGTCTCATGGGCATCACCTTGTCGTGTTCGAGTGCTACCCCGCGACTGCGGTGCAGGCGGACGGCGCTGGCGCTGCTTCTTCTTCTTCTTCTTCTGCTGCGCCGGCAGCGGCAGCGTCAGCATTGGGATCAGCAGCAGCAGCAGCCGCAGCACCAGCAGCAGCAGCAGCAGCACCTGCCGCGGTGCGATCATGTCCAGGATGCCGGCATCATCGGCCGGCTGATCACGTATCACACGATAGAGGAGAAACATGTAAGCACAGACTGGCGAAGACGCGCGAGCTGAAGTGCCCAGCATGCCGGAGCGGCCGCGCGGTCTCAGACACACGACCCACCCGAATACCTGGATAATGTCGAGCAGACGGAGTTCTCCCGAGAGCAGTCGGACCGCGAGACCTGCGGCCACGGCAACCGCCAGCCGCTGAGGAGCCGACTGCGAATCAAGCACCAAGCGCAGCTCGAGCTGACGCGCCCGATGCCGAGCCAGAACCACCACCACCTCCACCCGTTCAAGCAGAACGGCGAGCTCGAAGAGCGGGACCCGATGATCCACTTCCACCAGCTCTGGCAGCACGGCAAGCTCGAAGAGCTCGATCAGACGGTCCACGACCTCGATCGAGACTGGCAGCAGCACTGGACGGAGCAGAGCCAGCTGAGTCGTCAGGTGGTGCCGCAGGATCTGCTGACGCCGTCGGTGAAGCACCAGGCGCGGCGCAACCTGCGGCAGCTCCAGCTGAACGGTCGATGCGGGGACTCAGGCTCGAGCTAGTGACGAGCCTGGCTGGGCCGCGTTCGACCTCGGACACGCGTTGCGGCTGCTGTACAGCCCACGTCAGGAAGTTGTTCGGCGCCAACTCCGGCGACTCCATGTTCGATTCTGGCACGCTCCAGCCGCTCGCCTCCGAGAGCTACTGACCAAGGCCGGCGCTCCTGCGTCCACACTGGCCCTGGTGAAGGAGATCTGCGACACATGCCGAGTGCGCCGAATGTGGACGAGACCGGGACCGAAGAGTATGGCAGTTTCTCGGCTCGCGACGGGCTTCAACGAAATGGTCCAGTGGGACATTCTCTACATCGGCGACCAGATGGTGGCCCACATGATCGACGAAGCGACACGCTGGACAGTGCTGAACATTCTAGACCGCAAGACGGCGATCACGATCATTGCCGGCATCACCAACGGCTGGATACGCCCTCACGGCCCCATGAAGCTGCTGATTGCCGACATCGAGGGCGGCCTCCACGGAGAGGAGGCGTATCAGTGGCTGGACCGCTGGGGCATCGAGATGAAGGCTAAGGAAGAGGGCTCGCACGCGCAGTTGGTGGAACGTCATCACGACCTAGCACGCAAAATCATACACCGAGTGCGGAGCCAGCTTGAGCAGGAAGGCATCGCGATGCCGTTGGAGATCGTGATCGCAGAGTGCGCACTCATCAAGAATCTCCTCATCACCGTGGCGGGCTTCAGTCCCTACCATGCGGTGCATGGCCGACTTCCTCCACTGCTGGCGGAGTTCGAGCCGGTGAGCGACTGTCAGATTGATGATCAGTCTGCGGGCATCCCGGGCATCTCACGACACCATCACCGACTGCGTGAGGTGGCGATGCAGGCCATGGTAGAGATGACCGCGAAGGATCGGCTGAGGCGCGCACTACGATCCAAGACACGGGCCCCTCACGAGACACTACAACTTGCGGTCGGAGATCAGGTTGACTTCCATCGACCACCGAGCACGAAAGAGGAGTCGGGCTGGCGTGGACCAGCCACCCTGCTGCAGGTTAGACCTCCAGTGCTCGTTCGATGGCAAGGCCGAGTCTTTCAAGTCCGACCACAGGATCTCCGACGCAGCCTTGTGTATTTTGTGATGTCACGAACAACATCTTCTTCGAAGCGGGGTCGCGCGACCCGGTGGCCACCATAATGAGCTACGCAGACCAGCTGGACAGCAAGGTCGTGCGCGCGGGTTGGCTCTTCGACGCCGGGTGGAAGCGGACCGCGGACAGCCAGCAGCTCAGCGAGCTGGTTCTGGCGGCGTTGCATGTGGCCGCCAGCGGCTTCTACCTGGTGGGCTGCATCGGCGCGAGAGTGGGCAATGGCGTGTCCGTGCTCGAAGGGATGGTCGGCTGTGACCACAGTTTCCTGTGGTGGTGGCGGCGTGGCCGCCCAGAGCTATCCTGGCACTACGAGGCGTCGGGTTCCGCGAGATTGAAGCTGGCACAGATCTTTGGCAAGGATCATTGGCGAGACGTGAGTTTCGCGCAGTTCATCCTGACCGACGACGAATCAGTTCGGAAACTTCGACGACGCGAACCTGAGGTGCCACATCTTGGAGGACCTTGGTTCGGCAATCTCCTACACGCGCGACGATATGAACAGCCAGAGCGACCTGAACCCGGACTATTTCAAGACCCACCTGAGCTCCAGGAGGAGGACTTCGACGTACCTTGGCAGGACAGACCGATATCTGACACGAGTATACCAAGCATGTCCAGACAGATGAGCACGACTACGCCGGGAGTACCCGACACGATATTATCCAGCGCGTCAAGACAGTCAAGCGTGTCCACGAGGAGTAGGAGTGATAGAGGACCACAGCGGCCCCGAGGACCTTCTCCGGCCCCGACCGTGCACAACGACGTCGGGCCGACAACGAGGACTGGAAGGGCATCTCCAGATATGAAGAAAGTTCGAGAGAGATCACGATCTCGTGACGCTAGGGGCCGCGATCGTGGAGCTCGAGGCTCTGGTGAGCCAGCAGCGGCAGCATAACCTTCTGCGCCACTGCGCGAGCCTGCGCTGCCGCTCAAGGAAGACAATGACGTGAATGACGACGACGATTCGGACAGCGACGCCACTCAGGAGTACGAGTTCGCCAGTTGGCAGTATATGAAGGAGCAGGCCGCACTGCCTGCGGTCGACACCGAGATCGTTCTTCTTCGCAGCCCCGGACGCAGATCACGCGATGGAGGCCATGGAGGAGGTCTCCACGAATTCCCGACCCGACTGCGTCGAGATCGGCATGGGCGCTCCGTTGATGTACTGGGTATGCCCTGAGGCAGAACACGTTCGACGTCCGGGAGCTGGCGAGATCTATGTTCTTCGCATCTACAACACGGGCCAGCGCGAGATCGTTGTCGAGCGTGAGATGAATGTGCTCACGCTGGAGGAAGCCCGAGCTCATGAGGTTGAAGTACGACAGGCGATGAAGGATGAGCTCCAGCGCTGGGCGGGATTGCAAGCATTCCAGCGATTCCCGAAGGATCAGGCGAACAACGTCATCGACTCGCGCTGGGTGCTTAAGTGGAAGGAGATTGACGGCAAGAAGCAGGTGCGTGCGAGACTCACAGTGAGGGGCTTCAAGGACATGCAGTCCCCAGAGCTGTCCACGTTTGCAGGAACGACGACACGATGGGGACAACGATTGGTGAATCAAGTGACGGCACAGCGCAGGTGGCGATTATTCTCAGCTGACATCAGCCAAGCGTTCTTGCGTGGCCTCACCTTCGAGCAGGTTGCCGCCATGGACGGGGAAGTGAAGCGGAAAGTGCAGTTCACCATGCCGCCTGGATCGATCCCCGTGTTGCGACAACTTGAAGGATACGAGGACTTCAACCCTGTGACAGAGGTGTTGTTGCTCCTTCGTCGCGGGTTCGGCCTCAAAGATGCGCCGAGGCTGTGGCAGGTCATGCTGAAGAAGGTGCTGGAGAAGACCGGCGGCAAGGCGCTCATCAGCGACCCGCAGCTCTACGTGTACCACAACGAGAAGGGCGAGCTGCAGATGATCATGTCCTCGCACGTTGACGACTTGAAGGGAGGCGGCGAGGACTACCTGAGGGAGAAGGTGCTGAGCATGATAGAAGCGGAGTTCGGGAAGCTGAAGCGCCAGCATGACAACTTCGAGTGCGTCGGCATCATGCACGAGCAGAACCCCACAACGAAGGCCATCTGGACGCACCAGCAGCACTACGTGCAGCAGCTACGCCCACTGCAAGAATATCAGTATGTAATGGAGAACGAAGATGGCCAGGTGAACGCCGAGAGTCATGCTGCATATATGTCGCTTCTCGGTGGGATCGCTTGGATGACGCAGACAATGGCACCGATTGCAGTGTATGTGAGTTACCTTCAGCGCCAAGCCAAGAAGCCGACCGTGGGTGACATCAGGAAGATCAATCGGCTGCTGAAGTGGATCATGACTCATGTGCAGCAGCTCGGAGTTCGATTCGACGCGCTGAGTCCAGACCGAGTTCGACTAGCGGTTGTCAGCGACTCAGCCTTCCACGCCATGGAGTTCGAGGGGCTGGCGATCCGAGGCTGCGTGGTCATGCTACTAGAAGCCAGCGAAGAAGTGGTACAGACGGGATCTACGTACAAAATCGTGATGCTAGACTGGTACAGTCGCAAGCAGAACAATGTGGTCAGGTCTACGTATGCGGCTGAGCTGATTGCGTTGCTAGATGCTCTTGGCACTGGGACGCTCCTTAACGTTGCACTGACCGAGATCAACGAAGGAGTATGTTCCGCCAACCAGATGCGGATGCGGCAGGAGAGCGGCAACCTGATGATAAGATGATGGCGGCCATCGACGCAAAGGCCGTGTTCGACGCCGTCTCCGCAGATGTTTTCAAGATCACGACGGACAAGCGGACGTTCGTGCCGACGTTGGCGGTGCGAGAACAGCTGGACCGTCTCCAGCTAGCGCAGCTCTGCTGGATCGACACGGTCGACATGCTGGCAGACGCGCTCACCATGGGCGAGATCGACAGGGCGCCGCTCGTGAAGCTGGGTTTCCAGAACGAGTGGCGTCTGAGCGGGCTGCAGCCTGTGGCGTTCGCCGTGCGCAGTGTGCTCTGACGCCGTGCCTCCTCGCGCAACGCAGAGCGTGAGAATTCCCGACCCGAGTGAAGGGGTGCAGGGGAGAGCGCGAGCAGCATGCTGTGTACACTGCAGCCTTTCAGGCTCAACCAGCCGGGCGGCCAGCCCGGCCGAACTGTCGACAGAGAGAGACAAATATTCCATCTCAGTTTCAGGACCGCATCTCATGGCGATGGTGACGATCATCTCAGAGACGGTAGGGCCGTTCGGCCCTGAGGAGGCGGGGGAGAAGCTCACCAGAGGTCATTCGACTGCCCTCGGCCCGAGGTCCGACGCGTCGCGCCGCCTGGTCTCCGAGTGCACGGAACGTGTCGGCTGTCCTGGCAGACCTATTGCACCGCCTGCGTCGGTGCGCGGGCAGCCTTGTCACGCAGTGAGCTCAGTGGGCGGCGTCGCTCTGGGGGGGGGGCTTCTGCACCTCAGGGGTTTCACTCCCGGGATCCACTTCCCCAGACAACCTGTCAGCAGACTGGGCCATCCAGGCGGAAGCCTCAGCATCCTTCTTGGCGCTCTTGAGGCCAGCAGGGTGCACATCCCGAAAGACCTTAGCGACGGAGTGGCGGGGTGCCCCAGCCTTTGCGAAAACATCCGGCCACTCGTTGCCCCCAAAAACGACATGCATCGCACTCTTCACTGCCAAACAGATCCTCGACCGGCCTATGAGCAGGGACCCGCTCGAATCCAGGAGGGCCATGGATGGCGCAGGGCGTTCGCATTCTCCTCCAGGTGCTGTCGCGCTTGGACCAGAACCCCCCCACGGTGGCCAGCCAAGTTTACAAAGTTATCAAGAGATTGAAGTGGTTCGGGATGATCTGGGCAGGCGTAGCAGAAACCTTCAAGGCCTTAAGTGCTGCGAAGTACTTTCAGCGCGGAACCGTCTGGACCTGGCTTGGCAACGCCCCCAAGATGGCGCGCACTGGAATTCCACATGGGTCCATCTCGGCAACCGACCACCCGCACCTAGTGAGACTTGGCAGCGATGATGCTTGGCCAGACCCATCAATGAACACCGTCCGCCCCCACTCACCCCGCCAGCCCCTCCACCCCAAGACAGGACATCTATCCTGCGGCTGCTCAGGAAAAGGCGGCAAGGGCGGCAGCCCGTAGCTCAAGCAAAAGTTATCCCTACCATCCGGCTGATCAAACCGCCCGATCATTGCGCGCCTGTACTCTACTTCTTCATCGTCAGGCATTGTGTCATTATTGCCTGACAGAAACGATTCGCAACCAAACCATTGATGAGTCTCAAGTGCCAGCCTCTTGCCTGCAGACAAGGCAGAGAGGCGCGCCACGGAGTTGAATTGAATGGGCCCACATGGGGTGCAGACGCCAGCAGCCCACAAGGCCCTCAGGGCTCCTCGTCTGCCTGCGTCCCTGATGCCCAGGTCAGCGCGTCGCAAAGCCCTCCTCCGGCAAATCTCCCCCGCGGAGCTCAAGTGCTTCGAAATCTTAAAAACTCGCCAGCGACGAGTTCCTTCATCAAGCTTGGGCTTCACATCGCTAGGGCAAGCCTGCGTCAGGTCCGATGCTGAATCCTAGACTTGACCACCTGCCACGCTCTAAACAGAGGGCTCGGCTGCATTCACGCATCCCAGGGGAAGGGCGTAAGCCACTGCGCAATCGGCGCGGTGGCGTCAACACTGGGGTCAAACCTATCATCATTTTGCATGGCAAGAAAAAGAGCGAGGCAGGACTTGGGCTTCACCTCGCACACGTGCCCCGAGAAGGTCACGAGGGCTCTGATCGACGAGCCCGTGGCCCCCCGAGAATCCAGAGCCGCGCCCCGCAGCAGGAAAGAGACCAGTTCCCCGGAGAATATTGACAGCCCCCCCGCGCCGAGCGCTTCAGGCTCCAGACCTTGCGCTTCTTAGACATGAGCGCCTTAAGTCGGGCCTTCTATTGAACCCTCTGAGCCCTGAACGAGTGCATCTCGCGCCCTGAGTTTCCCATGGGCCACTTAGCCTGGATGCCCAACGACCTCCTGGTTCTGCGAAATCGAAATCTGCCCCCACCCCTGATTGCGCCGACCACGAACCCGCTATTCGGCAGCCTGCGCTAGAAGGCCCAGCGGAGACATCGCGGCACAAATTGCGCGCAGCTCAAGCCAGCTGGCAGGACCCGCCTCGACCCCCCAACCCCCCCATCCCGAGAACCCGCCCGACGAGAGCAAACGTCATCAATCGCGAGGGGTGGCCGTCGGGTAAACCGTCGTGGTCTGCGTAAAACTGCGCCGCGACAGCACTTTGAGCATAGTGGTTGTCATGAAGCACCCTGATCGGATACCTCGGATAGAACGCGCCCGTTCGGACAGCGACGCAAAGACACGGACGCTCTTGGGCGGGGGGACTGTTTGGGTTGTTCCCCAAGCGAGGCGCACAGGAAAACCGTGTAAGCTAGCTTCTTCCAGCTAAGCCTATAAATTCCCCTATGTCGATGAACGCCGCCTTGCTGTCGCTCCCGAGCTCATGAGCTATCTCCGAGTTTAAAGTTCACGCGAACGCATTGTTCGAGGAAGACCTGCCAGGTCCTGCACCCCAAGAACACCCCGAGTCGCGCGTCGCGCGACGCCTCCCGCTCCACCGCAACAGGACGACGCACCTGCCCCAAGATCCTGAGGAGGGTGTTGAGGAGGGCAATTAGCCCCCGCCTGGTTTGGGGGGGCGAAAACATTGAGTGAGTCGCTGTCAAGATGGCCACCTCAGAGGCTCCTCACACTTGGGAAACAACCTGACCATCAAACTGTGCCACGCGCTGCCGGCAAACACTCGGGCCCTCGGTACCGAGCCGACCTGGCCGGCCTTGGAAACTGGAGAACGGCTCGCTTGCCATCAGCTGCCGCGGTCCACGCAGCCCGCAGCCCCCCCCCCTCCAGGCAGCCTGGGTTCTGGAGATTCATGCAGGGACAAAATCTTGTCCCACGATCGAATCGCTGCGTCAGCTGGCCGGCAAGGCTGCACCTCCGTGCCCGCGCACGAACCTAGCTCAATTCTTAGACGAGTCTGCGGCCCACTGTCTCCAAGCCGACGCTGACCTCAGTGAGTGCTTGTATAACAGTTGCTGCGCTCCTGTCCAAATTCTTCGCGGGCGCGCTCGAATTTTGACCGGCCAAAAGCAGCGGGACCTTCGCCGACTATCTCAGACGCCCAAGAATTTAGCTCGAGGAGCATCTGCTCCTCTAGCTGAACTTTGGAACAGAACCCTGCTATTTCCATCGTGTGCTCGTCAACTTCTGAAGGTTTGCCTGGTCCGCCTGGCCCTCCGACTGGTGCTGCCCAGGAGGCTCCGTGAAATTGGAGGCGGCCTTGCAGTCGGTCCTGATTCGCAGGTCGACCCGGCCAAATCAGGGGCGCCCGTGCGTCCTGTGTCTCGCGGCCCAAGACCCTTACATTCCTACGGTAATGTGACCATCGGGAGGGCATTGTGTCCTCTCGCGCGCCCTGTCCCAACGAGCCCCACTGAGTTGGACCCGCCGAGGTGCTTTGCCCACTTGGGCGCAACGCACCAGGCCCTCTCAGCTCTCAGCCTTGGACACGTAGTTCATCTAATGCGGGCGCCATCTACTTGGCCTTGGCGAGCGTGAACTCGGCGGGCCCAGCCCCCCAGAACGCCTCGCCTGTCCAAGTCATGACGCGCGAGCAATTCGAACTCCAACTGCGAGGCCACAGCCCAGGCCTCCTGCAAATATTGTCGGTTGCCCTACCGATCATATCATCCACGCTCTGCTTCAGCATGGAAAGCGCGCATCCAGCCGCCGTGGCCCTTGGAACTTGCTTCGGCCGCTCGTTTCCCGAAGTGGAAGAGGGATGTCTTTCGCCGCCGATCCCTGGCAAACTGGCAGATGCGGAATGTCGCGGCTGTCCTCGCTTGCCAGAGGCTGGTAGAGACGAGGCGCAAAACTGACCGACGCTAAACAATAATCGATCCACCTGTCTGGGAGACGTCGCCCACTCGTTGGCGCAGCGGGTGCTTAGAGCCCCCCGCCCCCCCCCCCCCTCCCCCCAAGGCCGCGCAACCGTCTGGGGCCCCCTTGCTCATGGAGCTGCACGTTACAATCTCCAGCAAATACCCAGTCGCAGCCAGCATGGTTCAGTCCTTCAAGGCAGCTGCACACCTCACGCGCGGTGCTAGCGTTGTTCGCATATCACCCTTCGTTCACATAGAGAGGCAAATCGAAACATATATGAAACCATCAGGAACACCCAAGTGAACTTGGGTTGGCAGGGCTCGGCCTCTGGCCAGGTACGCGGAGCTCATGGGCGGAGCCTTGGTCACCACCGCGCCCCCCTGTCGTCCAAGACCGCGAGACCTCCCTGAGCGCCACTCGCCTGGCCAGACAAGGCGGCGCGAGCCCGCGCTCCCCGCCAGCCAATGTCCTGCGCACGATGCGTGGCGTCGCCTGAACTGTCTTCAGGAATCTAATGCCCCTGGACTGCGACGACCGCGTCGCTGCGCCCGGTGAGAAGCCCCGACGACTGCATCTCCGCCGAACAATCAATGGTGGCGATCATGCCCTTCGCTGATACGCCCTGGTCACAGCCCGCGCTGTCGTACTTGGCGCTCTGGGCCAGGGTCGCTCCACTGCCCGGGGCTGCCTTGCGCGCGTCGGCGCCCTGAGCTCGGGGGCCCGCAGACGACGCGCGCGCCGGCCCACGCGAATTTACACGGCCCCCCAACCGGCGAAACCTGGCCGCGCGATGCGAACGTTCGCGCATTGCGTGCTCTCGAAACCAGCGTGGATTCATGCGCGCGCGCGCCCTCTCGCCCCTGGCGAGCAGGAGGCCGGATTGGGGCCTGGGCAGCGACCGCCCGCGCGCCAGCGGCCAGGCCCCCCGCGCCCGCTCCCGCGCGCCGGGACCGCGGTCGCTCCGCGGCTCGAGGCCGCTGCCCGCCCGTCGGCGGCTGGAGCGGGAGGCTGGCCGAGGGGCGGGGGCATCGGCCGCCCGCGCGTCCGCGGCCAGCGAGTGCCGACCGACGCGCGCTGGTCGCTGTAAGCAGGGGGGCCCCCATATCCCCATCCACTTCGAGCGCCCTCCTATGTCACGAACGGATATGCTCTTGCGGCGTCTAGTTCTTCTCCGGGATAACCTGGGCCGCTCCCAGATCCCAATCCACTTCGAGCGCCCTCCTATGTCAAGAACGGATATGCTCTTGCGGCGTCTAGTTCTTCTCCGGGATAACCTGGGCCGCTCCCAGATCCCAATCCACTTCGAGCGCCCTCCTATGTCAAGAACGGATCTGCTCTTGCGGCGTCAGGTTCTTCTCCGGGAGGACCTGGGACCGACCTGTTTTATCATCTCTGCTACTTCATGTCTCCCAACCGACGCGCGTCGCGATGAGACCCCGCGGCCTGCGCCCCCCGCGCCTCGCGCCGCCAGATTGGAAACGCTGCCCCCCGCCAATCTGGAAGGAGAGCCCCTCGGCGCCGTCGCCGTCTGAACCGCCTGGGCTGCCGGCCCCGCGCGCGCGGCTGCCCCCCGCCCGTCGGCGGCGCGCTCTGCAGGTGCAGGTGCAGGTGCAAGCGCCTCGCCGTCAGCGGGGCCGACGCGACGCTGCAGGTCGCATCCTCCTGCGTCGACTGGGACTCGCTTGCGCCGCTGGATGCGTCGAAGGCAGCGGAGTCGCGACTATTCGGGGGGCTGCTTTTCCTGATTCAGTTTGCGCATTCAGCGCCTATTGGGACTCCTCCTGGATCTTCGTGGACTTCTTCCCAATATACTTCCCGCCCGCAGTCTTCCTCCTCCGCGGACGCCTCTAGCCGGAGTGCTACTGCGTCTTCGCACACTTCACGAAATTCGCGCAGGTACCTTGCGAAGAATTTGGTGCCCGCGCACTCGCCCCCCGCTCGTCTTGAACGACTGCCACCTCTTCTCAGACCCTTTCTTGGTGACTTCCGGGGCATTCTCGGGAACGCGCAGGCTCGGTTCGCTGCCGACGCGGCGCTGGAGAGCAGAAAGCAGGGGCATCGCCGTTTTTGGTCGCGTGGCACGACCCACACTGGACGGGGCGCAATACATGTGACATACTTTTTCGTGACATCTTTGAGTCCTGATGCTGCCGATCGTTGGATCCAGGTTGTCCAGTGGTGGACCGGCATGCGAGAGCTGAACGGCCCCCGCGGCGCCGCGGGCGCGCGCGTCGCTCACCCCCCTGCGGGCAACGACGAAGAGACACGACAACGCAGACAGCAGTGCGACCAAGATCGGCGCTTTGAGACCGGGAGATCGCGCGCTGACTGCGATGGTTGTGGATTTCAACTTTGTTAAATCAGGGCCTGGCCGGGCCGCGAAGGCCACTGGCCGCCAGTTCTCCGAGTTGGCGCAGGAGGCCTTCGCGCGCGCCAGCGGGCCGACCCCGCCACGCCTAGACAGCGCGAGCAGCAACCAGGAATTACACGAGCAGCTGGGCCGCCGCATGGGATGCTTCGCGCTTCCGCGCGGCAGCCGCTCCGGCCGCGAGGCCGCGAGCTTCGCGCGGCGGTCCGGCGACCGCTCTTCGCTCAAGTCTGGTTTTCCGGGGCCTGCTGTCTACGAGCACCTGGGCTTCGGGCGACAAGTCCTGTCTGCGCCCTGGCGCGCGACGCGCTGCCGCCCGCGGCGCCGAGACGACTGGTCCTGCTGCGGTGCCGAAGAGGGCGATTCACGCGGCGGCGCGGGGCCTGGAGCACGGCTCACGGGAAGACTGCCCGCGATCGGCCTTCGTCGAAGTGGAATGGTTCACGACGTTCATCCAGGCGTCCGACAGGCAGAACCTTCGTCGAATGAGACAGCGCGCCATGGCTTGTCCGCTCCTTCTGCCGCACCGTGACCCCCGGGGCCCAGGAACCCGGCTGTCCTCCGGCATCCAGGAACTCAAGCAGCTGGTGGTCACGCTTCCCAGGGAGGACATCACGCGCGAAGCGGAGCAGTTGCGGCCGGAAGCCAATTTGGAGGGGCGGGCCCATCAGACATCGAGCGCGCTGCGAAAAAATAAGCGACGATTGCCAGGCGCGATTACGACGCATGCTGCAGCGCAGTTCTGAAGACGGGTCTGTCACAGCAGACCCCGCGCGGACAGCGGCCACGCTCCTCCGCCGCTGGCAGCAGGCGTTCAGCAGCAAGCCGATCGACGGCGTTCTCTTGGAAATGTGGCTGGGCTCGCTGCCGCCGCCTTCAGAGGCTCGCGACGACCACCCCCGACGAGGCCCCCCCAAACCTCCCTCGGCGGCGGCGCCGCGCTCCCCGCGGTCGGCTCTCTTCTCGGCGGTTCGATTGGTTCGTGAAAGTATGCGGCATCATATCGGCCATCAAATCCTCCAACAATATTTCGCCCGGCCCAGACAGATGGCACGCCTTTCGAGGTTTGGCGCGCCCTCGGGAGAATCGGCGCCAACGCGCTGCCAGCGGCGTCGATTGTCATTGAGTTCGGCGAGGCAGAAATACATATATATATATATATATCAACGAGGCCTACTCGGACGAAGCTCATGGCGACGAGCACAACTTCAACGCGTTTACGTTAGTATGCCTGCCGAAGGAGGCGACCGAAGAGGACCCAGACCTGGGCGCTGCCTACACGGGGGCAGCGACGCGCCCGCTCTCGACTGTCGACAGCGACAACCGCTTGCTGACCCGCGCGACGGGTGCAAAATTGCCGCAGAGCTTTTTTTGTCCGAGGGCGCCAACAAGGGCTCTTGAAACGCCGTTAAATTCTTCGCAGCGAGGGAGCGGCGGCGTTCCTGGATTGAGACGGCCCCCCCGCCCATTGCTCGCGACTGCGCCGGGCGGGTTCCGCGCAGGGCTGGGATCCGGTTCTTCCGAGCGCAAACCAGATGCGCACAGCCGCTCAAAGGGCGGACTTCCCCCGGATTCCCGCTCGAGGCTCGGGCGCGGCAGGGCCGCCCGCTGCCCCCGCCAGCGCGCGCGCTGGGGGCGGAGGTATTCCTAGACAGGCTCGAGCAGGACGTCGACGACATTCTGGTGCGCGCTTGCGCGGACGACGCTGTCCTGATTACAACACTCGCTGTGCGTGCTCCCGCCATTTTAACGTTTCTCTGCGGCGTTCGCGGCGATGCCCAGCTTGCGCTTGACTTGCGGAAGTTGGTCGCGGCCCCCATGACGCGGGCCCTGCTGGAGCAAGGCGCGGCGTCCTTCTTGGAGCGAGCCACAGCTTGGAAGGGCGTGTGCATTCAGCTCTCGGCAGACTGCCTGGGCTACATTGCGGGGCCTGGCAAGGGCAACAAGACGCGGCGCAAGCCGCTGGCCGAGTTCCTGAAGCGGGCGCGCGCGCGGCGAGACGCGCCGCCCCGGCTGCATTGGCAGGCTCGGATTTTCGACGCGTTTATTTTGCCGGCGCTGCTCC
>CAUYUJ010016615.1:62500-95000 GCA_963575745.1 Prorocentrum cordatum
TCCCCCCCCTCCCCGCGCTGGCAGCAGGCTGGACGATACGTACAGTGATGTGCCCGACTGAAAGGGTTTGAAACGTGGCTGTGATCGCCCAGGCGGGTGAAAACACGCTGCGTGGTAAGAGCCCCACTTGGGATGGCCCAGAAGGCCACACCAACAGATCCATCACCGCATGGGATCAGAGAGAGGGGGGAAGAGAAACGGGGAGGAACGAAGAGCAAGAGAACAATCGGCCCCAAACTCTGGTTTCAAGCGTGGGCTTGGTAGAAATGCAGCAGCTCGGGGCTGGGCCTGGGCACCACGCCCCTCACGAACCGACCTGCAATACAGCCGGGGCCCTGGAGAAGGGACCCTTTTCGTTGGGGAGGGGCTCCGCGTTCCTTAACTGTTTCGCAGCTTGCCTCAGGTGTTCCTTAAGATTTCGATGGGAAATCGAAGTTTAACTTATGGAAAAAAAGGAGCCTCGTTCCTTATTTTGGGTTCATTCGGTCAAGGCCCCGACTGTAGGCAAACCCATGTGGTGAATAGCGGAACGAGTTGAGCCTATCCAGCAGAAAGCGTTGCCTGGATCCTGGCGCCGTGGAGGTTTGGCGGGCGGCAGATGGTGCCAGGCTGCGTCCGAGACGTCCCAGACAGGCTCGAAGCTGGCATCCATACTGTATGGATGCCAGCGACTGTATTACAGTCGCGGCGCTGACCTAAGGAACCCAGAATAAGGAACGAGGCCCTATGTTCCATGAGTTAAACTTCGATTTTCGATCGAAAACATAAGGAAAACCTGAGGCAAGCTGCGAAACACTTAAGGAACGCCGAGCCCCTCCCCAACGAAAAGGGTTCCTTCTTCAGGGCCCCGATTGTAGGATCAGGAAGAGGAGCGGGGAGAGGGAAGAAAAGGTGTCAATGCGGCTCGCGCGTGCGCAGTTCGCACGGCAGCCCCTCCCATACACCTCGAAGACCTTCGCCACCGATGTCGGGCGCGGTCACGGGGCGGAATTCCGAAGCCACCGATGTCGGGCCAGGCTTCTGCTAGTTTCACCTCATGAGTTTGCCAATCCCAGGTCGGCTCACTGGTTGCACCCAGTTTGCCTGGTGACTCTTTGAATCGCATGGCAGTTGGGAAGGTGCAGTGTGGAGCCCATTCGTTTGCATGAGGGGGGGAAAAAAGGCCTCCTCTTATTCCTCTTGTTTGACGCTGGGCAAGGTTCGTCTCCCTCCTCCTCCTCCTCCTCCTCCTCCTCCTCCTCCTCCTACGCCTTCTCCGCTCCTCCTCCTCCTCCTCCTCCTCCTCCCCCTCCTCCTTTTCCTCCTCCTCCCCTCCTCCTCCTCCTCCACCTCCTTGGACCTGCCTCTTGGGAGGCAGGCCGCCGTCCTAGTCCTGGTCCTGGTCCTAGTCCTAGTCCTAGTCCTAGTCTTCCTCCTCCTCCTCCTCCTCCTCCTCCTCCTCCTCCTCCTCCTCCTCCTCCTCCCGTCTCCTCCTCCTCTCAAGTGTTTCCCCAAGGACATCCACAACTGCTCGGTGAACACATGCATAGTCCAAGAGCTTCGCCAGATTTCGGCCGAGCGTTTGGCCGCATGGGCGCTTCCAAGAGGCAGGGGGCGGCGATGATTCGCCGTAGGGGTCTTCGATAAAACGTCCGTCACGCCAAGCACCCCTGTGATAATAACACAGGGGGCGAAGGATACAGCGGCATGGGCCCATCCCGCCACCGCACCTGGGTTGTAGGCCAGAGCCCTCTTGGATGCCTGGGGGGATCTTTTGGGAGGCCTTTGCACTCGGAAAGCTGTGATCGTGCAACGTCGAACGATGCACGTGGTATCCGGGACCAGCTCCGACGCTGTCACGATGCGAACTTGCCCTAGGCGCCTTGGTGAATATGGACCGAGGTATAAGATCGAGGTCGGTTCGGGAAGGGTACTCTAGTGCTCTTCGTGGTGGTCGGATCTTCTTGTGCATTCTGGGGAGGGTAACTCTTGCTCGTTGTTTTGGCCGACGGAGGGTCTCAAGTTCTTGAAGGGTGTTCTGCGGGCCTAGGTCCGATTGTATTGGGAGCAGGCTGGTGACGTGTGGCAGCGTTTGGGGAACGACGGTGGGATCGAGCCAGCAGCGGTTGATGATGCACCGGAGGCTCACATGCTGTGCGCGCGCGCTCTGGAGGTTGCACGCACGTGGGAAGATGGGGAGAAGAGCTCGTGGAATACAACGAGCTTGCACGTGCTACACGAAGTAGATTGCCCCCCACACCGCTTGCACGTCCACAGCGCAGTGACCAGCTCTTTGGGCCCCACGCGGGCAGACATCGCACAAGAGTTCGGTGGCGAGCCTGGGGGGAAGCAAGAGGTGGCGGGCCCTCTCAGAAGGCTCAGGAGGCCTCTGGCCTTCTGAGAAGTTTTCAAAGCCTTCTCCCAAGAGGCAGAGAACTTCTCAGAAGGCGCGAGGACTTTTGAGACGCCCCGCCGCCTTCCGAGAAGGCCTGCTCCCTGTCGGCAGCCTGGTGGCCTTGGGGTCATATCTCGGCTCTCCCGCTTGGAATCGCCGCGGGGGCGCCATCGGCTCTCCTCCAGAGGAGGGGCGTCGGGGCGCCAGCTTCCCGCAGCTCAAGGAAACAAGCGCGTCGATTCTGCAGACTCGCGTCGCGTCGTCAGTGGTGTTGGCGCTGTTTTGTGCTACGACGTCCTGGCGGTTCCAGACCGGTGAAGACGTCAAACACTTCGGATATAACGGCCGCGGGAGGCTCCCGCGGCCCTTCGGGACGAGCCCCCGTGGCCGCTCGGGCCGCTCCGGGCACCCCCCGAAGGCTCTCGGCGAGCCGCAGGTGTTGGACCGCACTCGCTGCGGCGCCGGCGCTCGGGGCCGAGGCTCGGGTCGTTCGGGACGGCTCCCCGTGGCCGCGAGGGACGAGCCGGGCACCCCCCGAAGGCCATCGGCGCGCCGCTGTGGTGTCGGAGCGCCCTCGGCCGCCGGCGCCGGCGCGGGCGCTCGGGGCCGAGGCGGGTGGACTCGACGTATGCCGTCGGGGCGCGGAAGGGACGCTCCGAGGAGGAGGAGGAGGAGGAGGAGGGGGAGGAGGAGGAGGAGGAGGAGGAGGAGGAGGAGGAGGAGGAGGAGGAGGAGGATATGGAGGGGCGCTCCGTGTCCCTCGACTGCTTTTCACGGCTTGCCCGTGGGCTTCCCTGGGGCTTCTCCCAGGGGGGATCGACGGCAGAAGTCTCCGCCGAGAGCCGACGGGCACGCCCGAAGGCTTCCCCCCTCCCTGGGCCCGCCGGCGAGCCGTCCACGCCGTACAGTGCCGTTTTTTGCACGTGCTCCGCGTGCGGATCATGTATGAAAAGTGCAGGGAGTTCGCATTAAAAACAACGATGAGTTCATGCATAAATGTATTCATAAATCAACAATGTATTAAAAATGCTATGTTTTAGAAAATCCTGTGTATCAGAAACTGCCCTGCATAGCCACTTTGGCCCCAGCCAGCTGCCGCAGAGGCCCACGCGGCGCCCGCTGCCGCCGAGGCCCGCGCGGCCGCCGCAGCTGCCGCGCAGCTGCGGCGGCCAGCTGCCGCGGCGGCCCACGCCGCAGACCCAGACCCCCTCGAGTAATGAAGAAATCATGACGGGAGGTTTTTCGCAATTTTCGGCCTTTGGGGGCCCTCGCCGGGCCTCGGGACCGTCAAACGGAAAAACCGGTCCCGAGGAATGGGTCGAACGACTCAGGACGAAAAACCGGTTCCGGGGAATGGGTCGAGACCTCGGGGGGTCGACGTCATGGAAAGATCATGACGTCGGGGGTCTGGGGACCCAGACCCCCGACGTGATGATTTTTTTGTTACGTCGACCCCCAGAGGTCCCGACCCTTTCCCCAGGACACCGCTCTGCATCCCGAGTCGTTTTCTCACGCTCCCGAGGCCCCCGTGAGGGCCGCTGGAGGCCGTGCAAATCAGGAGACACCTCCCGCCAGGATTCTTGCCACTGCCCGAGGGGAGAAACCTCCCGCCATGATTCTTTCATTGCCCGAGGGGGTCTGGGGAGGCCGCAGCGCCGGCCATGGGGTGCGGCCGGCTGCTGGCCGCCGCAGTGGCCGCGGCCTCGGCGGCCGCGGGCGCGCCCGTCGCCGCGGAAGCGGAGGTCGACGCCGCCGCCGCCCTGTACCGGCGCCTCGGGGCCACCGCGCGGAGCACGGCGGCGGTGGTCTGTGTGGGGGCACGCGCGGATCCAGAGATCCAACGCATCAAAGAAACCAGGACGCAGGTTTTTTTTTTGTTGAAAAAAAAAAGTTTCGGCCTCGAGGGGCCCTCGCCGGGCCCCGGGACTGTCAAAAATCGGCTCAGGATGACAAACCGGTCCTAGGGAAAGGGTCGGGGATTCCGGGGAGGCCGTCCTGCAAAAATCACGACATCGGATCTCTGGGGAGGGGGGGAGGGGGGAGGCTTCTTAGAAGCACCCCTGCTGCTCGGAAGGCGCGGGCCCCATCTGTCGTTGCAGGGCCCATCGCCTCCCAGGCAGCAGCCTCCCTCCAAGAAGCCTTCCCCCATCCCCCTGCCCCCTTGTGCGCGCCGCCAACTGGGCCTCCCAGATGGGATCCGAGCAGATGGGGTTGGAGGATTGCGCCGCATGGCCGATGCATCGGCGATGCGGCTCGACGTGGAGCCCGATTTCTCCACACTGACGCTTCGCCGAAGCATCGCCGATGCCTCGCCGATGCGTCGGCGACTCGGCGCAGTCCTCCGACCCCATCTGCCTGGACCCCGTCGGGGGGGCCTCGAGGTAGAGAGGAGTCTGTCGGACAAGGCGGGCAAGCTCGAAGGAGAGAAAGTGGCGTTTCTGCACAAGCCTTCGGGGGTCCGCGCCACTCTCAGGAGGAGGAGGAGGAGGAGGAGGAGGGGGAGGAGGAGGAGGAGGAGGAGGAGGAGGAGGAGGAGGAGGAGGAGGAGGAGGAGGAGGAAGAGGAGGAGGAGGGAGGAGGAGGAGGAGGAGGCGAGCCCCCGAGACAGGGTCTCCCTGTGCCGACCTGAGGTCCGAGGAGTCCGTGCGGCCCTCCGAAGGGTTGTTGTTACGCTGCGTTCTCGCCTTCTGCAAGCGGCTCGATCGGCTCGGCGGCCAGGAGTTCTATATCGTGAACGGCTCGGCCAGGCACGAAGATCTGTACGACGTGGTGGCCCGCGGGAACGTCAACGTTTCATGCATGAGGGGCAACGGGCCATGCTGGACAGACGTTAATTGCTGTTCAGATCGATGCGCCTCGACGTTAACATGTGCCCCAGTTTCAGGTTCAACGGTGTCAGACGATCCAGGAGTGACAACCGAGACGGCGACCACCACAACGACGACGACGGCGGGCGGTGGCGTGGGCATCTTCGGCTTTCGCTGACACGGGATGCTTCCAGCGTCGTGCGCCTCTCCTGGAGGGGGGGCTGCGGAGGGAGGAGGGAGGATTTGAAGGAGGGGAACAGGAGGATGATTGTCCACCTCTGCTCGATATAGTGCGATTCGATATGAAATTGACACTTTGCGCGCTGGCGCGCTCAGCCAGAGACAATCTGAGCGAGCTGCGGCCACTGCTCTATGGCAGATCGTCCGATCGCCATCTGCGGGAGGGATGACATAAGACGTCGGACTGCTCTTCGGCCACCCTCGAGGATGATGACAGGAGGAGGACGAGGAGGAGGAGGAGAACGAGGACGAGGACGAGGAGGAGGAGGAGCAGGAGGAGGCAGAGGAGGAGGAGGGGGAGGAGGAGAAGGAGAGGAGGCGGGGGAGGAGGAGGAGGAGGAGGGGGAGGAAGAGAAGGAGGAGGAGGAGGAGGAGGAGGAGGAGGAGGAGGGCGAGGAGGAGGAAGAAGGGGGAGAGCGAGAGGGGATTGTAAGGACGGCTCTAGAATCGCGATGCCATTTCTACAGCGGGCTTACCGCTTCAGTTGCACGCAGAGCAGAGATTCTGCTCCGACGTGCGGGGCGAGGGAATCACGAAGTCATTTTTGTGGCCTCCTCGACAAAGTAGTGCGAGTTGTCATAGCGGTAGCAGCGGCCATTTACTTTGTTTCGAGACTATCCCCGATAAGGCGGCTCAAAGAAGAAGTCGCGGCGGGGTTGTGGGATTTCAGTTGCCGGAAATCGAAAGGAGATCAGTCATCGACCGCGTTCAGCTCCTCATTTTGATTCGCCACCCTGCGCCATCTCAGAAGAGTGTCCGCTTCGGCAAGCTCTCGCTCTGAGCGAGCAGACGATCAACAATTATCCCAGTGTGACCCTACCTAGGAGTTGGAGCCCCTAGGAAAGCAGCACCAGTCGTAACAGTAAAGCTAAACTAAAGGTAAGCTGAAGCTAAGCTAAAGCTAAGCTAACTATAAGGTATAACTAAGCTAAATATATGCTATGTTATGCTATGATATGCTATGTTATACTGCGCTATGCTTTGCTACGCTATGCTGAGCTATGCTATGATATGCTATGCTATGCTTGGCTATGCTATGCTATGCTATGCTGAGCTATGCTATGCTGTGCTATGCTTGGCTATGCTATGCTATGCTATGCTATGCTATGTTGTGCTAGTGCTGCGCTGCGCTATGCTACGCTAAGCTAAGGTAAGCAAAGCTAAGCTAAGCTAAGCTAGGGTAGGCTATACTAAGCTAAGCTGAGCGAAGCTAAGCTACGCTAGGCTAAGCCATGGCTAGGCAAAGCTAAGCTAAGCTAAGCTAAGCTAAGCTAAGATGACCTAAGCTAAATTAAGCTAAGCTTAGCCAAGCTAAGCTAAGCTAAACTAAGCTGGGTGAACCCAGAGGGCGCAACTGGGGGAACCGCGGGGCGGATACTGGGGGAGCCGCCCGGGGCGCTTTCCACTGCCCCGCCCCCTTAAGCCCAGAGAGTAAGAACCCTCTAGGCAGAGCCTAGGTCGGCAATTATCCCAGTGCGACCCTACCTAGGAGTTGGAGCCCTCGGAAAGCAGCATTAGTAGTAACATTATCCCAGTGCGACCCTACCTGGGAGATGGAGCCCCTAGGAAAGCGGCATTAGCAGTAACAGTAAAGCTGAGCTAAAGCTAAGCTAAAGGTAAGCTAAAGCTAAGCTAAAGCTAAGCCAAACCTAAGCTAAAGCTAAGCTAACGCTAAGCTAAAGCTAAGCTAAAGCTAAGCTAAAGCTGATCTAAAGCTAAACTACATCTAAGGTACAGCTAAGTTAAAGCTAAGCTATGCCATGCGATACTATGCCGAGCTATGCTATGCTAAGCTAAGCTATGCTATGTTATGCTATGATCTGCTTGGTTATTCCCTACCTAGGCTCTGCCTAGAAGGGTTCTTACTTTGTGTGCTAAAGGGGGCGGGCAGTGTAACTCACCCCGGGCGGTTCCCCCAGTTGCGCCCCCCTGGTTCCCCCAGTTGCGCCCCCTGGGTTCCCCTAGCTTAGCTTAGCTTAACTTACCCTGAGCTTAGCTTAGCTTAGCTTAGCTTAGCTTAGCATAGCATAGCTTAGCTTAGCTTAGCTTAGCTTAGCTTAGCTTAGCTTAGCTTAGCTTAGCTTAGCTTAGCTTAGCTTAGCTTAGCTTAGCTTAGCTTAGCTTAGCTTAGCTTAGCTTAGCTTAGCTTAGCCCCTAGCTTAGCTTAGCTTTAGCTTAGCTTAGCTTAGCTAGCTTAGCTTAGCTTAGCTTAGCTTAGCTTAGCTTAGCTTATAGCTTAGCTTAGCTTAGCTTAGCTTAGCTTAGCTTAGCTTAGCTTAGCTTAGCTTAGCTTAGCTTAGCTTAGCTTAGCTTAGCTTAGCTTAGCTTAGCTTAGCTTAGCTTAGCTTAGCTTAGCTTAGCTTAGCTTAGCTTAGCTTAGCTTAGCTTAGCTAGCTTAGCTTAGCTTAGCTTAGCTTAGCTTTGCCTAGCCTAGCTTAGCTTAGCTTAGCTTAGCTTAGCTTCGCTTAGCTTTAGCTTAGCTAGCTTAGCTTAGCTTAGCTTAGCTTAGCTTAGCTTAGCTTAGCTTAGCTTAGCTTAGCTTAGCTTAGCTTAGCTTAGCTTAGCTTAGCTTAGCTTAGCTTAGCTTTAGCCTAGCCTAGCCTAGCTTAGCTTAGCTTAGCTCAGCTCAGCTTAGCTTAGCTTAGCTTTGCCTAGCCCAGCTTAGCTTAGCTTAACTTACCCTTGCTTAGCTTAGCTTAGCTTAGCTTAGCTTAGCTTAGCTTAGCTTAGCTTAGCTTAGCTTAGCTTAGCTTAGCTTAGCTTAGCTTAGCTTAGCTTAGCTTAGCTTAGCTTAGCTTAGCTTTTAGCCTAGCCTAGCCTAGCTTAGCTTAGCTTAGCTCAGCTCAGCTTAGCTTAGCTTAGCTTTGCCTAGCCCAGCTTAGCTTAGCTTAGCTTAGCTTAGCTTCGCTTCGCTTAGCTTAGCTTAGCTTAGCTTAGCTTCGCTTCGCTTCGCTTAGCTTAGCTTAGCTTCGCTTCGCTTCGCTTAGCTTAGCTTAGCTTAGCTTAGCTTAGCTTAGCTTAGCTTACCCCATCTTAGCTTAGCTTAGCTTAGCTTAGCTGTTGCTTTCCTGAATGCTCCAACTCCTAGGTAGGGTCGCACTGGGATAATTATATGCTATGATGTGCTAATGCTGCGCTGAGCTAAGCTGGGCTAAGATAAGCTTAGCTATGATAAGCTAAGCTAAGTTAAGCTAGGCTAAGTTAAGCTAAGCTAGGCTAGGCCAGGTACAGCTAAGCTACAGCTAAGCTAAGCTAAGTTGTGCTAAGCTAAGATGAAATAAGCTAAGCTAAGCTAAGCTTAGCTTAGCTAGGTGAAGCTAAGCTAAGCTAGGTGAACCCATGGGGCGCAACTGGGGGAATCGCGGGGCGGATACTGGGGGAGCCGCCCGGGGCGCTTTCCAGTGCCCAGCCCCTTTAAGCCCAGAGAGTAAGAACCCTTCTAGGCAGAGCCTAGGTCGGCAATTATCCCAGTGCGACCCTACCCAGGAGTTGGAGCCCCTAGGAAAGCAGCATTAGTAGTAGCAGTAAAGGTAAGCTAAAGCTAAGCTAAATGTACGCAAAAGCTAAGTTACAGCTAAGCTAACGCTCAGCTAAAGCTAAGCTAAAGCTTAGCTAAAGCTAAGCTAGAGCTAAGCTAAAGCTGAACTAAAGCTAAGCTAAAGCTAAGCCAAGGCGCTATGAGATGCTATGCCATGCTATGATATGCTATGCTATGCTATGCTATGCTATGCTATGCTGTGCTAATGCTGCGCTAAGCTAAGCTAAGCTAAGCTAAGCTGATCTAAGCTAGGCTAGGCTAAGCCAAGCCAAGCTAAGCTAAGCTAGGCTAGGCAAAGCTAAGCTAAGCTAAGATGAGATAAGCTAAGCTTAGCTAAGCTAAGCTAAGCTAAGCTAAGCTGGGTGAACCCAGGGGGCGCAACTGGGGGAACCGCGGGGCGGATACTGGGGGAGCCGCCCGGGGCGCTTTCCACTGCCCGGCCCCTTTAAGCCAAGAGAGTAAGAACCCTTCTAGACAGAGCCTAGGTAGGGAAGTACAGCTAAGCTAAAGGTAAGCTGAAGCTAAGCTAAAGCTAAACTTAAGCTAAGCTAAAGCTAAGCTACAACTAAGCTAAATCTAAGCTAAAGCTTAGCTAAAGCTAAGCTAAAGCTAAGCTACATCTAAGGTAAAGCTAAGCTACAGCTATGCTATGCTATGCTATGCTATGCTATGCTATGCTATGCTATGCTATGCTGCGCTATGCCTTGCTATGCTATGCTATGTTGAGCTATGCTATGCTATGGCATGCTATGCTATGATTGGCTGTGCTATGCTGTGCTGTGCTAATGCTGCGCTGCGCTATGCTGCGCTAAGCTAAGGTAAGCTAAGCTAAGCTAGGCTAGGCTAGGTTAAGCTAAACTAAGCTGAGCTAAGCCAAGCTAAGCTAAGCTAAGCTAGGCGAGGCTAGGGAAAGCTAAGCTAAGCTAAGATGGTATAAGCTAAGCTAAGCTAAGCTAAGCTAAGCTGGGTGAACCCAGGGGGCGCAACTGGGGGAACCGCGGGGCGGATACTGGGGGAACCGCCCGGGGCGCTTTCCACTGCCCGGCCCCTTTAAGCCAAGAGAGTAAGAACCCTTCTAGGCAGAGCCTAGGTCGGGAATAAAAGCATTGGAGTCCAGGAGATTTGCAGGGTGTCTCCAACAAGGGAGTCCGATCGTAGGTGTTGGTGTTGTTTGTATTATTCGGCCCCCCAGAACGGCAGGGTGTCTCCACCAAGGGAGTCTGATCGTAGATGTTGGTGCTGTTTGTGGCCCCCTCAGAATCCCAGATATTACCACCATCGCTGAGATCGGGATAAGGCGAGAGAGGATCATGAGGAGGAGGGTGATCTGATGAGGAGGGCGACGGTGCTACGTGGACAATGCCGACAGCGGGGGGAACGCGCGAGGCGAGACGGAGAATATCGAATAGGACGCTGGCCCTCGCAGCCGCCGTCTTTCCTCGGCGGATGCCGCTGCCGAAGTTGGTGTTGGCGCCAGCCTCCCAGCCTCCGCTGGAGCAGCCCAAGCAGGCCGCCAGCCGGCGGGACGGGCCGCGGCGTGCGCCGCAGAGGGCGCCTCCGGCGGCCCGAAGATGGGGCCCTGGGGGACGGGGCCCCAATCGAGGAACAAAAAGCTCCTCCTCCTCCTCCTCCTCCTCCTCCTCCTCCTTCGCCTCCTCCTTCGCCTCCTCCTACCCCTCCTCCTCCTCCTCCTCCTCCTCCCCCTCCTCCTCCTCCTCCTAATCCTCCTCCTCCTCCTCCTAATCCTCCTCCTCCTCCTCCTCCTCCTCCTCCTCCTCCTCCTCTTCCTCCTTCGCCTCCTCCTCCTCCTCCTCCTCCTCCTCCTCCTCCTGCTCATCCTCGCACATGTGTTTTATGTATTCAAGTAGCTGACGCCAATCCGCCGACCCGCCCAGTTTGAGCCTCTTGGATTGGTCATCTCTCTCGGAGGCCCAGGCGGACCTCCAGGAAATCCTGTTGGTGCCGCTGCTGCGTCTTCCACCGGAGGGCAATCGGGGATACAAGGGGATACAAGGTGGGGGCCCAACATTCGGGGCCCCACCTTTGAGCCGCCGGAGCGCTGGATGTCACCGCCCACCAAACCACCCCAACCCAACCCGAAGGCCCCAACTCGCCCTCCATTCCCAGCGGGGGGGGGAGCGTCGGGGAAGAAAGGAAGAAAGAAATAAGGAAAGCAACAACAAAAAACGTACGCACACCTCCTGAGCCCAAGGGTTGGGTCTTCGGGTCAGGTTGGGGTGGTCTGGTCGGTCGTCGGCATGGGAGCCCGGTGCGCTTGCCGCAGCGGGGCGCGCCCGCCGAGCGGGAGGGCCAGGGCGCAGCGAAGCGGCGAGAGGCCACCCGCACGCGCTGGCCCGCGCGCGGCCCGCGTGCCCGCGGGCCTGCGGTGCGACGCGGCCATCTGCGCACGCGGGGCCGCGGAGGGCGTGCTCGTCGGCGAGCCCAGGGGGGGAGGGGAGGGGGGCGTGGGCCGCTGCGGCAGCTGCGGCAGCCGCGTGGGCCGCCGCGGCAGCGGGCTCGGGCCAACATGGCCACGGCGAAGTCTTCGGGCGTCGTCGTCGGTGCTCGGCGGGTTCCTGGCCGCGGGGCGCGTGCCAGCGGCTGCGCCTCGCCGAGCCGCGTCCTGGTCGTCCCGAGCGGCCACGGGAGCCGAGCTGTGACCCAAAAGGTAGCAGGCTTCCGAGAGGGAGCAGGCCTTCTCAGAAGGCGGCGGGGCTTCTCAGAAGTCCTCGCGCCCTCTGAGAAGATCTCTGCATCTTCCGGGAAGGCCTCGAACACTTCTAACACGGCGCGAGCGTTTCGGGGAAGCCCCGCCGTACTCTGAGATGGCCCGCCCCTTTCTGGCTTCCCCCCCATGGGCTCGCCGCCGACTGCCATGCGCACGCTGTCCAGTCGCTGGCAGGGGGACTGCTTGCGGCTCAGGAGGGCGCCGGGTTTTGTGGGGGGTCGCGCCTCTCCGAGATTCAAGTCGGGCCTGTCCCCCTACAGGGGGATCTTCGGCGAAAAATAGAATTACCCAAGTGCGACCCTACCTAGAAGTTGGAGCCCCCAGGAAAGCAGCATTAGTTGCTATGCTATGTTATGCCATGCCATGTTATGCTGCGCTATGCTATGCTATGATATGCTATGTTATGCTGCGCTACGATATGCTATGATATGCTAAGCTATGATATGTCATGCTGTGCTATGCTAAGCTATGCTATGCTATGCTATGCTAAGCTGCGCTATGTTATGCTATGACATGCAATGACATGCTGGGCTATGCTATGATATGCTATGCTGCGCTATACTATGCTACGCTATGTGATGCTATGATGTGCTCTGCTATGATAAATCTCAGCAAAGCTAAGATGAAGGTAAGCTAAGCTGAGATAAACCTGAGCTAAGATGAAGCAAAGTTAAGATAAGATGAAATAAGCTAAGCTAAGATGAGATAAGCTAAGCTAAGCTAAGGGGACGTAATGGGGGAACCGCGGGGCGGATACTGGGGGAACCGCCTGGGGCACTTTCCACTGCCCGGCCCCTTTACGCCCAGAGAGTAAGAACCCTTCTAGGCAGAGCCTAGGTAGGGAAAAGACCCCCAAACTAGTCAAAAAGCAGTCCAACAACAGTGTGGGAGCTATTTTTGGAGTATGTTTTGACCTTTTTGGGCCATGTTTGGGGTATTTCTCATTTTTCGTCGAACAGGGGGACAGGCCCGACTTCCTCCTAAGAGCCAGGCCGCGGAGCCCAGTCGGCAGGGCCGAACGCCTCGCCGTGGCCAGGAGGGCCCCCCTCTCGTGCCGCGGGCGGCACGCCTCACCTCCAGCACGGCGGCTGCGTGTCGTGGCTCGCGCACGGCGCGAGACCATCGGGAGAGGAGGAGGAGGAAAAGGAGGAGGAGGAGGAGGAGGAGGAGGAGGAGGAGGAGGTAGCACACAGGCACAACTGCTGACGCTTCGCGTGCCCCCACCAGTGGCACCACCTCGCGCCGCCAGGCAGCCTAGGCAGCTCAGGTTCGGCCGACGGCCCCCGTGCGCTTGGCAGTTCGGCTCGCGCGCAGCCCGCCCGACCTCTGACGCTGCTGGCGCGCTCGCCCGCGGCCGCGGCGGAAAGCGTGTCCCCACCAGCGCCGTAATAGTTTAGGTCTTTGCTTCTCGGCAATCCCCTGACGGCGCGCGGCTCATCCGCTTGCGCTCGCGAAAAAAAGGTATCCCCACCAGCCCGTCCAGATGCGATCGCGGGGCGAGTTGCCCTGATCAGGGAAGTGTAGGAGCCTGAAGTGGAGCAGCCGCTCCAAAGGACCAGTGGAACACCGAATGTTGCCGTCGCAGACTTGTTGTTGTGAGATCATGTTGGGGCTAGTCTTGGGGTCTTTTTGGGAGCCCCCTGAGGATCTCTTGGAAGGCCTGTTGGAGCCCCTTTTGGGACTTTCAAGAGGCTGTTTTGGGCGGTCTCTGGGCACTCTCGAGGCTCTCTGGGGCAATCTTGGAGTTTTTTTTGGGGGGGGCGATGTTGGGCCAAACGGCTGTAAAAAAAAGGTGGCGTCAATTCGGGTCTCCGCCATCGGAGGCCTGGTATTTGCCTCTTGGGGTCCTCTTAGGGGCCTCGTGGGCGCTCTTCGGGCCGTTTTGAAGGCCTCTTGGGCCCCTCTTGGGGCTCTCGTGGGCCGCCTTTGAGCCATCCTGAGGCCTCAGAGGCCCATCGGAAGCCAAAAGGCGAGACGGCAACAACCTGTGGCTCCCATTTGCGCCTAAAGGATTTGGGCTTCTTAGGGATGGATCGGAAAGCTCGGGGGGCACTTGGAACCCTCTTGGGATTGCCTTGTGGCATATAGGAGGCATGCCAGAAACTAGGTTTAGCCATATCCTGAGCCATGCTGGAGGCTATCTTGCAGCATTTGCCCCCCCCTCCACCCGTCCACACCCAGGGGAGGGGGAAGTTGGAGGGGTGAACCCCTGCCCGAATATGGGAAGGATGGTTTTTGGAAGAGGGAAGAGAAAGCTCATTGTAATAACACCTCGGCCAAAGGGCTAGCGGGAGTTTGAAAACAAATCTCGCGGCGCCCACGCGAGATACACGTTTGGAGATCAACGGCCCTCCAACCTTGAAGCTGCTGCAAACTCTTCGGACGAATGTGCGCGGCGATGAAAGCAGCCGGAGGATTCGGAGGCCGTCTGACGCATTCGGAGGCCGTCTCGGAGGCCTCTCTGGACCGCCTTGGTGGCGCTTTGGGGCCGTCTTGGGGTCCTCTGGGGGGCCTCTTGTGCGATCTCGACTCGGCGCCCTCTTGGGGGCTTCATTGGCTGTTTTGGAGCTATCTTGGAAGCCCCTTGGGCCGTCTTGGGCGGTCGGAAACCCCAATAGGCGAGAACTTCAAAATCCCTCAACAACCAACTGGAAAATCATTGATTTGGGCATCGTATCGTGGAGCTCTCCTGGAGGGCCTCTTGGAGCCGTCTTGGGGGCCTCTCAGACCGTATGGAGGCCGTCTTCGGAGCCTCTTGAGCCGTCTTGCGCCATCTGGAGCCGTTTTGGTGTCGTCTTGGCTGTCTGCGAAGCCGTCCTGAGGTCATCTGGCCGTCTGGAGGCCGAGCAGACCGCCAGAACGGAATTCCACAAGGGACGATTCTCGGACGACGCGTGCGGCCAGGGGGGGAGCCTAGGCAACACTGCAAAGCTTCCAAGACCGAAGACAGGGATTCCAAGACGCCCACTCCGTGCAGGCACCGTGGCGGATAAGTTGTTTGTTTGTTTGTTTGCGATCTCCCCGATGGCGCACCGCAGCTCACCGAGGTCCACAGTCCAGTGCCAGCGAGCCTGCAGGGCGGCTAGCACGGCCCGCTGCTCAGCAGGCGGGAGAGGAACGGCCTCCCCGTTACACGGTCTCTGACCGGTGTACGGGCTCACCCCACGCAGGAGCTTGCCGCGACGGCATTTGGCCTGCGCACTGGCAGGCTCTCCCTCGCAGTGCAGGCAGAGCTACCGTGGCGGATAGGACTTCAGAAAGGTACGCCGCGGAACGCCACCGGAAGGCATCCGTAGTTGCGCCAAGACGCCCACTCCGTGCAGGCCCCGTGGCGGATAAGACTTGAGACAGGCACGACGCGGAACGCCACCGGAAGGCACCCGTAGCTGCGCCAAGACGCCCACTCCGTGCAGGCCCCGTGGCGGATAAGACTTGAGACAGGTACGCCGCGGAACGCCACCGGAAGGCACCCGTAGCTGCGCCAAGACGCCCACTCCGTGCAGGCCCCGTGGCGCATAAGACTTGAGAAAGGTACGCCGCGGAACGCCACCGGAAGGCACCCGTAGTTGCGCCAAGACGCCCACTCCGTGCAGGCCCCGTGGCGCATAAGACTTGAGACAGGCACGCCGCGGAACGCCACCGGAAGGCACCCGTAGCTGCGCCAAGACGCCCACTCCGTGCAGGCCCCGTGGCGCATAAGACTTGAGACAGGCACGCCGCGGAACGCCACCGGAAGGCACCCGTAGCTGCGCCAAGACGCCCACTCCGTGCAGGCCCCGTGGCGCATAAGACTTGAGACAGGCACGCCGCGGAACGCCACCGGAAGGCACCCGTAGCTGCGGCAACGCCGCGGACGCTCTCCTTCCGGCCCCCGTGGGCCGAGTTCCGTCGTGGTCGCGGCGGCCCCTTCCCCTCCTTCCCTCTCCCCCTTTTTTCATTTCCTCACCTCTCCCTCCCCTTCCTCCTTGTATTATTCCTCCTCCTCCTCCTCCTCCTCCTGCTCCTGCTCCTGCTCCTGCTACTGCCTCCTCTTCCTCCTCCTCCTCCTCCTCCTCCCCCTCCTCCTCCTCCTCGTCCTCGTCCTCCTCCTCCTCCTCGTCCTCCCTCTCTTCCCTCTCCTTCTACCTATCCTTCCCTCTCCCCTTGTTTCATCCGCAAGGGCTTCGCCCCATGTCGCCGGCCCCCTTCCTCGGAGAATGGGAGGTGCACAAGCTGAATCATGAGGGCTGGGCGCCGCTGTGAAGCAGTGTCGGGACCTGCTTGTTTTTCGACCCTGGCTCCGCCGATTTGCGTGAGGGGCGCAACCGAATTTCAGGAATGTTGCAGATCCCATGTGTTTGTAGATCTTGACCCCGCCGATTTGCGTGAGGGTGTGTTGCCGAATTTCAGAAATGCGGTAAATCTCATGTGCTTTTGGACCCTGACCCCGCCGATCTGCGTGAGGGGTGCCACCGAATTTCAGAAATGTGGCAAATCACATATGTTTTTGGACCCTGACCCCGCCGATCTGCGTAAGGGATGCCACCGAATTTCAGAAATGTTGAGAATCCCGTTGGTTTTCGGACCCTGACCCCGCCGATCTGGGGGCTGCGTGAGGGGTGGCACCGAATTTCAGAAATTTTGCAAACTCCATGTGTCTGTGGACCCTGACCCCGCCGATCTGCGTGAGGGGTGCCACCGAATTTCAGAAATGTGGCAAATCCTTCATGTTTTCGGACCCTGACCCCGCCGATCTGCGTGCTGCGTGAGGGGTGGCATCGAATTTCAGAAATTTGGCAAATCTTATGTTTTTGTGGACCCTGACCCCGCCGATCTGCGTGAGGGGTGCCACCGAATTTCAAAAATGTGGGAAATCCCATATGTTTTTGGACCCTGCCCCCGCCAATTTGCGTGAGGGTGCCAGCAAATTTCAGAAATGTCGCAAATCCCACCTGTTTTTGGACCCTGACCCCGCCGATCTGGTGAGGGGTGCCACCGAATTTCAAACATGTGGCAAACCCATTATGTTTTTGGACCCTGCCCCCGCCGATTTGCATGAGGGTGCCAGCAAATTTCAGAAATGTTGTAAATTCCATATGTTTTTGGACCCTGACCCCGCCGATCTGCGTGAGGGGTGCCACCGAGTTTCAGAAATGTCGCAAATCCCATATGTTTTTGGACCCTGACCCCGCCGATCTGCGTGAGGGGTGCCACCGAATTTCAGAAATGTGGCAAATCCCATGTGTCTGTGGACCCTGACCCCCCCGATCTGCGTGAGGGGTGTTAATTTTTACCCCCCCCAGCAATTCAGACAACACGCTCAGGGCGTGCTAATCCTACCCGTTTGGGCCTCCCCCCCCCTCGCGCGGTCCATCAACAAGGAACACTAAGCAACAAGAAGCAGAACTGTAACAGTGGAAACTGGAAGCTGCAACTGGCACAGGAAATTGCGAACCTTCGGCCTCCAGCTTGGTGGCCCCACAAGGGGGCTGGCGGATTTCCTCACCTCTCACTCCCCTTCCTCTTTGTATTATTCCTCCTCCTCCTCCTCCTGCTCCTGCTACTGCCTCTTCTTCCTCCTCCTCCTCCTCGTCCTCCCTCTGTTCCCTCTCATTCTGCCTATCCTTCTCCTCCCGCTTCCCATCCACACTCCCACTTCCCTCCTCCCTCTCCTCCCCCTCCCTCCTGCCCTCCCACCTCCTACTCACTTCTCCTCCCCCTCCCCCTTCCACACTCCCCCTTCCCTCTCCCTTCTCGCCCCTCCCTCCTCCCACTCTCCCGCCTCCCTCTCCCATATACTCCCCCCTCCGTCCTCCTCTCCCTCCCTGCCCCCTCCTCCCTCACGCAGGCGGTGGCTGGAGTTTGTGAGCAGCGTCGGCCAGGGCCTCCCCATTGCGCCCGCGAGGCCGGAGTGGCAGCCTGGAAAGGACGCCGTTTTTTTCTGTCCGATGAGGTGATGTCGCGCTGGAGGGTTTCTAGAGTCGGGAGTGGACAGAACCCCCAACAGTGACACGTCGACTAGTGAATCGTCCGTTTTCGGTTCTCGAGAGGGCGCCGTGGCCGTTATTTTCCAGGCTTGCGCCCGCCAGGTTGGGGCCTCAGGTCGTCTTCACTGAACCACGTTTAGCTAAAGGGGGGGGTCTGTCCATCCCCGATAGAGGAGGCTGAGGCGGACTGGGGTAGCCCCACCTCCTCTCGTCGGAAGCGCTTCCAGGTCCCCTGGGCCGTCGAAGAAACGGCACGCGACGAAGCAGCAGCCCAGGGCACGGGTCAGACTTTCCTGGCGTCCACGCTGTTGCAAGTCACGACGTTGGAGAACGCTGTTGGACAACCCCCTCCCGCTTGACTCCTCTCCGAAAGCTGGAGCGGAGGCTCAACGGAGGAGGCTGGGCCACACCCCTCGGCCCAACCCCCCGCTGTGAACCCTCCACTTAGTGCGAGGGGGAAGCGGGCTCAAGGCTGTCGCTGATGCACCTGTCTTGATTGCTTCTGCTTTCGCTTGCTCTGGCCGGTGCGAGGGGAACCGACTGACTTCGCCTACAGCTTCGCCCGTCTCCCATGCGCGAGCGCCTCGCATATATAGAGATGTTTCCCGGATTGGAGGAGGTTTGAGACGGGAGGAGGAGGAGGAGGAGGAGGAGGAGGAGGAGGAGGAGTTGGAACAGGAGGAGCACAGAGGAGGAGGAGGAGCACGGAGGAGGATGAGGCAGAGGAGGAGGAGGAGGAGGCGGAGGCGGAGGAGGAGGAGGAGGAGGAGGAGGAGGATGGCGAGGATCGCGGTGGTGCGCTGCGACATCGCGGAGCGGGGGCAGCAGCGTTGGGGGGGGATCTTCGCTTGTTCGACGACGCGTGGATCTTCGATGTAGCCGAGCCTCTTGAGAAGAGTGGGGGGTCTACACCTTAGGCGATGCTTAAGAAAACCCAAGTTTTCGACCAGAGTCTCGACTATTCTTGACGTTCCAATGTAAATCCTAAGGTTTTGATATGAATTTTGGGTATCTGTTCAAGTTCTGAGACTATGAATTTCTTAACCCATGATTTCTTGAGCATTTCGCAAGGTGTAGGGCGGCGTAGCAACGAACTGACCGCAAGCCCGGGTCCGAGCTTCCAGTCGATCGACTTCCCTGTCCCTCCTCCCTCACCCGCCTCCTTCCGTCGTCTCGCCTCCCCCCCCTTCCCCCGCATTCCTCTCCCCCTCGTGTCACATGAATCTAGCGCGACATTGGCGAGGGAGTATCGAACCCGGGGAGCGAGAGTATTGAGCCCGTGGAGCGAGAGTCGCGACGGGCCCCCAGGGGCAGCTCACACAGATGTTTCAGCCAATGGGTGTTCTGTGTATGGCTTCGAAGAGGTCGTTGCAACTATTTCCAGGGCCATCTCGGGGCCGGGCGGCTTCAGAAGCAGAAGCTAACTGGTGGCCTCTAGGTGTCCACGGGTCACGAGGTGCGCGAGGGGTGTGCCGAATCGAAGCTCCCCTGAACTGTGTGAGTCACCACCCACCAAACCACCCCAACCCAACTCGACGGCTTCAATTTGCCATCCATCTCCAGTTGGGGGGGGTCGGGGAACATCGAAAAAACACATATGGAACCCGTACCCCCCCCAACCCGAAATTGGGGTCTTCGGGTTGGGTTGGGGTGGTCTGGTAGGTAGTCAGTGAGGGGTCAGCTGAGGGCCACTTGGAGACCATGAGACAGGAAGGGTGTGAAGCGTGCGCCGAAACGAAAACTTTCATCAGCCCTCTCGAGGGCTGGCGGACCGCCCCTGGAGGTGCATCGGTCACCAGATGCGTTAGGCGTGTGCCCCGAAGTGGGGCCCCGGGGAGCAGTTTGGGGGGCCAGTGGAGCCCCCACGACGCGCGAAGTGTGTGTGTGTGTGTGTGTGTGTGTGTGCCGAATGGAAGCTCCCAGGGGGACTGGAAAGGCAAGCCAATCGCGGCGGAGGCTAGGCAGGTCCAGAGGAGGAGGAGGGGGAGGAGGAGGAGGAGGAGGAGGAGAGGAGGAGGAGGAGGAGAGGAGAGCAGGAGCAGGAGCAGGAGGAGGAGGAGGAGGAGAGGAGGAGGAGGAGGAGGAGGAGGAGGAGGAGGAGGAGGAGGAGGAGGAGGAGGAGGAGGAGAGGAGAGGAGGAGGAGGAGGGGAGGAGGAGGAGGAGGGAGGAGGAGAGGAGGAGCAGGAGAGGAGGAGAGGAGGAGGAGGAGGAGGGAGGAGGGAGGAGGGAGGAGGGAGGATCACGGCGAGCAGGGGCCAACGCGCAGGACACTCGTGCGCCCACGTGCCCCAGGGGCCCGAGAGCGCAGGTCACCCGCACCTGTACCCGTCAAGAGGAGCAGTCGGGCACGCATGCCCTGCGGAATGCGCGAGGCCGCTCCCAGCACGCATTCACGCATGCATCCCACTCTCCGTCCATCATGCTTCATTGCATCCTGCCTGCCTGCCGCAATCCTGCCTGCACAATCCTGCCTGAGCCGAGGCCACGCTAGCGATTCGAATCCTTTCAGACGATGCGAGCTGGGAGAACACAGCATCGCCATAATCATCAGCAGCATCATCATTATCATTAGCAGCATCATCATCATCACCATCATCACCACCACCATCACCATAACCATCACCATCATCACATCATCAACGCATCTCTCGCTCACTCCGCCGGCCCACACCTCATCACCGTGGGTGCGTGGTGGCGTGCGCGTGGCCAGTGGGAGTTGCCTGGGAGGCAGGAGCTTTCAAAAGTAGTTATGTAAGGATTTGGTTGCGCGTGTTTTTGAGGGAAGCATCTTGGAGGGTGCTGGCGAGGCTCTTGGACCGTCTTGTGGGTCGTCTCGGGGTGCATTGTTTGTTGTGAGGTGTGGTCGGGAGTGCAGGGTGGAGGTGTTTGGATTTATCTCAGGGCGTCCTTCCGGGGCAGTATTTTGGGTTTCTGGGGGCTTTGGGGGCCTCTTGGGAGCCTGCTGGCGGTCCTGCGAGCAATCTTTCGGGGAAGGCGCGGAGCGTCAGTTCGGATTAGCCCCCATGGGGGCCTCTGGAGCGATCTTGGGAGGCATCTTGGGCTGTCTTCTTTCTATAGACATAAGTTTATGTTTATTAGCATTAATCTGTCGTTATAGCTATATACATATGGATATACATTTAGATGTATATGTATGTGTATATCTATGTGTCGTTCAATACATGTATACACATGTGTACAAACAAATGCTAATACACGTATAGGTAAGTTTTTACATGCAGTTATACACATATATTTACACATATGCATGAATACGCATACACACATATATATGTGTGTATAGGTGTGCGCATATGTGTGTATGTGCATGTCGATCGATTGATCTATCTGACTATATATGTGTATATATACCGACCTATTTTATGTGTGTATATGTATGCGTGTCTGAATGTCCACACATATGCGTGCATACATACAGCTTGCGATACATATGCATACATGTATAGTATGTGTGCATCGATCGGTACATCTTCATGACTGTACATACAACGACACATATGTTTTGTTATACACCTACTTATATATATGTGTATATATAAGTAACTTCAACTGCTTACCATATGTACATATAAACGCGATTCCATACATACATATGCATATAACACGTGTCATATGTTCATATATCGTATGCATATGTCCCTACATTCACCCACACACCAACATGTGAAGCTATATGTATACATCTATGTGTGCTTCAATTCACCCACATGTTATCTATATACATATATGCATATACAAAATTACCCACACAAGTATCCAGATATCCGCTTGTTCTATCGATCGATGTATGTGTATATGTGTACATGTACATACATATACATCTTTGAAGTCGCAGAACACCCGAAGACGACGATGCGCATCGCTGTTATAACTTTAGGCTCGCGTGCGCTCAGCCAGGAGGCCACAGGCGGGTTCGGCGCAGTCCCGCCCGAACCGAGGCCACGCCACTGACCTGAGCCTTTTCATGCCAAGCGAGCTTGGAGAACACACCGTCTCCGATAGGATTCTTTCCACTCCAGGCACGTCGGCGATGGCAACCGAGAAGGGCAGACGACATGGGCGCCGCCAACCGCACCAACCAAAACTCCTCGGGAGAGGAGCGTGTCGAACGGCGTGGCCGTGCACGTCGCGGCCGGCGCGCAGCACCGGCGGCAGCCCCTAGACCAGGGGCAGGACCGGATCCAGCCGATTATGATGGAGAACTTGGCATCCTGATGAGCAGCCACAACATCAAGAAGGACACCAAGTATAGTTTGAAAGGCCCGAGTGCCGAGTCCAGGACGCACCAACACTGTTTGGTCTGCGGGTCGAGAGCGAGCCTCTTCCGGTCAAAGGCTAGGCGGGCCACGCAAAGCTCTAATTGGGGGGACAGAGCACAGGCGGTCGGGGCCTAAGGCGGCCGGAGGGCGGGCCAGGGTGCAGGCGGTGCCGAGGAGCTCAGGACGCACTAACACGGACCTGTATGACACTGCTGGCGGCAATCGAGTGGCGAAATCCCATCGGGTGTACGTCCATTCAGTATTGGATATGAGTCGCAATTCTTGATGTGTTGCACACAGATCAGGTGGCAGCCAGTCACTTCGAATTTGGCGGTATGAGCATTCGTGAAGCAAGAGGTCATGCACGCACAACTGTTACAAGCTTCACAGAAAGTCGGATTTGCAGGCACTTGATGCCCGGCAGGATGAGTTGAAGAAAACATACTGTCGGTGAGTTGTGGTTCAAAAGTGGGTAGAGACGGGACGTCAGTCGATATTTATGCTTTTGGGGCTGGATGATGACGCTGATTCACTTGCGCCTGAAGATATTTCGGTTCCGCAGCGATCGTTCTTGCATCGGCGCCTGATAGACCAGGCGGCTGCCAAGGAACAGGCCAGACTTGATCGGCAGGCAAGGGTGGAGGCGCAACGCCGTCGCATCGCAGACGCTGTGTCTGAGACGCACCCAGACCAACTTCTGACGATGGTGGTTGACAACCGGATCGCAAACTCCCAGAGCAAAGCACCACCGAAGGCAGCTTCAAAAGCACGCAAGGGCAACCTGCCTGACGTCCCAGCGAGCTGGCACAAGAAGCAGACCGACGGCACCTTGTGCCCCCAAGACGTGTTGGACAGTTAACCCCCACCGAGGGTGGGGGGAAGCATATTACGACGCCAACCTCGAAGAAGCACAAGTGGTGGAAAAACTCACGGCGGAAAAAATTGGGAAGGCGGGGGAAACTAGAAATCATAAAACCACAGTGGAAATTCTGATTATGGGAAGAGTGGTCGTGGAACAGGGCACGACAACGACACTGCTCAAAACAAGGGCGCCGAGAATGGAAAGACGAACAAAGGTTCGAAAAGAAAATCGACAGGCGAGAAAGGCAAAGGCAAAGACAAAAATGGAGAATCGGCAGGCCGGGTACGCTGTCGCAGCAGAGGTGGCAGAGGTTGGTGGCGATAAAAGGCTTCTGCCCGAAATTTACTAGCGCATTGAGCGAAACCCCCTTCAGCTTAGTGCGGCCCGACGTACTCCCACAAGCAGCAAATCATAAAGCAGTTTGTATACTTGATTCGCGAGCTTACTGAGAACCAGCGGGCGCCTTGTCTCAAGTGTGAGACATGCCACTCAGGAGTATACGTCACGGGCCCTGGTGCGCTGACGGCCCACATTCCCGGGACTGGGGAATCAGCTGGGAGGTGGAATTCGTATTGCGCCACCACCGTAAGCACGTCTTTGCTACGACAGGGACTCCAAGTTTGGAGCCCCCATCCAGCATATGCTATCGCATGGGCGGCACGGCGAAGACGCATAAACCGAGAGGGCAATGTGAAATAACAGCACTGCGCTGCATGCAAAGGCATTGTCCCTTCACCCCCCCCGATGCGCGTTATCTCATGGAAGCTGCGTAGTCATCTAAGCGACATTCCACACATCGCCCGTGATTCGGTGCGTTTCGTAACTAAGATCCGCCGCCTGCGCTTCACGAGCCAGCTGGTCCAAGCTCTGATGCGCAAGAGTTGCAGGGTCGCCAACAGGTCTGCTAAGCCCCGGCAGTACAGGGAGGCCTGTCGATTCATCATGAAAAAACAATCTGTGACATAAAGAGACCACCCTGATGTTTGGCGCGTGAGGTGTGAATTTGGAATGGTTGTCGCATGTTCCAGGGAAGCGAGTGCTTCAGTTTTTCTGGCTTGCGGAGCGGGGCTTTGCAGACAGCCCGAGTTTCAAGCGGGACGTGGGTCTCGTTAGGCACTTCAGATTTAAAGACGATATAATCGGTTTCCTTGATTGGGCCCATGTGGACCTCGAGAAGTTTCGAATTTAGCTTGTTTCCCGCTCACTGCTGTTCGTGTTGGAGGTAGAATCGGCGAGTAAGATTTCGGCGACATTCTTAGATGTCCAGCCGTGTAGGCCCAAATGCTTCGGCCAGAGAGTTGTGCTCGTTGACAGCGTTTTCGTGAAGAGGACTTCTCAATGGGTCCCTCGGTCGTCCGAGACTGCTCATCACCCGACCGCGCATGCGGCGTGGCCAAAGGAGATGGCCCTGAGGAATTTCCGTTTGCGCAAGCATTCTTCGGATGCCGAGAGACACATACAGCGATTTTGCGCCTAGTACCACGCAGCGGGCGCTTGCACTGCGATAACAGACAGCATCGCAGGTCCAGCTTCCCCACGCCGTCCAGAGGCGAGGACGTGGTACGCCGGTTGAGGTGTGATCTTGTCCTTCCATGTTGTTACCAATGACACGAAGCGAGGCCCCATGGAGTAGTTGCACGGCTCAACGGGGTTTGGACCGGCAGGTTCGGCATCTCGTGGGGCTTCGGCGACGCCAATTTGGCGACAAAAGTAAAGCCCTTAAACATGACCATCGGCACAGATGCTTTGGATATTAGAAGTGTGCGTGCACATATGCGTGCATTTCTATGGAGATTGGTTGGGGTTGGAAGGAGGCCGCATCTATTCATCTTTTTATCTTTGAGGTGACAGAACGCCCGAAGACGACGGTGCGCACCGCTGCTGTAACTTTAGGCTCGAGAGCGCTCAGCTGGCGAGGCCACAGGCGGGTTCGGCACAACCCTGCCCGAGCCGAAGCCACGCCAACGATTCGAATCCTTTCATGCAAAGCGAGCTTGGAGAACACATCATCGTCATCATCATCATCATCATCATCATTATCATTATCATTCTCGTCATCATTAGCATCATCATCACCATCATCACCATCACCATCACCATCACCATCGTCACATCATCAATGCATCTTTCGCTCACTCCGCTGGCCCACACCTCATCACCGTGGATGCTTGGTGGTGCGCGTGGCCAGTGCGATTTGTCTGGGAGGCATGAACTTCCAAAAGTAGTTATGTGGGGATTTGGTTGTGCGTGTTTGTTGGGAGCATCTTGGGGGGAGTTGGCAGGGCTCTTGGACCGTCGGGGAGGTCGTCTCGGGGCGCACTGTTGGTTGTGAGGCGTGGTCGGAAGGTGGTTGGATTCATATTAGGGTATATTCGTGTGAAACGGAATCGTGGATGCGCCGCCTCTTGAGGAGGTTTTTTTATGCCTCTCGGGACTGCGCGGCGTCTCGGAGCCCTGTTGGCGGCATCGTTGAGAAATGACAAGTAAAAGATGACTAAATATGACATGAATTACAAGGCAGCTGATAGCAATGCAGAAGACGTGCCATGTCAACAGAAAGTGGTGCAACATCTGTGTGACGAAATGCAATGTGACGCAAGGCAGCGCAGTGCACTGCAACGTTACGAAAGGCAATGCAAATTCAATACAATTCGAATTCGCTGAAAAGCTTCGCACGTCTGGTGCACCAGCAATACAAGAGTAGCGTATTGAATCGGGTTCCAACACCATCGGGAATACAATGCAGAAGCAATGCAAAAACAGTTCGATGAAATAACAGCAATGGAGGCGCAGTCCAAAATCAATGCAGACGGTTTGCAGTCACAATGCGACATCAACAACAACGGCGACGGCGACGACAGCAACAACATCAAGAGCAACACAAAGCAGATACACATGCTATGCTACATGATCAGCAGTGCAATCTGCGACGCAGCACTGCAATCTAATAGCCGACGGCTTGCTACGACAGGAATGCAATGACAAGCTCTGTGATGTTGTTTCATGGTACTAGCATTTTCTTCGCAGCGCCATTCGCGACGCTAAGTTATGCACTGCAATGCTTTTCAACACCCGCTGTGCTATCCTCGGCTATGCTTGGCGGCGCGCACAGGGGGTAGGGGGAGGGGGGAAGGCTTCTTAAAAGGAGACTGCTTCTTAGAAGGCGCGAGCTTTGTCTGCAGATGTATGGCCCGCGGCTTCTAAGAAGCAGCCTCCTTCTAAGAAACCTTCCCCCCTTCCCCTACCCCCTTCTGCGCACCGCCAAGATGCCATGCTGATGCGAATGTGCGTGCTTGGATTCGTAAGAGAGGCCACGATCTGTATCAATACTCTGGCCGCGAATACCACGCTTGCACCACCAGGCCTTCTGCATAATGAGCCCAGCGCGGTACCAACAGTTGATTCCCAGCAATCGACGAGCAGGTCAAACATAATCCGAAAGGCAATGCAATGCAATGCAATGGAAAGCCATCCCAAAACAATGCAAGCGAAAGCAATGTAATACGAACACAGAGCAGTTCAACACCAAAGCAGTCAAACTCAACGCAATAGAATTCCATGCAAAATCAGCGCAACGGAACACAACGGAAAGCAATGCAAGAGCAGTCCGAAAGCGATGCGATGCAGAAGCAGCGCAAATGCAGCACGCGGGCAGTGCAGGCGCAGTGCAGAAGCAGCGCGCAGCCGATGCCGTGCAGCCAGAAACGATAAAAAGCGCTGCGCAGTGCGGCGCGCTCCCACACCTTCCGGGCCCAGCCCCTTCCTTGCCCGTGCCGCGCCGCTCTGCCCGGTCCCCTCTCTTCGCGCCCTCCTCCCGCCTCCCGTTCCGCCGGTCGCCCCCCCGGCGCCTCCCCCGCCACCCCCGGCCCTCTCCTTCGGCCGTCTGGCCCGGAGAGGCCTGAGCATCTCACAGTCAGCCTGCATACCCAGACCTCCTCGAGTAATGAAAAAATCATGACGGGAGGTTTTTCCTAATTTTCGGCCTCCGGGGGCCCTCACCGGGCCTCGGGAGCCTCAAAAAACGACTCAGGATGCAAAGCCGGTCATGGGGAAAGGGTCGGGACCTCTGGGGGTTGACGTAATGAAAAAATCATTACGTCGGGGGTCTGGGTAGTACGGAGGGGCAACCTTCCACGGGTACCCTTGCATCCTTGCCTCCTCGGTCCATCCTTCGCCACTCTCGTTGGCCGCGCCCCGCTCGAGAGGCTTCGCGGTGGGCGTCCAAGGCCCCTGCAGCCTCACCGCGCATCCTCACTGTGCGGGTTGACTGTACTCCCCGTGGGTTCCCCAAAGGCCCACGAGTGAGCAGAGAGAGAGAGAGAGAGAGCACGTCTGGCACGACACAGCCATCGTCCGCCGCCGCCTCCCCTGCCACCCCAGCTCTACACTTGGCATCGCTCGGACGTGTGCATTTTTCCTTCGGCGAGGACCATCGAGGATAATCCTTGATCATCTGGCGAAAAAAACACGCAAGATACCGAACAAAACACAGGGAATGGACGTCCGAGCGATGGCCAGCACAGGGCAGCTGCCTGGGCAAGCCCTCCCCTGAGATCCGACGTGGCAAAAGAGCTTGGCATCGCTCGGACGTGTGCATTTTTCCTCGGCGAGAACCATCGAGGACCATCCTGGACCATCGAGCCAACAAAAGCACGCACGGAACCGCAAATGCACGGGACATGGACGTCCGAGCGACGGCAAGAGAGTTGCCCTCGCCCTCCACCTTCCGCACCTTCCGCGCGGCAGGCACCGCGCCGCGGCGGACGCCGCCGCCGCCGAGACCGCTGCTGCGGCCTCGGCGGAAGCCGCAATGGCGGCCGCGGCGGCGGCCGCCGCGGCGTGGAACCTGCCGCGCGGAAGGCCCAGACCCCCGACGTAATGATTTTTTCATTACGTCGACCCCCAGAGGTCCCGACCCTTTCCCCATGACCGGCTTTGCATCCTGAGTCGTTTTCTGACGCTCCCGAGGCCCGGCGAGGGCCCCCGGCGGCCGACAATTAGGAAAAACCTCCCGTCGTGATTTTTTCATTGCTCGAGGGGGTCTGGGGGTGCGGAAGGTGGAGGGCGAGGGTGCACCAGCGCAGACAGTTGCGGCTGGAGCCCTGGGCACCACTCCTCCTCCTCCTCCTCCTCCTCCTCCTCCTCCTCCTCCTCCTCCTCCTCCTCCTCCTCCTCCTCCTCCTCCTCCTCCTCCTCCTCCTCCTCCTCCTCCTCCCCCTCCCCCTCCTCCTCCTCCCCGCTTCTGCGTCTCGGCGCCATTTGTCGAGCCGCGGTCCGGCCGCCCAGGGCCCCGGGGCCCGACCGATCGGGCGAGAGCGCCAAGGCTCGAGGAGCGGAAAAACGCCAGGCCGTCGGGGCCCTCCCCAGAGAGCCGATCCCAGAGACCCAGACCCCCTCGAGTAATGAAAAAATCATGGCGGGAGGTTTTTCCTAATTTTCGGCCTCCGGGGGCCCTCGCCGGGCCTCGGGAGCGTCAGAAAACGACTCAGGATGCAAAGCCGGTCATGGGGAAAGGGTCGGGACCTTTGGGGGTCGACGTAATGAAAAAATCATTACGTCGGGGGTCTGGGGATCCAACGTATTGGAAAAATCAGGACGGAGGTTTTTCATAGTTTTGGGCCACGACGGGCCCTCGCCGGGCCCCGGGACCGCCAAAAAACGATTCAGGACGAGAAACCGGTCTCGGGGAATGGGTCGAGACTTCTGGGGACCCCGCATTGCAAAAATCACGACGTCGGATCTCTGGGATGTCGTGATTTTGGTCAACACGGGGCCCCCGGAAGTCTCAACCCATTCCCCGGGACCGGATTCTCATCCCGAGCGATTTTTTGGACGGCCCCGGGGCCCGGCGAGAGCCCCTCGAGGCCGACCTCTGCGAAGAGCCTCCGCCCTGCTTTTTCCCAATGCGTTGGACCTCTGGGCTCCACCCGTCGCCCCTCCCAGACCCCCGACGTAATGATTTTTTCATTACGTCGACCCCCAGTGGTCCCGACCCGTTCCCCATGACCGGCTTTGCATCCTGAGTAGTTTGTTGACGCTCCCGAGGCCCGGCGAGGGCCCCCGGAGGCCGAAAAGTAGGAAAAACCTCCCGTCGTGATTTTTTCATTACTCGAGGGGGTCTGGGCCCGTCGCCCCTCCCCGCCCCCCCCGCCCCCCCCAGGGCGCCCCGGGCCCCACAGGGCAGCTGCTCGCACGCGACGCGGCCGGCGTGGGCGAGCCCTCCTGCCCTGGCTCCCCCGGCGCATTCAGGAGGTCAAGAAACACACAGACACAAGTAATCGTCGATCCCCCAGGAGATGTGGGAACATGTGGGAAATGGGGGGGAAGACGAAAACCCCGCAAATATCGGAAAATCTGAGGAATCCTGTTCTTTGTGTGTGTGTGTGTGTCTTTATCTGTGTGTGTGTGCGTGTGTGTGTGTGTGTGTGTGTGTGTGTGTGTGTGTGTGTGTGTGTGTGTGTGGGCGTGTGTGTGTGTGTGTGTCTTTATCGGTGTGTGTGTGTGTGTCTGACGGGCGACGGATTCAGCGCCAGCTGAAATCAAGAGAAACTTGTTTCTCCACTCAACTCCACTGCAACTCCATCAAACCTCCTGCGACAAAGGCACCGCGCCGACTTGGGATGAGCGTGCGAGCTCCAGGTCGTCGCCTCGCTTGGAGGCAAAAAGAACCAGTCCTGTGCCAGACTGGCTACGGAAGAAAACAGCTCGTCGCACACGAACAACTGAATGAAATCGGGCACGACGTGACGATACCCCCAGCTTGCTGCATCCCCAAGACAGTGCCCAAGACTCCACCCAAGACTGAGATCCATGAGGGTACCGTACTTGGTCTGCCTGGGTCCCCGTGCCTTCAAGAGTGTGTCCCACCAAGCGCTGGGAGATGACGAAGGCGCAACAGGGAAACTGCCAGAGAAGAGCAAGCACTGAAAGCAATACCAGATACATGATGCTGACAGAGTGGAGACGGCAAACACCAAGAAACCACTCGTGCGAACAAGCCAGACATCTGAACTGAAATACGCATGCCACTCCTGCAGCCAGCCGTCCCGAGAGCACTCCACATTCTCCCACAACCATGGCATACGGCCTCACGCTCATATTGGCCTGCACCTTGAAATTATCACAACTTTACGCGTAAAGGGACGGCCCCATACCTGCCATGGTCCACAATCTCTTGGAGAGTGACGGCCCACATGGCAATATCATTCCTGAAAAAGCGAATACATATCCACGGCGAACTGTCCGCTTCGGCCTGACGAAAAGGATACCAAATACTGCATCCCACCACGGAGGCAGTAGCACAGCAAGGGAAAAGTGAAACCGATGATATCGGACACCACGATCCAAAAACCGTAGCATTTCCACGTCGGTGACTTCAGGCTGCCTTGAAAGTCTTGAACAGAACAGAGAACTTCGCGTCCTTGGTCTTCGGCAACTTGGTGACACCGTAACGCTTGAGAATATGCTCGACCTTGCTGGCAACCTCTTTCTGCGCGCATGCCCGTGAAAGGGCTTGCTGGAAATCCGACTCCGAGCCACTGGGCAACTCAAACGTGTGACTGAACTCCGCTTCCACCAGCTTCATCTGCAGCGAGGAGAGGTACGACTGCGGCGTGCTTGACGACGACGTGGTCTCTGGCCCACCAGGACTGGTGGGCGACTCCCCCGTGCCTCCCGACACGTGGGCAGTCTCCGCCACCGCAGGCGGGGCCGGCGGCGCTGGCGAAAAACCTCCGGCCTGGAATGGCTGCACGACCTGCGGGAGCAACGACTGGTTGAACTTAGCCTCCATCGCCTTCGCAAGGATCTCACCCTGACGTCGCAAAGCTGCCTCCTTCTCATTGGCGGTCTTCTCCTCTAGAAACTGGCGGTACTCATCATTATGCTTGGCAAGGTACTGCTGCGCCCTGTCCAAGCGAGCCTGGCGACGACCATCAACCGACGAACTGGAAGAGTCGCGATGGTGTAGGCGCGGGCTGTCACGATCGTCATCTCGCACATCCGGTGGACCACGAGGCTGGGGCTGCGAAGATGGCCCGCGCGCGCCCCACCACGGCTCCCACGCCTGGTGGGGCCCCTGCTTGTCCTTGCCGCCAGCGCCCATCTCCCCGCGAAGACGGTCTTGATACTGACGGTGTCGAAGCCAACTGCGCAGAGATTCTCGAGCCGAGCGTACAGCCGCGGAATTGGGTAGAGAGTGAGATAAGGCCCTCAAAGTCCACGGCGGATACCCCAGCAAGTGGAACTCCAGGAGAAATTCCAAGAGCCCCAAACCTCGATGCCAAACACGACAACCCCAGACTCCGATATCTGGCCAACTTCCCCATAAGGATGCCCCTCAAGGTCCCAAACGACATCGGTAGAGCACCTGGCCAGGGAAGAACATGAGACTTCGGCCGTTCAACTCGGGCAGGAAAGCCCCCCAAACCTGCGTGCAGCCACCCGCGATTCGGGTTCTCATGCGTGAAAGTCAAGCTATACCCTTGAACCCTAAGTGATAGATCCAACCATTCGAACAGGCCGTTCGGTTCATCATCAGACTTAAACACAACACTAAGCGGTTCCGCGAAAACTTGTTCCAAATACTTCTGGACACAATCACAACAGTGGGTAACACTCCCCGACAGAATATCATCCACATATCGACTCCAGTTGATATCTGCCCGCGGATCCCCTGGAAAAAGAAAGCCCTGGTTCCGATGTCGATCGTGAGCATGCCTATCGATGAGCTCTTCAGCCCCCAAGCGAACCGACACCGCAGCAGACGACATAACACCTCCAATCGCCATGCCTGCCATTTCCACGACTGTGTCCCCAAGCACAGCTAAGGTAAGTCTAGAAGCAGCCGCAAGAGCTCTACGTAGTTGAGCTAAGGATAGAGACCACCATCCCCGACCATATCGCTTAGCTCGGTCCCCATGTTCAGCAAAAAACGTTTCCCTCGTCGAACTAGGAGCCTCGAGGTCCCGAACTTGGTCAGATAGGCTTGCTCAAGGAGGTCCCATCCTGGCAAAATGGAATCAGCCGCACACGCCTCAAAGGCCTGGTCCACATCTGTCGTGACAATGTGCAATCCTGGGCGCATGCTCTTTTTGCACTTTTGGCACACCGTGGGGCACGAGCCTATCCTCAAGCCCGAAAAGGTATTTTGCATGTGCTGGCGTGCGCAGCTAATATCAAAAAGCTCGCGTGACTCGTCCGCGACTTCCACCACAGATCGTACTCCTCGGGCAGCAACCTTCCACCCCGTGGCGAAAGGCGTGCCGCTCATATCTAGAATACGCCTCCAATGACTATGTCCTGCTTTGGTACATGTGAGACGGCCGTCATCTGCATGACACTTGCCCTTGATGAGCGGGAAGAGACGGGGCGGTCCCAGAGACCGTCCTGGACGCGCAGCTTGTCGGCGAAGAAAGCCTGGAAGACCAAGAAACGCCTTAGCATATCCCCACTGAGCAACATTGGCCACTGTTAAATCACGTCGTACCGCCCACTGCGGGTCTTGAACAATCGCCTGAAATAAAGATAAACCAATCTCTTGATGCTTGATAACCCACACCTTGGAAGCGCCTCGATCATCACCTACACGTGCGTGATCACCTAGTTGGTGCTGCCGAAAGAGCCGCTCATGCTGATCCCAAACCGGTGGTGGTGGTGCTGGGCGTTGGTGCTGACCTCCTGCTTGCTGCCAACACCCCATGCCA
>CAUYUJ010016615.1:100000-107834 GCA_963575745.1 Prorocentrum cordatum
AAGGCAGACAAGGCCTTGGCGGTCCTGGGGCCGAGGGTGGCGGCACCAGTGCAAGTCGTGCTGGATGATGGTCAGCTTGGGCGGGGCCGGGGGCGGCCTGGTCATCGCCGCCTCATTCGAGTCCCAGAGGCCCGATGAATACACCTGCACGGAGGCCCACACGTGAAACTCCACGACGCTGAGAACGTGCTGGAGCCTGAGCTCGAGGTTCCGCGCGAGCCCTGGCGCCAGCCGGACCTGCCACATGGCCACCGACGCGAACCAGTCTGCCCAAGCATTGCCGATCCAGTCTATGAGCGGCACTCCGCGGTGGAGCGCCCCCTCGGCTGTGAGGTGAGAGGTGAGAGGTGTGAGGTATGTGTGTGTGTGTGTGTGCGTGTGTGTGTGTGTGTGTGTTTGTGTTTGTGTTTGTGTTTGTGTTTGTGTTTGTGTTTGTGTTTGTGTTTGTGTTTGTGTTTGTGCTTGTGCTTGTGCTTGTGCTTGTGTTTGTGTTTGTGTTTGTGTTTGTGTTTGTGTTTGTGTTTGTGCTTGTGTTTGTGTTTGTGTTTGTGTTTGTGTTTGTGTTTGTGTTTGTGTTTGTGTTTGTGTTTGTGTTTGTGTTTGTGTTTGTGTTTGTGTTTGTGTTTGTGTTTGTGTTTGTGTTTGTGTTTGTGTTTGTGTTTGTGGTTGTGTTTGTGTTTGTGGTTGTGTTTGTGTTTGTGTTTGTGTTTGTGTTTGTGTTTGTGTTTGTGTTTGTGTTTGTGTTTGTGTTTGTGTTTGTGTTAGTGTTTGTGTTTGTGTTTGTGTTTGTGTTTGTGTTTGTGTTTGTGTTTGTGTTTGTGTTTGTGTTTGTGTTTGTGTTTGTGTTTGTGTTTGTGGTTGTGGTTGTGGTTGTGGTTGTGGTTGTGGTTGAGGTTGTGTTTGTGTTTGTGTTTGTGTTTGTGTTTGTGTTTGTGTTGGTGTTTGTGTTTGTGTTTGTGTTTGTGTTTGTGTTTGTGTTTGTGTTTGTGTTTGTTTTTGTTTTTGTTTTTTGTTTTTTGTTTGTGTTTGTGTTTGTGTTTGTGTTTGTGTTTGTGTTTGTTGTGGTTGTGTTTGTGTTTGTGTTTGTGTTTGTGTTTGTGTTTGTGTTTGTGGTTGTGGTTGTGGTTGTGTTTGTGTTTGTGTGTGTGTTTGTGTTTGTGTTTGTGTTTGTGTTTGTGTTTGTGTTGTGTTTGTGTTTTGTTTGTGTTTGTGTTTGTGTGTGTGTGTGTGTGTGTGTGTGTGTGTGTGGGTGTGGGTGTGGGTGTGGGTGTGGGTGTGCGTGTGCGTGTGCGTGTGCGTGTGCGTGTGCGTGTGCGTGTGCGTGTGCGTGTGCGTGTGCGTGTGCGTGTGCGTGTGCGTGTGCGTGTGCGTGTGCGTGTGCGTGTGCGTGCGTGCGTGCGTGTGTGTGTGTGTGTGTGGATGTGTGTGCGGGTGCGTGTGCGGGTGCGTGTGCGGGTGCGTGTGCGTGTGCGTGTGCGTGTGCGTGCGTGTGTGTGCGTGTGTGTTTCTCAGCCCATGGGCCCCAGAGCTCCCGATGACGAACGGCATCCGTCCTGATCTGTTCGAGACGCTTGAGGTCTGAGAGTGGCATCGCTGGAGCTCACGGGGGTGAAGGAGTAGGAAGACGTCGGTGAGCGCCACGCGCCCATCAGTTCAAACAGTGCCTCGATGTCCTGCGGCGATGGCCGAATAACAGGCCTGCTGCAGCCGAGCGCTGCCCTCCGAAGCTCGGTGACACGCCCTGGCCACACGGTAGCCGTGGCGGCGAAGGTACTGAATGAGCACTGAGAGGGCACGAAGGTCCCCCTCTTTTGCAGCGCAAGCCTGCGTGCACCCCCGCTTCCCTCACAGAACACCGCATCCAGGCGAAGGGCCCAAACGTGTGCAGGTGTCAGTACCGCAGCTGTGAATGTGGCCTTCGGTGGGCTCCCCCATCAGGCCACGAACCGCGCGAAAGGCGTGCCTAAATTGGGGGGCGCATGCGGACCGTGCCATTGGGGCCTTCGGTGGAGCTCCCTATGGAGCCACGAAGCGTGTGAGGGGTGACCCGGAAAAGGGCGGGACGCCCGCATGCAAACGCTTCCTCGAGGGCCTTCGGTGGAGCTCCCATGGGGCCACGAAGCGTGTGATTGGTGTCCCGATAAGGGCCTGGCGCCCACATGCGAACGCTTCCTCTGGAGCCTTCGGCTGAGTTCCCCATGCGGCCACGAAACGCGTGAAGGGTGTGCCGAAACGGGCGAGACGCCCACGTGCGAACGCTCCCCTCTGGGCTTTCGGTGGAGCTCCATGTGGGGCCACGAAGCGCGTGAAAGGTGTGCCGAAACGGGCGAGACGCCCACATGCGAACGTTCCCTCTGGGGCCTTCAGTGGAGCTCCTTTTGTCCCGAAGCGGGCGTAACGCCCACATGCGAACGCCCTCTGGGGCCTGCGGTGGAGCTCCCTATAGGGCCACGAAGAGAGCGTGTGAAGGGTGTCCCGAAACCATTGGGCGTGGAACCCTACACGGAAACGCCGTCGGCGGAGCCCCCATATGAGGCCACGAAGCGTGCGAGGGGTGTCCCGACACGAGCGTGACCACATGCGAGCGTTCATTCTGGGGTCTTCTGTGAAAGCCCCTTTTATGGAGCCACGAGAAACGTGTGAGGGTGTGCCGAAACGGGCGGGACGCCCACATGGGAACGCCCTTTTGAAGCCTTCGGTGGAGTTCCCCATGGGACCACGAGGGGTGTCCCGACCCACATGCAAACGCTCCCTCTGTGACCTGCAGTGGTGCTCCTTATACTGTCACGAAGCGTGTGAGGGCTGGGCGGGAATGGTTGACATGCGGAGGGCAGAGGCAGGGATGGGAGGAGGGAGGATGGGGAGGAATAAGGATGAACGAAACGCGGAACAGCCTGTTCGAACTGCCAGGGACTTGAGGGTGTCCAGGTACAGACCCGCGTGCTCAAGTCCGTGACAGGAAGGAAGAACAGAAGCATATGTTGTTTGATGCTGCAGACCAGACGCATTGGGAAACAAACGATTCCTGTCCGCTTAAGCGCTTGCCTTCACAGCCTAACCACACCAGGCAAAAGTAGCGGTTGCGGCGGAACCTTTGGATTACCCCACAGGGGCAACGCCAACAACAAAGGCCACAAAAACAGAAGCATATCTGGTTCATGGGCTCCTGGGTGGTCTTACCCCTGGCCTGATCTCGACGGGTATCCGACCATTCGTTCGAACCCACCCAGGCCACCAACTCCAACTCGTCAACCACCACCCTTCCTACAATCTAAGTGGAGCAGTCGGTCCCTTCCGGGGATCCAATCGTCTGCGCTGGCTGCAGCACTTGACTGGGAGGCCGCGGGAGGGACCCTTGGAATCCCTAAGAACCTTGACGAGGGTCGACAACTGTTCCCATCATCCTCGGTTGTCACGGGTGTCTGAGCCAGCACTTGCCTGAGAATCTTGAGCACCCTCAGGCTTTAGCTTCTCACCCTTCGCGGTCTCGCCCACGCTCTGGCGACCATCGCCAGCGGGCATGGGGGCAGAGAGATCACGATGCACGAAACGGGATGCTCTTCACCGGTAGCTATAAGAACGGCGCCCATCCCACACCAGCGTTCCGCGCGCGGGCGCCCCAAAAAAACCAGAGTGGCCGTGGAGCTCCTGTCTGTCACGTAGAAGGGGGGGGGGGGGGAGGAGAGGAAAGCAAGGACGGGGGAGGGGTGCAGAAGGGGGGGAAGGGAGGAGGTGCCCGAGAGGCGTGGCAACAAGGCCCGCGCGGTCCCGGCCCGCGGGCCCGCCGCAGGACTCCTCCACGTAGATCTCGCCCTGCGGGGGCCGCCGCGGAGCCGCGGGCGGCGGCAGCCGGGGCCGGACAGCCGCGGCTCGTTCGCATCCCGACCCCGGCGATGCGATGTGCAGTCGGAGGAGGAGGAGGAGGAGGCGGAGGAGGAGGCGGAGGAGGAGGAGGAGGCGGAGGAGGAGGCGGAGGAGGAGGAGGAGGAGGAGGAGGAGGCCAGAAGAGCATCCTTCAATAGCATCTCATGAGGATGCTGCTGGGGTGTTTCCTGCTGCTCGCGGTCACGCTGCGAGGATCCGTCGTCCTGTTCCCGACGTTGCTGCTGGCGCCCGCCCTGCTGCTCACGGCTGCGCCGCCAGGATCTGTCATCCGGCCGCGGCGACGAGGGTTCTCCAGGACGAGCAGCAGCACCAGGTGCGATCGTCGCGACAACGGGGGGGGAAAGGCACCCCTGGCTTCCAGGGCGGACTGGGGGGGCCATTTGGAGCCTGGAGGGCTGTGCAGGTACGGCGTCACCTTGAGCACTCTGGTTTCTGTCGACCTAGCCGTCCGTGGTCCGCACTCGGTCCCAGGGGCCAAGGGATTCATACTGGGGACGCCAGACGGTGGCGAAGGTTTCCCAGCCCCTTCTGGCGCCAGCGTGTCACCGCAGCCTTGGACAGGTGGTTCTGGCCTGCCAGACAGAACACCACTTCGCGGTCCAGGAGTGCCACTGCCAGACGCGTTGGCCCGCGCGCCTCTGGGTGGCGGCCTTTCGTAGCGGATTCTCAGCGTGGTGACGAGGCTCTGACCAGGTGTGTCCCAAGCAGCGGCGGCATCGCCTGCAGCAACGTGTCTAAACAGGCGTGCGTTGAAAAGCGGGGAAATGGCAACGCGTCGCAAACTCAGTTTGTTTTTTTCTGGTCGCTTGAAAACGCAATAGCGACCCCCCCCCCGCTCTTGCACGACACGTGATTTAAAGTACTGGTGTCTCGCACGACCTCCCCCGACCACATCAACGGCAAGGCGCATATCAGCATGGGCCCATGGTCAAACAACAGCCCGCTCTCAACACAAGCAGCTCTGAACATAACGACCAACCTCCTGAGGAACGCGGCTCGCCCCCGGCAGACAGCGGGACACAAGGGGGGGAGTCCCCCAGCCCTCCCCATCTGCGAGGCACCGCCAACACGGCGGGAAGGGGGGTGACCCGTTGCCAGGCTTTCGGTCCTCTTAACATCATCTCTTTCTCCTCCCCCATGCTGGCCTCCGGTAGGCAACATCTATAATCCCCTCGCGACCCCGAATTTTATTACCCCTGTGGGATTCATCTCCGTAGTGTTCGGTTACTCCCCGGGGCGGGCGGGGGCAGCGACTGGCCCCCCGCCAGTGCAGCTGCTCGCCGACGGCCTCCCAGCAGGCCTGCGCGGTCGGCCCACCGGTGGGGCCCTGTGGCGGCGGGGGGCGCGCGCCAGCCGAGAGCGGCCGCGCCGTGGCACGGGGTGGCCGCTGCGTGGGGCACGGGACAGAAGAAGAAAGAAGAAGAAGAAAAAGAAGAAGAAGAAGAAGAAGAAGAATCAGAAGAAGAAGAAGACGAAACCACACGAGCACACAAACTTTTGGCGCTCCGCGCGGCTCTCTCGGATCCGCGCGGGGCCCCCCCCCTCCCTGGCGCGCGGAGCGCGCCAGGGGCGGCGCCAGAGGCGCCGCTGCGGGGGCCCGGGCGCGGATCCAAGAAATCCGCGCGGAGCGCCGCAAGTGAAGGGGCCCTGGGACACACAAATAAATACACACAAATAAAAGCATTCCCCACATTTTCCCATATTCTCTGGATGTTCGTCTTCCCGCGCAGTTCCCATAGTTTCTTATATTTTTTCCTGGCACTCGACGATTCATTGTGTCTGTGTGCTTCTTTCCCTCCTGAACAAGTTCATGTGCTCGCGTGGCCCCTCCCTTCTTCGACGGGACGCGCGCGGCGGCGCCCTCCCTCGCCGGCCGCCCACGGCAGGCGGCGCGCACCGCGCGCCGCCGGTGGGCGGGCAGGCGGGGTGGCCGCGAGCGCCCTGCGTGCAGCTCGGCCCCCGCCGCCTGCCGGCGCGGGGCGCGCCCTCGTGGCGGCCTCGGGCCCCGCGGCCTGCGGCCGCGGCCTGCGGCGGGCGGGGCCGTCCTGCTGCTGGGCCGACGTGCCCCGAGGGGACGCGCAAGATGGCCTCGGAGACGGCCCAGGAGCCCTCCAAGACGTCGTCCGAGAGGGCCCGGAAGGGTCAAAAGGGCCTCCAGACCCGCAAGATGCCCACGCGTTCCCCGAAGGTTTTCCAAACCTCGTGGCTCTGGGACCGCCCTGTGTGTGCAGGTCGCGCCTCGCCGAATTCTTCGTCGTCCGAGCGTCCCCTCTTCCTCGCGGCCGTCGCCCCCTCTCCTCTCCCCCCCCTCTATGCCCGCCGGTCACTTCGCTCGTCTGTGCCCCTGGCTAGCTTCTCGCTGGAGCGGGGTTCGCCGCCTGGCCGCCGACGAAAAAAGTGTGCAGGCCGCGCTTGCATGGGTGGGCCCGTCGGTCCCCGTCCTGAAGCTGCACTTTACTCCGTAAAATGCCTCCTGAGTGGACCTGTGTGGGTCCTTTGGGTTAGGCCACCGTGGCCTGCGGTGCGTTCCAGCCTTTCACGGGTATCACCCGAGGCCAAGAACTGTCCGCAAGGCTTTGGCACACACGCACACACACACACACGCACACACGCACACACACACACACGCACACGCACACGCACACGCACACGCACACGCACACGCACACGCACACGCACACGCACACGCACACGCACACGCACACGCACACGCACACGCACACGCACACGCACACGCACACGCACACGCACACGCACACGCACACGCACACGCACACGCACACGCACACGCACACGCACACGCACACGCACACGCACACGCACACGCACACGCACACGCACACGCACACACGCACGCACGCACGCACGCACGCACGCACGCACGCACACACACACACGTACACGCACACGTACACGTACACGCACACGCACACGCACACGCACACGCACACGCACACGCACACGCACACGCACACGCACACGCACACGAACACGCACACGCACTCGCACACGCACACGCACACGCACACGCACACGCACACGCACACGCACACGCACACGCACACGCACACGCACACGCACACGCACACGCACACGCACACGCACACGCACACGCACACGCACGCACGCACTTGCCGTCGTGTTTTTTTTATCGACGCCAAGGGGGCTCCAGGAAGGTCGCCTCTCTCTGGGAGGGGAACCAAAAGATACCACTACCAGTACTCCCGAGACCTCTCCCTGGGTGCGTTCTAGCCAAAATTTCGAAGTGAGTCCAGCCGTGGCGACGAGGATCTCCCAGGAGGTCCAAAGAGGCGAAACCGAGGGAAAGGTGGCTGCATTGGTGCCTTCTCCTCGTCTGATCTGACTCACGCCCACTCCCTCCCCCAGCTGTGCGACCGCGGCCTTCGTCTGCATCAGCCGCATGCGCAGCAGCGCCTTCAGCGCCCCGCTGGGCCGCAACAGCCCATCCACCGCCGCGGCGGCGTAGCGCGAGTAGGCGTCCGCGGGCAGGGTGTCCTCGGAGAAGCCCAAGATGTGGAAGGCAAAAATCGGGCCAAGCGCGCGAAACACCAACAGCATCCCTGGCCGCTGCCCAGGCCCAGGGTGTTCGGGGGCAACCCATGGTAGCCTCCCATACCATCCTGAAGGCTCTGGCGAGTCGACGCGAATCGACGCTAAGTCGACGCTAATCGACGCCATGCGAATCGATGCTAGACGACGCAACATCGGCCCCCAGACGCCAATCGACGCTAATCGACGCTAAAGACGAAATTACGGGGATACAGCAGACTCCCATGATTCGCTACCGAAAGAGTGGTGGGGTCCGAGTAGATGGGGTCGAAGGATCGCGCCGCATCGCCAATGCATCGCCGATGTATCGGCGATGCATCGGCGATGCACTGGCGACGTCGGCGATGCATCGGCGACGTGGGCGCGGAGAAAATCGGGC
>CAUYUJ010016615.1:107934-145434 GCA_963575745.1 Prorocentrum cordatum
CCTCCTCCTCCTCCTCCTCCTCTTCCTCCTCTCTTTCTCTCTCTCTCTCTCTCTCTCTCTCTGTCCCTCCTTCTATCCCTCGCTCGCTCGCTCCTTTCGGGAAGGGGGCAAAAGAGCGGACCCCCCTCATCGTCGATGCCATGTTTAGGTCGGGCATGTCCACTTACAGGGGGATTTTGGACGAAAGATAAAACATACACCCGAAATACTCAAAAATGGTCAAAAATAATCAAACAATCGTCCCCAGATTATTTTTTTGTCTATGTTTGAAGACTCCCCCTGTAGAGGGACAGGCCCGACTTAATGCCATGTTCGCCGCCCCCTTCCCCCCCGACTCGAAGTTGGGCTCTGGCGTGGTGGAGGCCACGGGGGTTCCACTTGTTTGTCCTTTCAAGCCTGCGCTCTTCAGCGTCTGGGAACAACTTTGAATGTGGGGGGAGGGGAGCGGGCAGAGTCCAGGGTTCAACGTTTTTTGTCCGTCTACGGCCCCCCCCACCCGTCACCACAACTACGCAACATGAATGCTGCTCTCCTCTCTCTCTCTCTCTCTCTCTCTTCTGATGCTGTGAGTATTGCCGTCCGCCTACCGCGTGTGCTACGTCTGGAGCTACAGAACTTTCTCGGTCGCTCAGAGGTTGTGCTCCCGCTGGAGCGTTGGCTTCATTCCAGAATCGGTGCTGCGGTTCCGTCGTTCAGAACAGCGCCCTCGTCCCAACCATCTCCAAGAAATCCACGCGGAGCTCCGAAAGTTTAGGCCTCCTTCGATGCGCGACCCTCGGCCACCCTCTTCGATCTGCGACGCTGGCGGCACTAGGGGGCAGAGGGGGGCAGAATCCGTCAGCATCGAAGCGGTACATCGGAACGAAAGAACATGTGCATCGGATCGGGCCGCATCGGCACGGAGTCGAGATCGGATCGGATCGGCTGCGACAAGATGCACAGCAGCGTCATGCAAGCACCAGGCCGCATCGGGTCTTCGGAATATGGGGACAGAGGAGGAGGAGGAGGAGGAGGAGGAGGAGGAGGAGAGGAGGAGGAGGAGGAGGAGGAGGAGGAGGAGGAGGAGGAGGAGGAGGAGAGGAGGAGGAGAGGAGGAGGAGGAGGAGGAGGAGGAGAGGAGGAGGAGGGAGAGGGAGGAGGAGGACGAGGAGGAGGAGAAGGGAGAGGAAGAGGGGGAGGAGAGGAGGAGGAGGAGGAGGAGGAGGAGGAGGAGGAGGAGGAGGACGAGGAGGAGGAGAGAAGAGGAGGAGGAGAAGGAGGAGGAGGAGGAGAGGGAGGGGGAGGAGGAGGACGAGGAGGAGGAGGAGGAGGAGGAGGGGAGGAGAAGGAGGAGGAGGAGGATGAGGGACGAGGAGGAGGAGGGAGGAGGAGGGAGGAGGAGGAGGAGGAGGAGGAGGAGGAGGAGGAGGAGGAGGAGGAGGAGATCGGAGCCGAGTCGGCCCGGGCCGCCCGGAAACGCCACCGAGTCGGGCCGATCGGGTCGAGGGCACCCGCGCGGAGGGTGCGGCGAGCGGCATCCTCTGCCCACTGCGCCGCCCAGGCGCTCCCGGGCGCGCCGCGCACGGTGCTCTCCACGGCGCGCCTCTCGCTGGGCAGGGGCGAGGCCCCCCCTCTGGCCGAGTGCCCTCGCGTGGCGACGCGCGCGAGGGGGTGGAGGGAGGGGGGGCGGTGGCATTGGCGGGGTCGCCGTGCTCTCGCCCTATGGGGGCCCTCGTGTGGGGCTGGATGAGAGGCAGGGGCCTGCCGAGAGGTGGGAGGCGAAAGAGAGCCTCCCCCTCCACGGTGCCCTGCGCTGCGCCTCACAGGGGGGTGGAGGGAGGGGGGAGGGCTTCTTAGAAGGAGGCTGCTTCTTAGAAGGCGGCGGCCCTGCATCCACGGAGAAAGCGCCCGCGTCTTCTGAGAAGGAGGGGTGCCTCTCAGAAGTCCTCCCCCCTCCCCCCACCCCCCTCTGCGCGTGGCTGACTCACGGTCGGGTGCTTCGAACCAATGCCTTTCTTGATCGCGGTGGCGCCCGCGACCGGCCCGACGACCCCCCTCCCCTGAGATCCTGGCGTTGCAATGTTTTCGCAACGGGCGTGTTCGCTCAATTTCGGGCCCCAGGACCCTCACAGCCGGGCGTTGGCAGAGCTGGGACCCCAGACGGGGGGCCTGGTTTAGTGATGTGTACTGCGGGGCGCCCCCCAGGCCCCGTTCCTAACCGAAACTGCCGCCACCCGAAAAACACCAGCTATGGCAGACCTGGTTTAGTGATTCTGGCAAATTTGCTCTGGGGCCCCGTACCTGGGGTCCTGGCGGGGGTGGACAGAACCCCCAACAGTGACACGTCGATTCGTGAATTGTCCGTTTTCGGTTCTCGAGAGGGCGCCGTGGCCGTTATTTTTCAGGCTTGCGCCCGCCAGGTTTGGGCCTCGGGTCGTTTTCACTAAACCACGTTTTACTAAAGGGGGGTCTGTCCATCCCCGATCCTGGCTGTACCCGACACAGATCGGTCCGGCTCGGAACACGACGCAGGAGGATGGGGTCCAGGGCTCCGGTCGTGATGTTTTGCGATGCTGAATTTTTGGTGCAGAGTCGGATCTCAGGGCCCCCTCCCCCCTGGTCACGTGGCGATTCGCGCCAGCACCCTCTCTGGGCACGTGCCACTCCCGAGCATTCCCCAGGCTATTTTTGGACTATTTTTGAAAATTCCTCCTGTAGAGGGACAGGCCCGACTTAACACTAAAAAATGCCTCGCGTTTCTGCACGTGCCTGCCCCCGCGCCACCCCTCGGGGGCACTGAGTCGATTTCTCGTCGATCCACTCGTGCACGGGGTGCTCTCTCCTCCACCGACCCCTGCGTCCTTCCCAGATCTTTCGGGGGCGCGCACACGTGGATGAGCCATCCGTGGATCTGGCGAGCGGTCGCCAACTCCATGGATCGGGGGAGGTTCCGTCCCCAGAATGCGGCCAGTGCCGCCTCGGTCGGCGGTGGATATCAGCGATTTCCCATGGAAACCGGACCCGTCGCTAATCCACGCCCCCTTGATCCATGTTTGCGATCGCCTGACAGTCGGCGCCGCCGCGAATCGCGACGTGGCCGGCCTCCTCGATCCCTCCCACCCAGTCACGGCCGTTATCGCCAAGGGGTTAATTAAAAGCTGTCTCTTTGCTTGGCGTGTCGCGGCGGCGTCCCTGGCGACACGCTATTGCTTGCAAGCGGATGGCGTGCCGCTCCGCTCCGCAGGACGGAAGGGCTTCGAAAAGCTCGGGACGTTGACGTTCGAGGACGGGGACGTGGTTGGCGTGCCACGCCGAGGCGTGGTGCGCTCGGCCCGGCGGCACGGCGCGCTGCGGTGAGGGCGTTGGGATAAGGAACCAATGGATAAGGAATCCAGGGCCTGGAAGCCGGTGAAACTGCACTCGTGGATTGGACCGCCGCTCCCTCATCAGATACTCCGAGTTTCTTAACTTCTTAACAAGCGTCGTGGGGGCGTCACCCCCGCCGACAGCCCCACGTGGACCCCCGTCGCGCGCCGAAGGCGCTCCGACCCCCGTCGCGGCGCGACGACGAGGCGAGGTTGATCCCCGTCGGAGGGGCACCCCCCCCACGCTTATCAAAAAACCCAGAGTAAGGAAACCTCCAAGGTCTGAGGCCTCCTGGACACATGCCTTATCACTCCTCAACCAAGGCCCCCTCCGTAAGTATGCGGAAGTTGCGGCCCGTAAGTGAAAACAGCCTGGGGATCAAACCCCGCGGGCGCCAGCCCGCGGAAAATGGCGGCTGCACCGCCCCCTCGAGGAGCCCCAGGGCGGACTCGCTGCCGTAAGGGCATTGAATAAGGAACCGTTGGATAACTGGCCATCGCTCGGACGCCCATTCCCCGTGCACTTTTCGGTTTCGTGCGTGCTTCTTTTGCTCGATGATCCAGGATGCTCCTCGACGGTCCTCGCCGAGGAAAACATGCACGCGTCCGAGAGATGCCAGGATAAGGAAGCCAGGGCCTGGAAGCCGGCGGAACTCCAGTCGTGGATCGGCTATGGATATCACACACCGCCACCCTCAGATGAGGAGTCCTCCAAAGTCTGACGCCTCCTATAGAAGAAAAAAATCAGCATAAACATAAACTTATGGCGCTCGGCGCCGATTTCTTGGATCTGCGCCGGACCCCCTCCCTGGCGCGTGGAGCGCGCCAGGGGCGGGGCCGGAGGCGCCGCCAGGGGGGCCCAGCGCGGCTCGAAGAATTCCGCGCGGAGCACCATATTTTATGTTTATGCTTCTTTTCCTTCTTCGAAACAATGCCGCCATCATCAGACGAAGAATCCTCCAAATTCTGACGCCTCCTGGGCACACTCCTGAAACAACGCCCCCACCGTAATCGTTCTGGCACGGGGGGGGGGCGACGGCGGGGGCGGCAGAGACGACGACGACGACGACGACGACGACGACGACGACGACGACGACGACGACGACGACGACGACGACGACAACGACAACGGCGACGACGACGACGACGACGACGACGACGACGACGACGACGACGACGACGGCGACGGCGACGGCGACGGCGACGGCGACGGCGACGGCGACGGCGACGGACGACGGCGGGGATCCCTGGCCTCAGGTCGGCCTCCGCCAGCTCGAAGAAGGCGGCCGCCTGGGGTTTCGCCGCCGCCGCAGCCGCCCGTCGAATCTTTCGAGGCTCCAGGCGTCTGGGGAGTATTGGCCGTCGAGCGTCGTCGTCACCGATGCCCTCGTAGTCGTCGCCCCCCCTCCCCCACGAGTTGTACATCAGAAGCGGCTGAGCGAAAGTTAGCACCTGCAAGAACGACATGAGCATGGAGAGGGGGATGAAGAACTAAGAGCCACACGACCAAAGTCGCCGTCGATGCCGTTGTCGCGTCGACGTCGTCGGCGCGTCGTTCTCGGCACCGTCGTCGAGGTCCTCGTCGTCCTCGGCGACGTGGTTGTCGTGAACATTGTCGTCCTGGTCGTGGTCGTCGTCGTGGCGGGCGGGACAATTGCTGCTGTCTGCTCGTCATCGTCGCCGCCACCTTCGTCGTCGCCACCGCCACCACCATCGCCGTCGCCGTCGCTATCGTCGTCGTCGTCGTCGTCGTCGTCGTCCTGTCGTCCGTGGTCGTCGTCCTCGTCGTCGCCGTCGTCCGTCGTCATCATCGTCGTTGTCGTCGTCGTCGTTGTTTGTCGTCGTCGTTGTCGTCCGTCGTCGTCGTCGTCGTAGTCGTCGTCGTCGTCGTCGTCGTCGTCGTCGTCGTCGTCGTCGTCGTCGTCGTCGTTGCCGTCCGTCATCGTCGTCGTCGTCATCAAGTCAAGTCATCGTAATCATTGTCTTCAAAGTCATCGTAATAATTGTCGTCAAAGTCGTCGTAATCGTCGTCGTCGTCATCGTCGTCATCATCGTCGTGCGTCGTCGTCCGTCGTCATCGTCATCGTCATCGTCGTCGTCGTCATCGTCGTCGTGCGTCGTCGTCGTCGTGCGTCGTCGTGCGTCGTCGTCGTCGTCGTCATGCGTCATCGTCATCGTGGTCGTCGTGCGTCGTCGTCGTCGTCGTCGTCAAGTCATCGTAATCGCTGTCTTCAAAGTCGTCGTAATCGTCGTCGTCAAAGTCGTCGTAATCGTCGTCGTCGTCGTGATCGTCGTCGTCGTCGTCGGTCGTCGTCCGTCGTCCGTCGTCGTCGTCGTCGTCGTTTTCGTCGTCGTGGTCAAAGTTGGTGTCGTCGTCGTCATCGTCATCGTCGTCGCCGTCGTCGTAGTCGTCGTCGTCGTCAAAGTCGCCATCGTCAAAGTCGTCGTCGTCAAAGTCGTCGTACTGATTGTCGTAATCGTCGTCGTCGAGCTCGTCGTGGTAGAGCTCGTTGTCGTCGTCGTTGTCGACCTCGTTGTCGTCGTGCTCCTGCTGCTCCTCCGCGCCAATCCCTCGATATCCTCCCGCTCGCCGCTGCTCCGTCTCAGAACGACGCAGAAAACATTTGGCCAGGTCGCCGCACACACGTGCCCGATGCGCGCGCGTGCCACGCGAAAATTGCTAGAGGGCTGGAGATTCGTCGGCGAGCACGGGGGGGGGGAATGAGAACGAGAAGGCCCTCTCAGAAGGCGGCGGGGCCTCTCAGAAGCCCTCGCGCCTGCTCAGAAGTTGTCTGCTTCTTCGGGGAAGGCTCATAAAACTTGTCAGAAGGCCGGGGGACTTCCAAGCCTTCTGCGAAGTCCCGCCCCTTCTCACTTCCCCCCGGACTCGCCGCGGAGAAATGGGCACGAACACCAACACAAAGGCGTGCCTCCACTGGGGGAAGACGATCGCAGATTTCGGTGCTGGTAGTCATGTTTCGGTCACCTGGAAGCCCGAATGTGACCACCGTCACCGAGATCGGGAACATCTTCCCTCGGTGGAGGCGCACCGCCGATGTTGGTGTTAGTGTCAGCCGTCAGCCTCTGTAGGCATCCGACAATGGTCTGCCTCTGGCGTTTTGAGGTCCGCCCTGTGATGCCCAAGCCCTGCGTCGCAAGCACCACAAGCCGGCTGCACACGAGAGCGGCCGTAGGCAAGGGTGACCTGTCGTGCGCGGCGTTGGGGGGGGCCGCGAGGTGGCCAAGCCCGAGCGCGCATGCCAGTGCACCAGGGACCCCCGGCAGGCCCGCACCACAGATCACTCCGGCGCAGAGCCACTCTCGCGGGCGAAAACGTCGGCTACACGCAGGAGTGACCCCGGGTACAGTGCAGGCCAGTCCACAAGAAACCTTACACAAGGAACCCAACCCAGAGACCCAAGGACGTCCATTGGTTTTTGGTGTGGGACCGTCGCGCCTCCCGCAGCAGAACCTTGAAACCCAAGAAATCCAGGGCACCCTGGAGGCAAGCAGGGTGTTTCTTGGCATGGGCCTCCACTTCAGGAGTGGCCTTTGGTGCGCGGCTGCTTGGGGCCGCGGGGGGACCGTTCGGCCCGAGCCAGGACGAGGACAGACCAGACTCGGACAAATCGGGGATCTCTGGGACCCGGCGGCTCTGGAAGAGGTGCACCGGGCGGCCTGGCCGCCAGAGCGCCCTGGAGCGCTCCCACAGCGCCCTGGGGCACGCTGTGGAACGAGCTGCCTTGGTCCTGGGCCTGCTCGAAGAGTTGTGCACCGCCGCGCCCGCCGCGGCCAAGCCAGGGCTGGCCGGGGCTCGAGGACCGCCGGCAGATGGCCGAGGAGGGGAGCCGAGGGAAGTGCAGCCAAGAGGCTGAGACAGGAACCAGCCCTGAGATCCTGGCGACTCCATTTTTTCGAGCCAAAGCGTTTTCGCTCAACTGCGGGCCCCAGGGTCCTCACGGATCGATCCAGGTTGAAGAATGACGCAAAACGATGGGGTCCAGGGGTCCCGCCGTGATTTGTTTCCGATTTTGCAGTTTTTTGATGTTTTTTGGCAACGTCGGGTCTCGAGGATTTTGTGGGTTCAGGGGGGGGTCGGGCTTCTTCTGGGGGCCGCTCCTGGGAGCTCGGCACTAGGGACCTATACAGTCGGGGCGTTGACCCAAGGAACCCTAAATAAGGAACGAGGCCCCTTCGATTTCCCATAAGTTAGGCTTCGATTCCCCATGGAGAACCTCAAGAAAACCCGAGACAAAGTGTAAAACAATCAAGGAACACCGAGCACTTCCCCAACGAAAAGGGTTCCTTTTCAGCGCCCCGACTGTAGTAGCGGCCGAGGTTGCCCGTGGACAGAGGAACCCTGTGGCAGAAGGAGAGGGGACATAATGTTTTCCCTTGAGCCAAATGTGGCACGGACACGTACAAGATGGATCTCTGTCCATCGGTCCCCAGAGTGAAACACCAAAAGCTAAACCTATACGTGAGATTATGGACCCCTGGAACATGGGTCCAACTTTCTCTAGGTTTAGCTGTCCCAAAATTCAATTCACAGGTCCGTGGCCACTGCCTGGCAGTGTCAAAAGCGACCTGCAAATGTTAAACGTGCGCAGCAGCAGAAAGATAGAGAGAGAGAGAGAGGCATAACTAGAGAGCAGATTATTGAAAAACAGATTCGGAAGATGATAAAGGCGGAGGGAGAGAGGAGGAGGACGGTAGGACACTACCACCACCAACCAGGCCAGGAGGAGCCCTCTGGTCCAGGTAGTCGAGCCATGCTATCCAGGCGGGCTCTGACAGCATTCTTCTGGAGGCCGACTGAGAGCGGTCTTTGCGCTCGGGCATGTCCTTCCGGCGGCCGACCTCTTGGGCCTCGTCCACCAGACTGAGCTTGCCGTTGGTCATCAAATCAAACAGCGCAGCATTACACTTAGTCACGTCGTCCTTGGTTAAAGCGTCCACAGGCATACGGCCATGGGGTATCCACCGTATCTTACCTCTGGCTCGCTCCAAGGACTCGCAAATGATGGCGAGGTCTAGAGCAGTACGCCTATCACGGGCCGAAGCGTTGCCTTCCTTCTGGAAGGTATCATAGATTGACTTGGCGTCCACCACGTGGACCTGTTGTTCCCGGGAACCCAAGCTACAATCGCGTCTTAAGACCGTAGTGAAGGGCCCTGAGGCCCGCACACAATCAGGCAGATCAACGTCCCTGAACACAACATCACGGTACAACACTTGAAGAAACTCGACTTCCGCCACAGCGGCCGAGAGAGCTTGAGTCTCCCCGGCTAGCGTCGAAGGCACCTTACGCCGTAGCTTACTGCTACGCCAACCGAGCACAGACGCTCTTACCACCTGATTATCGAGAACAGACTTGTCGGCAGCCAACACCATCCAGGCTCCCTGGGTGGGGTCGGCCGGGAGGCCGTTGTCATCCTGGAGAGACTCTACCGAACCAACACCGCCGGCATCGGAAAACGATATGAAAGACATACGCTCAGGGTCTAGCTGCCAGATCGTCAATCCTCGAGAGGCTGTTGCCCTCAGGTGCTTCACCAACTTGTTGGCACAAGACACGTCCGACACTGTCGGAGCCCGCAAACGACTGGCCAAAATACTTGCTACTCCGGCCGCTTCTGGCCGTGACTCTCGGCCGATCCAAATAAACTTGTAGACCAGAGAACGCAAAGCTTTGAACTCGGACGGCTCGAGAGGAGAATTCTTGACAGACAAGCGGCCCCGGGCCAGGGTCAGAGGACGGATTTCTTCCAGGATGTACTCTTCCTGGTCGACAACGGCCTTACCGGTAAAGAAGGAGACACGCCTACCCGCAAAACCCACTGAGCCGGCATGACAGTCTCGATACTTCCCGAAACGGAAGCGGTCCTCTAGGATACCGCGAATCCACGCTCGGGCATCCGCGTCCGCACTCCCGATAAAGAAATCGTCGACTTCCAGCAACATCATGTTCTGGATGGCCCCATCTGCTCGATACTTCAGCCACCAGCAGGGCTCCAGCAAACTTCTTTCGAACCCATGCTTTTCCAGATGGCCAACCACAGTGCGACGCCACGCTGCTGGAGCATCGTCCAGCCCGTAAACGTTCACCAGCAACAGGATAAGGGATCCAGGCTCAACGTCGATGCCCTCGCAAGGTTCAACATATATTTGGCCCTGGGACCGCGTCATCGGATCTGACTGGGTGAAAGCGTTCTTGACATCCGCGATGTCTCCGAGCATCCTGAAATTGACCAGTACCTGAATGAACATCATAATAGACGAGGTCTGGGGGGTGGGCGCATATACGGCGAGGGAGCCAGAGTCGGGATCCTTATGACCGTGCACGCACCACCTGGACTTCGCTTCGGGTTCCACGAAAGTCCCCTCAACTGGCTTCCATCGGCGCACCATTCGGCTGGATATGATCCTGTCCGGACAACGTTGCCGGATCTTCGCCGCCTGGTTCGGAGGGATGACCCGGACACCCCCGGATTGCAGCATGGCCTTCCATTCTTTGTTGTCCGAAGCCTGAAACTTCTGACGCTCCTGAGGGGCAAGCCTCTTGAGGGTCACTTCTCCCCCGCGGCTAGCCGCAAAGGTGCCCCCGTCCTGAATGCTTTCGCCCACGGCCCCGACAAACCCCTCGACGTTCCCAGGGACGACGGAGAGCCCGTCAATCGGCCCCGGGACCACGAAAAACTCGCTGGTGGCCTCTGCCTCGACTGTTCCCTCGGCTCCTCTGTTGCGATTTGGCGACCGTGACCTTGCTCGGGCTTCGATGGCCTGAACACGCTCCTGGACAGACTGCTTCGGCTCGTCGCCGGTCCTGACAGGCCCCCGGGTCTCCGGTCCAGGTCCAGGGCCCCCAACACCGGAGGAGGAGGAGGCAATTCCACCGACGGGGTAAGGAGGGTAGGGGCCCGAGGAGGGTTCGGTCCTGGCTCTCTTTATCTCAGGAGGGGCGCTCCCGGCCCTCGCAGCTCGAATACAAGCTGGGACGTCCTCAGGCTGGGTGAGGCGCCCCCTCGTCTTAGGTCTCGCCCCCTCTGGTGGAGACGGGGTAACAGGGGAAAGAGAACTGGGAGACGCAGGCAAAGGAGGAGGAGCAGGAGCAGGCAAGGAAACAGGACGAGGAGAAGACGGAGGAGGGAGGAGTTCTGGACTCTCTTGACCCCCTGGCTCGGCCTCGGCGGATCCTGAGCGAACTCCTCGAGACAACTGCCGACTGAGAGACGGCGTTGCCGACTCTCCTCTGTCTGAAGGAGCCAGCTCGGAAATAGAGGGCAGCCCGGTCCTGTCCGAGCCTGGTTGAGCTACAACCGATCCGGCACGAGAGAGAGACCCCCTGGGGGGCCTCCGAGGAAGCCCAAGAGTCCCGCCCACTGACGGGGGAGAGGGTCGATCCTCCGGTCTTTGTTCCTCGGCTGGTGCTGGCCCAGCTCCGGGGACCCTTGGTTCTGAGTCGAGCTCGGCCTGTGCCGCCTCGTCCCAGGCACTCTCGGGAGGGGGGCCCTCGCGCTGAACGTCCACAGCGGTCACCCGCCTCGCCTGGGCCGAACGGAGCAGCTCCTGCCATCTAGGGTCTTCGGCCAATTGAAGGCCGTGCTCTTCCTCAGGGCTAGCAAGCCTGACTTGCTCGGCTGAACATTTCCAGAGACGGGCCCGGGCCGCAACCCACACCGTGCCGCCCTCGGCAAGCACCACGACCCCGGGACCCGTCCAGCCGGCACGTAGGGCGTCGGCCCTGGACGATATCCTGGTGAAATGCCTCCAGACGAAGACCCACTGGCCGGGGGTAAACCTCTTGGTCCCAGGGGTCCTCGCCCGGGCTGCTCGGGGCAGCTTGTCTCGGGCCGTGGCTTCCATGGCAAGCCTACGGGCCGCCGCTCGGATAGCGTGGGCCCTGGCAAACTCGGCTCCCGCCTCGTCCTGTTCTGAGGAGGGGCTCACGACATCCTGCCACCCGGGCAAAGCCCGTCGATCGTCGGACAAGAGCTCATGCGGAAGCCGCGGGTTTTCTCCAAAAACCAACTGGAGAGGTGAAAAGCCACCTCGATGCCAAAATCGGTTCTTATGCGCCACCAGCTCAAACGCCAGATCATCCAGCTCCTGGAATGATGAGGGAGGGGACGTCCCGGACTCTAGCTCAATAACCCTGGCAAGCAAACAGTAAACCCCCCGGCGATATCGCTAGCACAGAAAATAAAATAAATAATTATTTTGGACGGCGCCCTCCGGCGATATCGTTAGCACATAAAAAATAAATATAATAATTAATTAATTAATTTCCCCCCCGGGCCCGAAGCTGGCGGCAACGCGAGGCGACAGCCTGAAGAACCAACGCGCACGAACGCTTGCCAATGCATTCCCGCCTTGCTAGAACGCTGGGAAACTGACGCGCATCGGAAATCAAAGGTAAATCAAACATGACAAACAATGAAATCACCGCAAGCAACTATACTTGAAAGGACCCCCCAAAGGAATCCCAGAGGAATCTAAGAAGGAAGCCCACGCAGAATCTCAAAGGATCCCTATTGGAAATTCAAAGTAATCTCAAAGGACCCCCACAGAAATCGCAAAGGGATCTCAGCGGCAGCTCAAACGAACCACGAAGGAATCTAAGGAATCTGGAAAACGCGGGCTCGCGTGGACATAAGCAAACCCTATTGCGGCCGCAATAGGGAAATTGTTTTTTCACGGCAAGGAATCTCAAAAGAAGCCAATCGGAGTATCAGAGGAATCTCTGAGGAATCTCACAGAAACGCACAGAATCATAGGAAGCGACTCTGGGCAGGTGTGCCTTGTCGCTGGGCTCTGGGCTACAAGGGGACCGGGCATTCAGAGGCTTGTGGAGGCCTTTCTGGATGCCTCCTGGGAACCTCCGGGGACCTCCCCTCCGCGGACCTCTGGTGACCTGCGGGGGATAATTATCGCTTCCGCCCCGGCCCCGGTGCCGGAAGCGTTATAATTTCCTCTGATGAAGAGGGGGGGGGGGGAGGGGGGTTTACTGATTGCTTCCCAGGGTTACGGACTCGGTCCTTGACCCAGCCACCGTGTCTCTCCACTCGTCCGTTCTGCCAAGGACTGTCCGCGTCGCAGACATGATGACAAACTCCCCACTGTTCCAAGCCTCGGGCGAACCGAGCTCCAAACTCCGAGCCCCCATCCGAGATGATCAGATGTGGCGCGCCCAACGGTCGGACCCAGGACCTCAGAAACTCGGACCAGACAGCGGCCGACGTCGCGGCCTCGACTCGGGTGACGACCTGCAGGTTCGACCCGTGGTCGACGATGTTGAGATATGGATACGTCGTACCTTGAAAGTCGAGGTAGAAGAGATCAACCCCCACGATGTGATTAAAACGAAAGGTCCTGGGCAGAGCAACCCGACGATGGGCCCCCGACTGCGATCGTTCCGCACATTCCGAACAAACAAAATGCTGACGCACCCATCTCACCAAGTGCCGTTTGGTACCGCCAGCTCGAAGAACCCGAAGAAATTTTCGGTTGTCGGGATGGCCCATGTTGCAGTGCAACTTGTATATTAGCCGTTTCTCGTCCTCAGTGGGCTGAGGATCGGGCTTCCCGGACACATCTCCCCTCGTTCTGTTCTGAGTGGGTGGTCGGGTCTCGGGCTCGTCGTCGCTTTCGTCCGAACCTTCGGGCTCGCCTTCGCCGCCAATTGCTTCCCCAGCCTCCGCTGCCCCGCCGGAGACTCCTTCCGCCAACTCCGCCCAGGAAGACTGCCTGGCCCTGGAAGCTCCGGACCAATGTTCGGCGACAGCCCTGGCGACAGTGCGCACGAACAGAGGGGGGTAACATGCCGCCTTAGCCTCCCTCCAGAACAGCGTGCTTGTGTTCCCCCGTGCAGAGGTGACCGTCTAAGAGCCGCAACACCTCGGGGTGGTTGGACAAAATTCCCGTGGGTTTCTTATTAAGCCCCCTGTCGTCCACCCTCATCCCAAACTGGCACATGTCGAGCCGGATCCGTCGAACTCCCGGGAGGTCCCACACGCACTTGACAACATGCGTTCCCCAGGAGGAAGCGTAAAGAGGGTGTTCAAACGCAAGGAACCGTCCGTGTCGGACCTGATAGTCGGCTATCCCCATGCAAAGGAAAAGGTCCCGGAGGCCGTCCCGCACTAGTGACCTCCAGTCCTCAGGGCCCATCCGATCCCGATTCAACCTATTGATCGCGGAAAAGGCCCGACACTCGGAACACAGCCAGATCATTTCGGGTCGATCGGTCCTGATCGTCTCCCAGAGGCGATCGACTTCCGTTCTTTGAGCGGCGCCCCAGCCGACCTTGAGGTCCCACGAGGCCTCCTCTCCCACAGGGGCCCCAATTTTCTTAACGGCAGGAGCAATCCTAGGAGGGGAGAACACTTCCATGAAAGCCACCTTGGATCGTCCCGGAGTGACCGACGCGTCGACAGGAAAGGCCCCTGGGAGGGCTCCAGTTGCCCTGGCTGCTGCCTCGCCGAGAGCCTTTCTCACTTGAGATCCGCAAGCGACCTCATGGTCGTCGTTCATCCAATCTCCGTCGAGCCACTCGGGCCCGACCAGGAGTCTCTGCACAGAGGGAGGGGAGGTAGGAGAATGGGCTGTCGATGGGCTCTCTGGTGAGCCCCTGTCGGAGACGGCAGCGCAGGCGCAGTCCAAACGACTGCACTTTGAACTCTGCTGCTGCTGGCCCGAAGCCCCTCGGCTCGGGCCGGCGACTGAAGAACGAGGAGTGGCGTCCAAAGACGACGCTACATCTCGTCGTCCTTGTCGCTCTCGTAGAGAATCTCCCAAGGCGTTGTCATTGCCGTGGTCGAGACCTGCGGTGTGCCCTCGGGCTCCGGCGAGGAAGCACCCGCCTGTGAGCTGTCCGGTTCCTGCAACGGAAGCTCTTGGTTCGCTCCGACAGCGTTGGCCACCTGCACGAGCCCCATCACCGCCGTCCCAATCTCCACGATCATCTGCGCCATCTGACCCATTGACTGCTCGATGTTGCCGACCGACAGCGACAGGGTGCGCATCTGCTCCGTCAGGTAGTCGAGGGACTCTCCCATCGGCTCCAGTGCCTCCAGGGTACGACAGAGCCGAATGAGCGCTTGATGGATCTGCTGCAGGCCCTCCTCCAGCTGACTGCTGGTCTGAAACTGTGCTTGACTGGCATATTGTGCAATCTGCTCGACCACCTCTTGCACCTTTCCGAGGGATCGAATCCCCTCGGGAATCTGGTGCAGCTGCCACTGTAGTGCGTTTAGGTAGCCGTTCAGGTCGTTGGCCGTCTGCAGTGCTGCCGTCCCTGTCTGAACACAGGATTCTCCTGCATGATCTGCACCGTCCGCTCGGCAGCAGCCGCCGCTCGTCTGGCCGCCTCTGCTGCGGACTCCGGCCTCGCTGCCGGCCCGCCGTCCTGCTCGCCACCGCTGCCGCGTGGCACCCATGTGAGCTTGTAGCCGCAGAACTTGCACTTCGTGCCCGAGCCGTACTGATTGCCGTACGACGTGGCCTGCGAGTGGTTGCAGTTGTTCACCAGCTTGGGCGGGGGCGGCTTGACTGGGATCGATCTCGGCTTCATGCAGCGGTGCCGCCACCCGCCGGGCTGGGATGGCTGCTGCTGCTGATCGGAGCTGCAGCTGCTGCTGCAGTTGTCAGTTCTCCGTCGTCGCTCTGGTTCGTGACCAGCTGCATCGATGCCTGATCCTCGTCGCGGCCGTGGTGGATCCCCGGCGCCGCTCCCGAGGCACCTGCACTCGGCGTCCCTCCGTGGCCCAGCAGTCGTGCCGACCTCGCCTTCGGTGGGCCTGGAAACTGCCCCTGGACTCCGGCCATCCATGGCATCGGCGATGCTGCTGGCTGAGCGCTGGAGGCTGCTGCTGGATTCGGCCCAGGCGGAGGGTCCGACGGCGGAGGGGGCGCCTGAAGCAGGTACTGCTGGTACTCCATCGTCAGGATGGGCGCCCCGTCCATCAGGCAGCCGGCCACTCCTCGGTCGGGCACTCCATCGGGTCCGGCGGCCGCCATCGCCCGGGCCCAAGTCATCAGCTGGGCGGGCAGCTGGTTGGGCACTCCAGGATGGGAAGGCGGTCCGCTCGGCGTCGTAGTGGCCTCCGCCAGCGCCTCCACCGGCGTCTCGACCGCCTGGCTCAGCACCGCCCTGGCAGCGTCTCCTCGACCGTCGCTGCCGTCGCCTCTGCTGTTGCCGCCTCCGGGCGGCTGAGTGGTGGACCCGCGGAACTGGGGAGCTCCCTGCACTGAGAGGATCCCCCTCAGGATAAACATGGAAATCGTTATGAACTTCATCATTGCGCCGGACGATGCCGGCAGGATGCTGTGATCGTCGGCTCAACTGTCGATGCCGGGAAAGCCACGAGCAAAGACTCGAGCCAAAAGAGGCCACGGACAGCACATACACGAGAGCCCTTGGGCCCCTGCTGCCGATGAGGTCGAGAGCTCCCTTGCCGATGGGCTCAAGAGCCCTGTCCCGTCCTTCGTTGCTGTTGTCCAAGACCTTAGTGCGCCCCAAAGATCCTGGGCCCGTGACCTGTTCGAGGCGGGCCCGCTGAGCCCAACGCACGATGAATAGGCAGACCACGACTGCGACGATTGAGACGACCGAGTAGCCCAGGTACGGCGATTCCCTCGGATCCCTGCTTGGCGTTCTGCTCGAAAACCCCCTTGGTCTAGACCCCGCGCGACTTGACCCGGACCCTGCTCGCCTCGACTTAGCTCTAAACCGAAGGATGGAGATGATGAGGTGAGGGATGTACTGCGTCACAGCTCCATCTGCCAGCATCTTCGGAGGCTTCTCATTGCCAAGGGTGAATGACCCCTCCGTCAGAAAAGGATAGCGCTGGAGCGCCGACGCTGGGACTGTCGGCGGCTCCCTCAGGGAACGCACGATCTCTACCATTCTGTGCCCGGAACCCAGGCGTGTCATGGCCACGGTCGTGCGCAGGGTGCCTGAGCGAAGCCTGTTCCTCGGTAAATCAATCACGCTCTCTAGAAAGTCCAGAAGATTGACGCTCAAAATGTGAGGAACAGCCTCTCCGAGCACAGTGGTGTCTATGATGCCAAAGACGCCACCTAAACACAACGGAAAAAGTATAGCGCTCACGACCTTGGCCTGGCCTCCAACTCCGCGGGCCCCACGAAGGTGCGTCCGATGTTCAGCAGGAATCTCGACGTACCTGAGGCCGTGGGTCGCGAGCGCCTCGGACTCCCTGTTGAGAGCCTCCACGCCGACCAGATCAGCCCCCGCCCCGGGGTCGACCAGGCCCTGGGTCGACGAGGCCGCCAGGAAGATCGACCCTGACGCGATCTCCTCCTCGATCCCGCGCCACGCCGGCGCTGCCCACATGTCGTCACTGCCGAACGCCACTCCGTCGAACATGTAGGACGAGGCCTTCCTGATGGGAGTCTTCTTGACGGAGACCTCCCGCTTGACAGCGTCCTTCTTGGTGCTGCTGACGTTGGGGCACTCACGCCCCCAATGGCCCTTCTCGTGGCACAGCTTGCACTTGGTGACCTTCATCAGCTGCTCCTGAGTGAGGAAGCGTCGCCTGCCCTGAGGAGGCCGGTGTCCTGCTCCTCCCGCTCCGCCTCCACGCTCGTCACGTTCTCGTCGCTGGCGACCTCCTCCTCGCCCGGCTGGCCGAGAAGGATGGGAGGTCCTGTCACTGCCTCGACCTCGGGAGCCGAAATATTCTCGATCGCGCCGAGCTGCGCGCTTGAGGTCCTTGTTCTGCTTCCAGGACCTGTTGTTCGTCAGCTCGGCCAGCACCAGCTCGGCGTCGTCCTCCTCGATGTCCATGTCATCGATCTCCGCGAAGAGGGCCGCCACGTCCTCTTCCTCGAGCTCGTCCGACTCGTCGGCTCCCTCGTCGTAGTCATCCTCTTCGTCCTCGACCACCTGGTAGTTGGCGTCCTCCGACCTACCTTCACACCGACCGAGGTTAGGAGGGGAGGAGGAAGGCTGAAAAGCACCAGCGTCCGAGCGAGCGCTCGGCCCTAGGTCTTCAGACGCTGCCGCTAGCATGCTGCCTGTCCCGGCTTTGCCGGGAAGCAGGCGCCCAGTGCCGGCTGATGAATCAAGCTGGCGCAGTGCCCACTTCACGCTGCTGTAGGTCAGGTCTCCGCGAGTGAGCGCGCGCAAGTTCTGCGCGCCCTGCTGAGTGAGATTGGCCCCTTCCTCTAGGAAGAGACCCTTGAGCTTGTCGGACATCCACAAGTCGTGGCCCTCCGCGTCGATGAACTCTGCTTCACGACGACTCACGTACTGGGTGAGCGTCTCCTTGGAGTCGCGGACGGCCTCGTATAATGCTTTTCGTCCTGCCCGTCGTAGCTCGTCTCCTTCGCGCTCCCCGATCATCAGGTCCATGCGACTGAGGAGCGTCTGCAACCATGACGATGCGGTGAGCTCCTTGTCCGGGATGTCCTCGAATTTGGCCTGCATCGTCCAGTCGAAGAGCCGCATGAACTTCTCCGACCTCCTCCAGACCGCTACGTCGGTGTTGTCGTTCCAGCGCCGAATGGCTCGGCGCCATTGTCTATAGTGGGCCCAGCCGGGCCACGCTGGAGGGTCCGAAAAGTCACCTCGGCCCCCGGTCCATTGGCCTGGCCACCAGTTGCTGTTCCAGCTCGAGCCCCAGTCCTGGTGCTCGTCCCACTTCTGGTCCTCCTTCACGTCGTCCTCGTCGCCGGGCGGGCGCCGCTGTCCTGAATCTCCTGCTGCTTCTCCGCTGCCCACCTCGGCGGCTTGTCTGGTTCTGCTGCTGCTCCACGGGTCGGCCCCCGTGCCGTCCCATGGGTCGGCCACCGTCGGTACTGTCTCTGGCGGTGGCCGCTGCTGCTGTTGGCCAAAATGGCCGAGCGCCCGCACGGTCTCCTGGACCGCGGACTGTATTGCCCGAGTGAGCGTCTCCTGATCAATCGTCGTCGCCGCCACGACCGTAGAGCCTGATGCTGCTGCTCCCGCCGTCGACCCCTCAGCTCCTCGGGCTGCCATGACGGCGAAGGTCTCCTCTCGTCCATCGCCTCCTGGGGCGATTGGCGGCGGCTGCTGCTCACCATCTGCGGGCATCTCTCTGCCGTGGATCCCACGCTGCTCAGTGGCCAGAGCGAAGCCTGGCTCCGGGGCGCGCAAGCGCAGAGCGGCCTGGCCGTCACAGCCAGCCTCTCGCGCCCATGGCCTCCGGGCCGGACCCCGCTCCGCTACCAACTGTGGCAGCAGGAGAGGGGACATAATGTTTTCCCTTGAGCCAAATGTGGCACGGACACGTACAGGATGGATCTCTGTCCATCGGTCCCCAGAGTGAAACACCAAAAGCTAAACCTATACGTGAGATTATGGACCCCTGGAACAACCCCCATCGGACCTCCTTCGGCGCTGCCCTGGGGGAGCACGGATGGCTGCACCGGCGGCGTTTCCTGCAACGCGTTTGTCTCGTCGTGTCCTTTACCGCAAGACGAAGGTACGCCGAAGTTATGTTGATCCCATCGTACTTCAGGACCGCATCCCAAAAATAATTTCGAGCACCAAGAAAAATACCGAAACAGTGCCGAACGAGTATCGCCTCCCGAGACCGACACGCGAAAACCCTCCAGTTTCGATACTTTCTTGGTGCTCGAAATTCTTTCTGGTGGTCAAGGCTAAGCTAGGGTGGAACATTATAAGGCTGAAGACGTTTCTGGGGCATGTAGGCATCTTTCTAACTTCCTGCGATCGAAGTGTGCCGTTCACCGCGGCTGTAAAATGTGGTCCCCCACGTGGTCCACGCCCTGGCAGGGCAGTCGCACGCACGCTGAGGCCTCTCCCTCGCGGTGGCAGGGGGCTGAACAAGCGCCCGTCCCTGCTGCCCTGGTGGCGCCCACCTCCGTGCCAGGGCCGAGAAGGAAAGTTATCGTGTTGGGAGGAAGGGGCTGGGAAGACACAGGGTGCGAATTTGAGATAACAAGCCGTCAACGGACTCGACAGCATGGATGATCAGGTCCTCTCTCCCAACCCCTTCCTCCCAACCCGACAACCCGCCACCGCTCGGACGTCCGGCCTCGGGCGTGCACTCTCGCGCACGACGGCCCGAGAGGCTCCTCGATGGCACGTCCGAGCGTAATGGGAGCGACACGATTTAAGAAGAAGCTTCGCGGGGGCGGCGGGTAGGACACGAGTAGACCACGTGCTCGCGGCGACGCTCGTGGGCGCTCGGAGCCCGCGCGCCGCCGCTCGGCTTCCTGAAGAGCGCCGGCGCCTCCCCTCGGCCGGGGCCCGGCGGCGCAGAAGGCGTGGAGGCGGCGCGCCGGACATCGCTTTCTGTGCACTCGGCGGCGCCAGCGAGCGCAGGCGCGACGAGGGCTGCCGGCGGAGGGCGCCGGGCGCGGGGCGCGCGAGGGGCACGACAAAGGGGCCCAGGGGACACACAAAGAAGTATAGGCACAGATCCCAGGATGCCCCATACATGCCCATGTCTTCTGTGTGTACGTCTTCCCCCCCCCCACGGCCCGTATGTGCCCCTCTTTTCCTGGGAGTCGAAGATGAATTGTGTGTGTGCTTTTCCACTCCCGAGAAACGGCCAGGCGAGGACGAGTGACCCTCGCCACGCGACGGACGCGGAGGCCGCCGGCCCTCCCGCCCTCCGAGAAGCCGCCTGCGGCCTCGGAGAGGGCTCACGAGGCCTCTTAGAAGGCGGGACGGCTGATGCACGCAATCCTGGCTCTTGTGTGCTGACTCTTGTGAACCCCCCCGCCAGGCCCCCCACTAAAGATATCGGCGGGCCGCGCCGCGGTGTGTGTCCGTCTGTTGTCTGCCCGAGTGCCTGCGACCCGCTGGCGATGCCAACCAACTCTGCATCGGGGGCACAAGGGGCGCCTTGAAATTTGCGCTCCGGTCGCGCGTGGTGCAAAATTCTGTCCATCCACAGGAGGGCCTCCGAGAAGCCCCGCCGCTGAGAGGACGGGCCCCTTCTGCCCTCACTCTGGGGCGCCGCCGACTCCCGCCCTCAGGCACCTCCTCCTCCTCCTCCTCCTCCTCCTCCTACTCCTCCTCCTCCTCCTCCTCCTGCTCCTCCTCGGCCTCCTCCGCCTCCTCCTCCTCCTCCCCTCCTCCTCCTCTCCTCCTCCTCCCCTCCCCTTCCCCCTTCCCCCTCCTCCTCTCCCCCTCCCCCTCCTCCTCCTGCTCCTGCTCCTCGTCCCGCAGGCACGTCTTGCTGCAGGAACGAAGACAGGCGGCACCACCACCACCACCAGCGAGAGGAGCCAAGGGGGGGTCCTCCGAGGTGGCGCGGTGTCCCCCCCCCTCCCCGCTCGGGGCATCTCCAGCCTCGAGCTCGGGGGAGCATCGCAGACCTCCTCGCTGGAGGTGCCCCGCCGAGTAGTGGTGGTGGTGGTGGTGGTGGTGGTGGTGGTGGTGGTGGTGGTGGTGGTGGTGGTGGTGGTGGTGGTGGTGGTGGTGGTGGTGGTGGTGGTGGTGGTGGTGGTGGTGGTGGTGGTGGTGGTGGTGGTGTGGTGGTGGTGGTGGTGTCGCTGCTCCTTCCTGCGGCGCTGCGCGCACGAGCCATGCGCGCGCGAGCAAGGCGCAGGTCACCAGGGAGAGCGCGCCCAGCCGCCCCCGAGGTGTCCTGCTGGGGTGACCAGGGGCCTACCCCCCCACGCGAAATCTCTTCGGAGCGGATGCTGGTGGAAGAGCGGTGGGTTGTTAGGAGGCAACTCCTGGGAGGTCTTCTTGGGACTCAGGGCCTTGGGCTATGAGGCCCGAGAAGGGGTCACTGAGACACATGCGGCCAGATTAAACAAAGGAGCATGCCCGACTCGGCCAACATATCCAGGATTAGGCGAGATTCAACAGGATTCGGCCAGATGAGGCTGGTTTTCGACCACGGATACATAAGCGCCGATATGCTGAATGTAACCTCCCAGGAGTTGCATCCGCAAGAAATCGGAGCCTCCGACGTCGTGGGCGTGTTCGCCATGATGGAAATTAGCGCCCACCTATGTTTGCTGCTGTCCGCCACGCCCTACTGCCATAAGCAACGCTGACTTAGGAACGAAACCCCTTTTTATCCGTCCCAAACAGCGCCTGGATCCACGAGGAGCGCTGAAGGAACCACCACGGCATAGCCCGAGGAGCAGCGATCCCCTCCCGAACCCGAAGTGCTCCTTCTTTGAGCGCCTTCGCTGCGCGGCAGCAGAGCAGAAGCGAGGGTCCGCCTCCCCCGCGAGCGGGAGCAGGTGTAGCCGCAACATCGTGTGCCGCACCACCGCAACGCACTTGTCGAACGGCTCCAGGATGTCGTCGCGTGCGTAGACCTCCCTCCGGAAGTCGACTGCTGGCAGAGCCGCCAACCTCGGGTGCACATGAACGGTGGGAAGATGAACGCGGGACGAACGATGAGCTCGCACTCCTCATCGTAACCATCCTCTTCCTCCGTCCTACTAGCAGGAGGCGTGGGTGCCCAGCCCAAGAGCTGGGGGTCGACACCGACGCAGCCACGATAACATCGGCTTCAGTGCTGGGATCAGCGGGTGCGAGTTCAGCTGTGCAAAGATTCGTGGGAAGCCCTCCGAGGCGAGAGCCCCCCCCTTCGATGGGACCTTCTCGGAGTGTCCCCCCCTCCTCGCTGCCACGGCCGGACCTTCGCCGCCAAGGTCGTGAGAGAGGTGGCACGGGAAGCGAGCGTGCCAGGCAGGCTTGCAGTGACTCGGCGCGCTCGTGGACGGCCCGCAGGTGCGGAGGGGAGGTGGAGGAGGAGGAGGAGGAGGAGGAGGAGGAGGAGGAGGAGGAGGAGGAGGAGGAGAGAGAACAGGGGGGACGAGGGAGCACAAGAGGTAGGGAGGAAGGGGGGGGGAACGGGACGGGATAGAAGAGCTGGGGGTGGAGGAGAAGGAGCCTGAGGAGGCGGAGGAGGAGAAGGAGGGGCCAGCTACAGTGCGGGGGCTGCGAGTGCGAGAGGGAAAATCCCCCCGGCATCAGCCATGCGAGAAGGGCTGGTGCACCTGCTCGCCGACCCAGCTCGGGCTCCGCTCACGACAAGCGCCCCAAGCGACGGCGACGAATCGCCCACGAACAGTCCCTCCTGCTGCCCCTCCTCCAGACCCAGCTCCAGAATCCCTCCTCCTCCTCCTCCTCCTCCTCCTCCTCCTCCTCCTCCTCCTCCTCCTCCTCCTCCTCCTCCTCCCCCTCCCCCTCCTCCTCCTCCGTAGCCATTTGGGTTCAAGCCGTTCCTCACGTTTCCATTGCCACTTTCTGGAGATGGCGGCGGCGCCGGCCGGTGAACGTGAGGTTTGAGATGGAGCTGCGGGAGGGCGGGGGCGTTGCCCGCCCAAAGCGCACTGCCGACGAGCGGCGCGCAGCTCGGGAGTGGGCGCGGCGCTCAGCGGACCGCGCCGTGCTGAAGCTCTCGGAGGAGCTCGCGCGCACCAGAGACCACCTGGCGGTGGCGGAGGACGCGCTCGCGGCGTTGGCCAGCTGCGACGAGGTGGGCCAGCGTCTGCCGTCTGCGGGCGCTGCTCCCCGCCTTGCGCACGAAGCTGGTTGGCAGGGCGCCGACCTGGCTGGAGACGCTCCGCAAGAACGTCGCCCTCCACGCGGACGCCGACGGCATGGACGTGGCGACAGCGGGCGAGGCCGCGCTGAAGCGGGCTCAGAAGGGCCCACGGCTGGAGGCGCGGCTTGAGGCGGAGAGGAGCTCGGCGGCGGAGGGCACCAGCTGCAGCCCCGTTCGTACCTTCTTTTTCGCGCCTGGCGCTTGGGACGTCGAGCAGCTGGCGGCTGGTGATCATCGGGTCGCCAGCGCGCAGCCGCAGGAGCAGGAGACCTTCGAGGCGGAGAGCGAGGCTTGCGGCGTCCAGGACGGCCTGACCTTCGACGGCTCGGAGGTGCCGATTGTCGACGGCGGCAGCGGCGTGCCCTGCGAGGGGATCGCGGAGGTCTCTGCGGGCACGAGCGCTGCGGAGCTGGAGGCCTTCCTCCGTGGCGCCAAGGAGCGGATGATTTCGACGGCGCTCGCGATCGCGAAGCGGGGGGCCGAGGTCTGGACGACGGCTCCGCGGCGCGGCGCGGCGAGCTCGCGGCGGCCGCCAACCGCCTCGTCGAGCTCGAGGCGCAGCTCGCCGCGGTCACCGCGGTGCAGGCGCCGATGGCCGTCGGGCGGCCTCCCGCCGAGCACGGCCTCGTCGACGACGAGGGCGGCGACGAGGATGGCCGTGCTGCTGCTGCTGTTGCTGCTGCTGCTGCTGCTGCTGCTGCTGCTGCTGCTGCTGCCGACTGCCGCCCTCCCGGCCCATGGGCTGACAGGTTCTTGGTCGGCAACTTCGCGGCGGAGGGCGGCCCTGCCGTGGGGGCCTCGGTCGCGGCGGCCACGGGCCGAGCGGCGGACGCCCGCGGGACGGGCGGCCGCGGCATGCGGGGAACGGGCGGCCACGACGGCTTCGACGTGGAGCTGGAGGCCGCCGACGGCGGGAGCGGCGGGCCGAAAACCTGGCGGTCCTCAGGCGCTGCGGCCGCCCGCGCCCGCGACCTCGCCCAGCTCTTCGCCTCCTTCGTGGCGGAGATCAGCACGCCGTGGACGCCGCCTTCGACCTGGAGGCGGACCCCATGGGCCCAGGTCGGCGTGGGCAGAGTTTGGGATTTAACCCAGGCTCGGCCTACGCTAAGGGAGGGATCCTGACTGGGTCCCGAGTCGCGCGAATTCGAATGCAAGACCTTGTTAGGTCGAGTCAGTCTCCTCCTCCTCCTCCTCCTCCTCCTCCTCCTCCTCCTCCTCCTCCTCCTCCCTCCTCCTCCTCCTCCTCCTCCTCCTCCTCCTCCTCCTCTCCTCCTCCTCCCCTCCCTCCTCCCTCCTCCCCTCCCTCCCTCCCTCCCTCCCTCCCCTCCCTCCCTCCCTCCCTCCCTCCTCCTCCTCCTCCTCCTCCTCCTCCTCCTCCTCATCCTCCTCCTCTTCCTCCTCCTCGGTTCGGTTCGGTTCGGTCGAATGGCGGAGAGTCGGAGCCAATGATGGTGAGAGAAAGGGCGAGAAGAACGCTGGGTGAAGAATGACAGCAGGCAGCAACAGCAACCGCGGAGGTGGACTGAACTGCCAGGCGCTCTCGGCGCAGCCTGCACCTGCAAGTGCAAGCAGGGGTACTATCACTTAAAGCTGATGGACACTTAAGTAAGGAAAAGGGGAGGATAAATAGAGATGGAAAAGGAGAGCCTTCCCCCACGAAGTGAAACCAGTTACTGCCTGAGGCGAAGCTGGGCGATGACCGCCGAGCATGCTCTATCGTTACTGCCGAGAGGGCGGCGCACCCTGCGGAGCCTGTGGTTGGGCTCGGCATCCCTTCACGTAGAGCCCTTCACTGAAACACAACGCTGCTGGCATAGGGCAAGCAGCTCTGCAACTCAACAAAAAATAACAAATAAAGGAACAAATGAACAAGCACACAGGCAAAGAAAAGAGGAGGGCCGGTGCACGTCACAAGTCGGGACCCGTGGCCGTCCGATGCAACATACAATCCATACTGATGCCCTGGACCAAGTAGGGGTCCCACGGTGCCGAGAACTGCCGTAACCCTGTCGGCACACTCCACCCGTCACAAGAATCGCCGAGGTCCACCAACGCCCTTAACGCTCGTTCGTCGTTGAGGGTCCACGCGAGTGGTGGCCTGACAGCAGCAGGGGACAAGGGAGGAGGGTGTCCAGGGCCCAGGCACAGTTCGGGGAACCTAGAGCGGGTCTCCTCAAGGAAGCTGGCAGCCAAAAACAGGCACAGGCGACTCGGGTAGGTCTTGAGGTGAGCAGTGCGCCAGAGTCCATCATTGCCTACCCCCCAGAACCCCCTTATGTGGCCTCGCGTGAATGCACCTACCACGGCCTTGCTTGGCCTCCAGGATGGCCCCCATAGCTGGAACGTGAACCGCGAGGAGCGTAGTGGGTTTCAGCCCCTGGCCCCCGAACATGCACTGATGAATGTGGTGAGCCTTAACCCCAGGGAGCCCCTCGAGCCTGCGAAGTTGGGGAAGCAACCAGGAGCTGGGAGCCTCAGGGACGCGGGTGTTAAGGGAGGGGTGCTCCATCAGAGCAGGGATCCCGAACGTCCAGGCCTCGTAGAGGAAACGAATGGTGGTGCGTAGGAGAATGTTTCCTAGTCGCACCTGCTCGCGCTCTCTGGTATTGAGGTGGCCTAGTCCCCATGAATGCTGGGCAGAACGCAGGGGGCGGGGTGGCCTCCTCCCCCCTGGGGCGTCCTCGGGAACGGGCAGGTGACGAGCCGAGGACCATGTCTCGCACGGCGGGCCAGCGATAATTCCAGCGACACGCCCAGAGCGCAACATTAAGGACCACAAACGTATGGTGGCAGGAGCAGTGAGATCGCCGTGCGTTGCATGGTTGGCAACGTCAATACTAAGCGCAGTAACGTTAGTGGGGAGGTCCTTTATCATAGCTTCTAAATGCCACTGGAAATCTCGCTCACGCCTGAATCCTGAGAACAGGTGAAGGACATACTTGACTGGCCGAATGGGCAGGGGCCTTGGGGAGAAAGCGGAGGGGTCAGGAGGCGGAGGGGGAGGGAGGACCTGTAGAACTGGGGCCTCAAGCTTGGCCTGCTTGCGCGAAACAACGATGCGAAGTCCAACTGGTGGCCCCTCGAGCTGGACGGGGGGGGATGGCGCAAAGTTGGCCGGCCTCCCCTTCGATCGGTTGTCGGCTGCTACTCGGCGAGCTTCTTCACGTGCCTGGGCCAGCTCGCCTTGGTGAGCTGGACCTGCTGCGTAGCCTGACCTGCTCCAAGAAACGCGACATGTGGGGGCATTACGAAGATGCTGAGTGAGTCTTGCTACATCACTGAACTGTTTCAGGCAAATTTGGCAAACAGATCCTACTGCGATGGCCGTCGGGGCCTCGGGCGTTTTGTGAAATTTCCCCATGTGTGCCAAAAGGGCCTGCTCACTAGCTGCGGTATGAGTACAGTGGGGGCACTTAAGGAGTGGGACCGACGGGGGCGCGTCACAAAGGGGGGTTCCCTGAGCGGCAATTCGGAGCTCTCTCTCATATAACTCTGCGCATGTCGTCCTGAACATGTGGCTTAGCATGACAAATGGCTGAACAAATGAGGGAGCGGTAGGCGCGGGGATTATCCAGAGCAAATCGGATCAGTCCAGGAGATGTGGTGTCGGTAGGACGGCGGGCTGGGTCAGTGTGGAACAAAAGCCAAGCATAATCCGCCTGTAGCTGGTGCGCCCATCCTCGGGGATCATCCCATGTTATATCTACTAAAACCCTAATGAGTGGGGGGGGCATGGGTGAGCATGCGTGCAAGATAACGGAGCCTCGCAATGGTCATGACAATGGTTTGCGGAAATCTCTGAGTATCAAACAGGACCTGAGCAGAAAGAGCATGATCATTGGCATTGTTGGTGCTTGAAAGATTCAACGCTGCTCGGTATACCGCCATGTGCGCCGTGCACATATGTCTAGCTTGGGCAGCAGTGATGGTAGGCCAAATGGCCACTGCATAATGCAGGACCGACGAAGACAAAGCCTCAGAATAAAGCACTTTAGAACGCAGTGAGAGGCCCTCTCTCGGGCAAATGGTGGCCTTGATGGGCCTGAGGGCGGCGCGGGCCTTGGCGCAGCGGGCGGTGACTTCAGGAGCCATGCTGCCAGATGCGGCGATTTGAACACCCAGGACCTTGTGAACCTGGACGATAGGGAAAGCAAAACCCCAGCGCACTGACTCGACCTCCGCGACCCCAAAAGGGAAACCAGGGACCCCGCGGGACCCCACGCCACGCAGAAACACAAGTAACTTGGACTTGGCGGCATTGGGGCGAAGCCCTAAAGATAAACAGGACACGTACACTGCCTCAGCGAGGGCCAACGCCACTGTGGGCATGTCCTTTGCCCTTTTTACAAACAGAGTGACTGTGAGGTCATCAACGAAAGAGAGATCGGGCTGAGCATTGTCCCAATCGCTTTGAGACGAGCAGAATGGTTCAGGCTGGTCAAAGACGCCCCTCACTGAGGCCGACAGCTCACCAATGGCCTCACGGATTTTTAGTAGGACGGACCTGAAAACCAGATTGAAAAAATCGGTAGCTAAGATAGTCCCCGGCCTGGTGCCCCCCCCAGGGAGGACATAACCTTGGGCGTTGCGAACTTGCCAGAACGTGCCTCTCTGGGACTCCTGGATGAGTGCCAACAGGTGAGCGGACGGGACATGTGCTTCCAATGGCTTGCTGGCTGCCAGCATGACCTTGGCACCCTCTAGTAGGATGGGGGGAAGCTGAACCTGCCTTCAGGCGTCCTCCAACTTTTCTTCCTCGCCCGGCAGTGACAACGCAAACTGTTTGATGACGCTATAAAAGGCGTCAACCAAGTCCAGGGAGAGGATAAGGGTCGAAAACTTGCGCTCGTGCGCGGCAATGCTTGCTAAATGCAGGCCGTGCACGGCCATCTCTGGGCCTTTGTGAGCAACCCCCCCGCACTGCTCATCAAGCAAGCACATGGCAAAGAAGTCGAGGGCAAGAGACCGTATATGGCGGTGATATAGTTTGCAAATAGTGCTCGCCATAATAATATTGCGCTGAGCCTTGGCAACCTGTGGGGGCCCCGAGCCTTTGTAGAAGAAGGTGACCCCCCCATCTGAAAAACTATAGGTCCCCTAGCAGCAAGGGCAATCTTGGCCAGCAGTGGGCACAGGGCGGAGGCGAGAGCACGGGGAGCAGCACGGAGCAAATCAGCAGGAACCTCATCAGGGCCAGGGGACTTGCCTACCCTGATGTGCCGTATGACGTACTCTATGTCCACCACTGAAGGGAGAACCCTAGGCTCTCGGTCATCCTCCACACGCAAGAGAGCTGGTAACCTGTTGATGTCTTGGACCACCTCTGCGAGGGTGGCAGCACGACCCAGCTCCACGGCCTGAAAATGGGCTTGCATGTGCTGAGCGACATCGGCCTGAGACGTCAGTAAACGATCAGGCGCAACTGAGCCCGTACGCTGGGCTTCTGCAATCTCTCCCTGGGTAGGGGGGGCTACCATCATAGGTAGTGCGTCCTGAACGCGCGAAGCCCCCTTCTTTCTCCCCCCAGCTGCGAGCAAAGTATTGGCATGGTTCCATTGGGCTTTGGGCATGCGGGCGCCGGCAGACATATTTATTTGTTCGGCCGCTTTCTCAAGAAACCAAGTCCTGTCGTCGTGTAGAATCTTGGATAAGGTCGCCTTGCTTCTTAGTAAGAAGCTCATAACTGCGTCGGCAAAGGCATGTGGTGCAATGAGAAAACGACGAAGCTGCTTGGCTGCAAACACAAGCTCCATCCGCCCATCCGCTCCAGTGCCTCTGCTCGTGGACGGTCTTTAGCTTGTCGCAGGCCGTGTCGCGCATCGTCTTGAGCTTGCCGAGTTGGACGCTGGCTTTGTCCGTACTCTGGGCCATGAGCTTCACGCAGGATATCTCCGCCACTAGAGAGTCGATGCCTTTGCCCGCGTCCCTGGCGACCAGTGCGAGCTGCCCGAGCGCATCCATTTTCTTGTAGATGCGGCTCTTGTAATCCTTGATCTGGGTTGGGTCGGTCGGCGGCTCCTCCCATACGGTGGCCCAAGGCTGCTGGATGGGGTTGCCCATCTGTGCACGCGTGATGGGTACGATGCGCGCCAGGAAGGTGCGGAGGGCCTTGGACCTCTGGGGCTGCTGTAGCTGGAGGGCTTTGTCCCTTCGCGGCTGGCTGGGCTTGCGTGGCGGGCGAGCGTGCTGACGAGACGGCTGAACTGGCCACTGGTGCCCTGTGCCACGATTGAAATTATTATCATAGTGTAGCCCGCACAAGCACTTCCAATGATGGCCTTTCACAACACGGAAGCAATTGGCGCAGTTCCACGTGCGTCCTGGCAACGGGCCTGATGAACGAGTCGCCATCTTCTGGACGGCGTTGGACGAGTGATGCGTCTTCAGTAACTTCTTAGAAGTAGAAAGTCGGACGAGCAGCCTGGCTATGCCTCGTCTCTGTCGTAGTCTGCGGTGCCAGGCAGGTTCAGGCTTCTCACGGTGACCTGCCGTCTTCACAAAATGTGTGGGGAAGAGGGTTCGATACAGAAAAAGAGACAGGCGCGCGGCTCCGTGAGCACGCCTGAGGTTCGAGCTGCACCTGGCGACCACACCAATCTGAGGTGTCTCGGTGGTCACCAGGCTTTGGAGCCCAAACCTTCTCCTCCTCCTCCTCCTCCTCCTCCTCCTCCTCCCTCCTCCTCCTCCTCCTCCTCGTCCTCCTCCTCCTCCTCCTCCTCCTCCTCCTCCTCCTCATCATCATCATCATCATCATCATCATCATCATCATCATCATCATCATCATCATCATCATATCATCATCATCATCATCATCATCATCATCATCATCATCATCATCATCATCATCATCATCATCATCATCATCATCATCATCATCATCATCATCATCATCATCATCATCATCATCATCATCATCATCATCATCATCATCATCATCATCATCATCAGCATCATCATCATCATTATACTCATCATACTCATCATCATCATCAGCATCATCAGCATCATCATCATCATCATCAGCATCAGCATCATCATCATCACCATCATCATCAGCATCATCATCATCATCAGCATCAGCATCAGCATCAGCATCAGCATCAGCATCATCCTCCTCATCCTCATCCTCATCCTCATCCTCATCCTCAGCCACCATCTTCTCCACCTTTCTTCGGCATGCCGTCGGGCCGATCTGCCCCGCAATGTCCGAGGAGCGCGGCCTGCGTCTCGTGCAGCAAGAAGGCGGGCCATGCAAGGCCAGCGGAACGATCTCGCGACGACACCCAGGCACAGCACGCGGAAGGGCATGGGGCCGAGACTCCAGGAACCGTCTCCTCCTCCTCCTCCTCCTCCTCCTCCTCCTCCCGCCATCGCTGGGACGTCCGTTCCCCGTGCATGCTTCGGTCTCGCGCGTGATTGTTCGCAGGATGGCCCAACATGCACCTCGATGGTGCTTGCCGAGAAACAAGGCACACGCCCGAGCGATGCCAAGTCCTCCCTCCCTCCCTCCCTCCTGCCTTCTCCTCCCCATCCGAGCCCCCCCCCTGGGCCTGACTCCCTCGGGGAAGCGGCCAAAACGAGCAGGCGGAGGATCGGGGGCGGCCGAGAGGGGGCGTCCAAGAGAGGGGGGTCGCGAATCATTGCCAGCGGCATGTGCGCGGCCCAGGGAGGGGGCCGGTGACATTTTGACATAAGAAGAGGCGCCATGAAATCTGGGGAGATCTCATGGCCCTCGCCAGGATATCCACACACCACCTCCTCACTCCTCCGCCTCCTCCTCCTTCACCTCCTTCTCCGCCTCCGCCTCCTCCTCCTCATCCTCCTCATCCTCCCGCTCCCCCTCCCCCTCCTCCTCGTCTCGCTCCTTGACCTGTCTCCCCCTGCTCGCCCGCCGCTCCTCCTCTTCGCCCTGCTCCGCCTGGCGCCCCCCTAGTCCTCGGAGCCGTGCCCGGCCCGTGCGCGCCCCGGACGCCTCCTCCCCCATGCTCAGGGGCTGCCACGAGGGGGGTGATGACTAAGGGGGGGGGGCGCTCGTGCCTAGGAGAAGAAGGAGGAGGAGGAGGAGGAGGAGGAGGAGGAGGAGGAGGAGGAGGAGGAGGAGGAGAGAGGAGGACAAGGGAGGAGGAGGAGGAGGAGAGAGCAGGAGGAGAAGAAAGAGCGGAACGAGGAGGAGTTGGAGGAGGAGGAGGAGAAAAAGGAGGAGGAGGAGGAGGATCAAGAGGAGCGGGCGAGAAGGGGGAGGCAGGTCGAGGAGGCACGGGACGAGGATGAGGAGGAGGAGGAGCAGGAGGAGGAACGGGACGAGGAGGAGGAGCGCACGTCCCATGGGAGTGCCGTCAGGTTACCGACGAACGAGAGCCGCATGCCGTATTGAAAGGTGGTGGTCGTAGCTGCCGAGCTGCGATGGGGTTACTGCAAGCTCGGCGCGGACCTTATGGAAGATAGAGTACGCTAAACTGACGAGGTCGTGGGCAGTCTCGATCGTGAGATCGGTGCCGCCATATTCCTCCTCCGTCCCGAGGCCGAGCCACAGGAAGGGGGGGACGGTAGGGATATGCAAGCGGGGCAAGGCAATGAGGTGAAGCAAGCGGGGGCAGGAGAGGTAGTGGAGGAACGAGTCGGGGTGACCAGGGCAGCCAAACCTGCAGGGCAATGGCATTAGGATTTTAACCCTGTGGCTGGTGATCCACCCTCCGGCGAGGGTTTTAAGGTGGGACCACACCGTGTGCGGCTGAGAACGTGACAAGACTTGGCGAAGTGCGAGCCATCTTGTCTCCACATCGGCAAGAGGCAGGGGTTCGGGAGGGAACCACGTCTTAAGCCTCCGGAAGATCAGCTCATGGAATCGATCGGGAAATTCTGATCGCATGAGCTGGGAGATGAAGGCGCCTTGAGGTCCCTGCCCCCCTCGCCCACGACGCTGACGCCCACGGCCCCGACCACCCCTTCCTCTAGCGCCTCTATCTGGCCGCCGCGCGGCGGCTGACAGAATACCGAGCTGCCGGAGCCTGTCCTCACCAGGCAGGGGGGGCCCCTGTGGATCAGCAGCAGCATCGATGGCTGCTTGGATCCGAGCCGCTGGAAATGGGAGGCCGCGGCAGCCGTGGGAGAATTGCCGATAGTATTGTAGCACGCCTCGCTCCTGCATCCAGCAGGGTGCAGAGAGGAGACCTTTGCGCACACGCATGTGCAGACCGTGAACGTCCACCCCCTCCCACCACCAGTCAAAGTCCCGCCCCCAGTTTTCAAAGTGTGCGTCGACGCCCGCCAGGCACAGGCGACAGAATACACTTGAACACTCGTGGGGGATGCCGATCGCATCCAATTGCGCACCCCGAAAAAGTCGTGCAAAAAAAATATACTAAAAGGGAGGCGAAGGAGCTTGTGGAGAGCGTAATATTCTTTGCGAGCGATCTCTTGGCACAGCGGGAAAAACTGAGCAAGGTACCCGAGAACTGACAAGCATGTGTGCTCGTACAGTCTTATGGCCGCCTCGCTGGGAGGGTACGGGCAATCGCACAAATCCTGGACCACCATTTTTCACCAGCCTCGCGCCAGATCTCGCGCAGGGTGGCCCCGGGACCAATTAGCACCCCAAGATATTTGGCCCACGAGCGCACCTGAAACGATGCCCACGCGGGGACAAGCTGAGCGATGAGCTGGGAGATCCGGGCACACTCCACCATTGTGCAAGCGGCTGCCAATGGAACTGCGACACACTTTGTGGGCTGCAATGCCAATCCGGCCAAGCGCTCGGCGAGCACGAAAGTGGCATACAGGAGTGGCAAGAAACGAATCTGATTCAAGACAACTCCTACATCATCCGCGCAGGCCCCCAGGGTTGCTGCCTCTTTACTGGGAAAAGGGGCGACGAGGTGGCGGAGGAAAGGGTCGAACCCAAGAGCCCAGAGAGACCCGGAGAGAGGGCAGCTCTGGGGAACGCCGGCGGTTATGGTAAACATTGGGATTATCTCTGAGCCTACTGGCACGTGTGCAACAGCGTCGGAACTTAGAGCAAGCACGACCCACAGGATACCCTGCGGAAGGCGTGACCTTTCCAGCACCATTCGCAGCCAGGTCTGGCTCATGCTGGGAAAAGCAACGCGCACATCAAAACTCAGGAAAAGAGGATCCATGTCCGCATCTACGACGCTCGCTCTCCTAGCAGCCGAATCCATGCTGATGATATTGGAAGCCAGGCATCGCCCCTTAAAACAAAACCTTGCTGGACCACATGGGTCCGCTGGACAACCGAGTGCTGCAGCTGCTGGTTGACCACAGACGCGAGAAGCTTGCTGTCCGAATTCTTGAGCGTGAGGGGTCGGAGGGACCCCGGCTCTCGTACACAGTCTGTGATGTCCCGAGGTTCTTCGCCCTTCGGGATGAAAGCGAATATGCTGTGGTTGAGGCCAGCTGGGGCAGGGTTGCCACCCATGAGATAAAGGAGAAGGCGATAGAGGACAGAGAGGCATTTGGGGTGGCACTTCCACGCAGCATACGTGAGACGATCCGGTCCTGGAGCCGAGTCCCGCGCTCGGCTAAGGCATTGTGCCAGCTCCTTCTCACAGGGGATGTGGAAATCAAAGCTGGGGAGGTCAGAAATTGTGCGGTCCAGGAACTCTGCAATTTCGGCCTCCGGGCGGGGCCGCTCAGTGAAAACAGGCTGCCAATACTGCTTCAAAACGTCCGCCATAGACACAGCATCTCGCACGATGTCGCCCTGATGGCCGTCGTGCGGCGAGCTTGGGGTGACACTTTCTGGAAGCATTAAGTAAATGTTTGTCCCCATTTGTGCAGCATGCCCAGCGCGATGGGGCACCAGGTCAGAAGAGGAAGAGGAGGAGGAGGAGGAGGAGGAGGAGGAGGAGGAGGAGGAAGAGGAGGAGGAAGAGGAAACATAGGGGCAAACGTTGTGTGAACATCCTGGCCTGCGCACACTCTCCGACGAGATAGGCGGCGCGAGGTCGCTTTGGTGGCCCTCTTGTGAGACCCGAATCCCCCTCATAACCAACCGCCTTTGCTTCGGCCTCCAGAGCAACGCTCGCCTGACAGAGGTCTCCTGGACCTTGCCCCAATGCTGGATCTGGCCCGGCTGGTCGCGCGCTCGTGCAGCGGCCTCTTCTTGTATTAGAGAGTGCCTGAGAGAGTTCTGGGCAATTACCTCGGCCCGAAAACCTTCATCATCCTGCAACCACACTCGGGCACCTGTGATTAAAATGAAGCGAGACCCGTACACAGAATGGGCCTGAACTCGGGCTGCTGAATGTATATCCTGCCTCCAAATTGCCCGGGCGATGGCTCGGAGTGTCATGCAACGGGCACTGGCAGAATACTCCGGGCCATCGCAATCAGGCTGCCTCTGGACCTCGCGGCGAACGACGCCCGCGGACACGATCATGTTGGCTTTCAGCGTGGACCAAGCCTCGGGAGGGGAGAGGGAATCAAGATCGCAGCCAGCAAGACAGTTGCCGAGCACCGTTTTGTATCGAGGATGCTTGAAAATGAAAGCCGGGATAGACTGATGAGCGCGATTCCTGCCTGACCTAGGCTTCAGAGTAAGAGAAATGATGGCATGGTCGCTAAGCTTCCACTCGGCCATGGCCGGGGCCTCCTGCAGGATATCGAGGGCCGCTTCGGTCTCTAGGAGGAAGTGGGGGCTGAGGGAGACGAAGGCGCGGTCGATCGTCGTCGCCGTGGAGGTGGAGCGAGAGAAATGGGTGGGGAGGTCGGTGGTCGGTCGAAATTTCGGTCATCTGGCCTGCAAAAAGGGCTCTCCAGAAAGCTTCGCCGTGCTGGGCACGGCTCTCCCGCGAAAGGCGGGCCTGGCGGGCCTCAGGAAACAAGAGGCTGTCCGACGGCGAGTCGGAGATGTTGAAGTCCCCGATCGCCACGGCGAGGCGCTCCAGCTCGTTCTGGTGCGCCCACTCCGCGTTCGCCAACCAGGCGCGGCGGATCGCGCTCCTGTCGTCGTGGCTCAGCTCGTGGTTGTGCACGTTCAGGATCCTTACCGCAGAGTTCCACTTGCCACTCTCGATCTGGATACACTGAGCACGCCCTTCCACCAGCACCCTGTGCTCGAAGACCGGGTGATCTTCAGGCGGATGCTCGGCGAGCTGTTGCTGAGAGTAGCTGGGGACGAGGATGGCCGTGCCTCCAATCCCAGGGCGCGGGCCCATGGCGCTGAAGACGCGGTACTCGAACGGATACTGGTTTATGTAGTTCTGCAGCGCCTCATGGGTACCATGTGACTCCTGGATACAAATGATGGCCCGCTTCCGCATCAAGCGCACCAGGTTGTTGACCTTATTCCGTCGTCGGGTAGAGTTTCGGCAGAGAAGGGCTGAGGGGTTCCATGAGACGATCTGGATCTGCTGCTCCCCAGGCTCCAGGTCCCATGGACGCCACCGCTGATCAGGAGCAGGACCAAGACGCGGTATCAACCTCGCGGAACATGTTGTGGAATGCGGCCGTGGCGGTCTCCTTGTTGATATTGTGCACGTTGGAGGTCTCAGGGTTCCATGCCAACTTCGTCGCATCATTTGGGGCTGCTCCTGGGATGACCTCCACGATCGGCAGATCCGCGCAGTAAACCAATCCCATTTGGCGCTTAGTCCACCATTCGCCATTCGGCGCCTGACGCTGAAGTATCTGCATGAGCTTCTTAGTTTGGACTTCCTTCCGTATCTGGCGTGGGTTTCGGTCAGCCCCGATATATATGTTAGTCTCACAACCGTCCACTGCCGTCGCGGAGAACTTGCGGTACTGCCCAGTTTCATCCCGAAGAGCGCGAGTGAGGGCCTGAGCACGAATAACACCGGCTTCCTTGCCCGGGACGAGGAGGAGGAGGAGGAGGAGGAGGAGGAGGAGGAGGAACGGGACGAGGAGGACAAGGAGGAGGAGGAGGAGGAGGACGAGGAGGAGGAGAAGGAGGAGGAGGATCAAGAGGCGGCACGGCAGGATGAGGGGCCGAATCGGAACATCCCGACGAGGAGCACGCACGCCTGGCCGAGAGGCGGCCCCATCCACTACTGCCCAACGGCAGCCCTGGCGACTGGACCGTGAGCTGCCTCCCCGGCGCCGAAGTTCCTCGCAGTCCTCCCTCTAATTAAGGCTCCTCCCAGGACGGAGGAAGCCCCCAATGCGGACCAAGAGGGCCCCGAGTCGCCGAACGCTCGCCCGAAGAGGCCCAAGATGGCCTCTCGAGATGGCGCAGCAACAAAAAAAGCTTCCGAGGCGCCCCCGAGAGCCCTCCAATCAGGCCTGCGCCTGCTTCTGCTGCTGCTCGTGCTCGCAGTCCTCCCCTTCTGCACCCCCCTCCTCCTCCCACGCACCCCCGCGCTCCTGCCAGGCGGCCGCGCGCCGAACACACGCGCACAGGGCCACCCCACCTCGCCGCACGAGGGGGTCGAGCGCCGGAGAGGCGTGCGGTGTACAGTCGGGGCGTTGACCTAAGGAACCCTAAATAAGGAACGAGGCCCTTTTTCCCATCAGTGAAGGTTCGATTTCCCATCGAAAACCTGAGGAAAACCTAGGGCAAACTGTGAAACAAACAAGGAACACTGAGCCCCTCCCCAACGAGAAGGGTTCCTTCTTAAGCGCCCCGACTGTATGTGCGTCCAACTCCCGCCCGGGCGGGCCACGCCACGTGACCGATGCCGGAGACCATAAACCCATACACTGCTGGCGTCTCACGCCTCTCGGGCGTCGCTTAGTGGGGGGTGCTGTGTGTGGGGGGGAGGGGGAGACGGGTGTACTCCTCGGGCCCCAGAGGCCCCCTGTTGGGACCTGGAGGGCCCCTCTTCCGCCGCCTGCGCTGCTCGCCCCCCCGACTACGCGACCAGAGGCCTCCCAGATGGGGTCCGAGTAGATGGGGCCGGAGGATCGCGCCGCATCGCAGACACATCCCCGACGCATCGTCGATGCATCGGCGACGTCGGCGATGCACCGGCGACGCCAACGCGGAGAAAATCGGGCTCCGCATCGAGCCGCACCGCCGATGCACCAGGGATGCGGTGCGATCCTCCGACCCCACTTACTCCGACCTCATTTGGGAGGCCTAGAAATTATCGCTCCGCCTTGACGCGACGCCCAGCTGGACTCCCGCCGCCGTCTGTCGGCGGACCCGCCGCCGCTCCACGTCCGCCGGCCCTCCGCCGGCGTTCCGCCTGGGAGCGAGAGGCGCCCCGGCGGCGAGGCCTGCCTGGACTCTCTCCGACGCCGTGGCCTGCCGTCGCGGCGTCGACCCGCAGAGCTCGGGATCCCTTCCCCCCGGACTTCGAGTAGCAGATCGACTACAGAATCAGAGGCCTCCTAGCTGGGGTCGGAGTAGATGGGGTCGGCGGATCGCGCCGCATCGCCGATGCATCGGCGATGCATCGCCGATGCATTGTCGATGCACCGGCGATGTCGGCGATGCATTGGCGCAGTCGGCGTGTGGAAAATCTGGGTGCACATCGAGCCGCATCGCCGATACATCGGCGATGCGGCCCAGTCCTCCGACCCCATCTGCTACGACCCCATCTGCGAGGTTTAGAAGAACAGATGTACCCCATAACTTCAATTCGCGTCCAAAACAAGGTGCAACATGTTCGTCGATTCACGAACATTATGTTGATTTTCGTAGA
>CAUYUJ010016615.1:147934-177888 GCA_963575745.1 Prorocentrum cordatum
AGGCAGAGCGACAGCGCAGCGGAGGCGGCTAGGCTGTCTGCGACATGAAAAATAATCAGAGAGGATTTGGCGCACCTCCAGCTGGTGAGCGAATAGTGTGAGTACGAGGGGGATGAGAAAGGAGCAGCAGCAAGAGGAAAAGGAGGGAGTGATCATCCTCATTATCGCCCTCGTCTACCCCTCACATTCTGCGCTGCCCCTGCGGGAGACATCCTCCCTTCCTCCTTGCCCTCGTCCGGCCCCGCTTGCTGCGTTGCCTCCTCCTCCTCCTCCTCCTCCTCCTCCTCCTCCTCCTCCTCCTCCTCCTCCTCCTCCTCCTCCTCCTCCTCATCGGCCAACATCCTGGCGAGAACCTCGTCCTGTCGGCGCGCCCCTTTCACCACTTCCGCCACCCCGTGGGCAGGAGGTGCCCAGGGGCGGGTGGCGCCACTGCCGGCCTCTGACAGGGCGAGGCTTGCGACCGCACGCGGGCGAACCCCCAGAGCACGCAAGTTGGGAAGGGCCGCCCCTGCCCCCCGGCAGGAGCTCTGCGCCGATCCGCCCCGGGCCCCCCCGCGGCTCGCCTCGCTCCGCCGGGGGCGGAGCGCGCGCCCCTGCCGCGCGCCCCCAGACGCAGCGCGGCGTCGGCCGCCGGCGCGCGTGCCTCGCGCGCCTCGGAGGCGGGTGGAGGACCCCCGCAGGGCCTCCCGCGGTGACACCTCGCGGGAGCGTCCCGCACCACACTGGTGGCTCTTGCGAACCGAGGCCAAGCGCCGCTGGTCGACGCTGTGTCGACGCTCTGTCGACGCGGCGTCGACGCGGTGCCGACGCCAACTCTGCGCTCTCTCATCGATCACCGGGCGCAAGCGCAGGTTCATGCACATTCGGAGGTGGAGCTGCGAGGACACAACCTGGCTCCCATGACCCTTCACCGAAAGACGCGACTCCCAGCGGGGGGGGGATGCCCCAGCCGGGGAGGCCGAGGGAGGCCCACGGGAGACCTGCGTGCCCGAGGAGGGACGACCCCCCCCGCTCCAGCCCTGCCGCCTCCTCCTCGCCCTCCGCACCGACTCGCGCCCGAGGCGGGGACCTGGAACTCCAGGCACGTGTTCTGACCGTGCGCCTCCAGCGACAGCCCGTACCTCAGGAGCAGCCCGAGCTGCGCGCGCACGACCACTCCGGCGTAGTGGGAGAACCACGCCCGACCTGCGGACGGAGGAGGGGCCCGAGGCAGAGCGCGGTGCCGGAGGAGAGGGCAGGGCGCGTGGAGAGCCAGCGAGACGTATGGCGAGCAAGAGAGAGAGGGAGAGAGAGAGAGAGAGCAATCAGCAATCCATGTATGGCGTGTACATTCGCCAGTGTCCGGGGCATGGAGCGGGCGTGCCTTCAGGTCCTCGGCCTGATCCTCCGAGCCTCAGTCCTCCGCCCTGAAGGGTCTTTTAGGAGCCCGGACCTCAAATTCTCAAACCTTGCGGGGCTTGGCGCGCTTCCCCTGGACCTTGGATCGCTTCCCCACATGACTTTTCCGGGCCTAGGAGGGCGCCAAGATAGGCCCAGAGGGCTCCAAGATGCCTACGAGACGGCCGAAGAGGGCCCCGAGATATTGCCTCAAGATGGCCCGAGAAGCTCCAAAAACACCCCAAGAGGCCTCCCAAGAGGGCCCCAAGAGGTAACAATCAAGATCGCACCAAGACGGCCCCAGAGGCGCCCAAAGATGGCCCCAAGACGACCCAGAATGCGCCCAAAACGGCTCCAAGAGGGGCCCCAGATGGGGAGAACGAACGGACATTTCGAACCCTCGGCCCCGAGGTGCCTTAAGGAAGCCCCAAGAGGCCCCCAAGAGGCCCCCGAGAGGCCGCAAGAGGCCCCGAGAGGCCCCAAGAGGCCCCCCAAGAGGCCCCCAAGAGGATCCCAACAGGCCCCACAAGGCCCCCGAAGGCGCTCCGAAGAGACCCTAAGAACAAATCCGGAGAACTCTGACCCACAACCCCGGCACGGTGGCGGGATCGGCCGAAGGCCGTTCGATCCGCCGCCCCCTGTCGATTCATCACAGGGGTGCCTGGCGTGTTAAACCCTCTCGGTTTGGGTTTTGGTTCTTTTGCAGAAGAACTCTCCCAGTGGGCTCCGGCGCGTCCCGCCGGGGTCCCGGGAGGCTTGCCCAGAGGTGGCTGCAAACGGTCTTCCTGCCCCTGACGGCCCCAAGACGGCCCAAGATGGCCTCCAGGGTGCCTCCTAGACAGCCAAGATGCCCTCCGAGACGGCTAAGATGGCCTCAAGATGCCTCCAAGACGGCCCAAGATGCACCCAAGACGGCCTCAGACAGCCTCAACATGGCTCAAGACGGCCCAAGAGGCTCCCAAGAGGCCTCCAAGACGGCCCAAGAGGCCTCCAAGAGGTCCTCCAGAAGGAGCCGAAGAGGCCAAAATTATTGATTTTCTGCAGGTTTTCGAAGGATTTTGGCATTTGCTTCTTTTCGGCCTTCCGACGGCTCAAGACGGCCCAAGAGGCCCCCAAGATCGCCCCAAGATCGCCCACGAGGCCTCCAAGATGGCCCCATGATGGCCGAAGAGGCCCCCAAAACGGCCTCAAGACGGCCCAAGGGGCCTCCAACTCGGCACAATGGCCTCCAAGACGGCTACGATGGCCCCAAGATGCCTCCAAGACGGGCCAAGATGCACTCAAGACGGCCTAAGATGGCCTCAAGATGGCCCAAGACGGCCCAAGAGGCCCCCAAGAGGCCTTCGAGACGGCCCAAAAGGCGTCCAGGAGGTCTTCCAGGAGGGCGCGACGAGGCCAACATCATTGATGTTCCTAAGGTGTTTGACAGATTTTAGCATTTGCTTCTTCTCCGGCGCAATCAGCCCCCAAGATCGCCCAAGAGGCAGGCCTCCAAGATGGCCCCAAGACGGCCCCAAAGGCCCCCAAGACGGCCCAAAGAGGACCCCAAAACGGCCCAAGAAGCCTACAAGACGCCCAAGATGGCCTCTAAGAACCCCTGATGTGCCCCAAGAGGGCCCCAAGACGATCCAGGCAGGCCCCCAAGACGGCTTCCGACGGCGTCAGGCAAGCCAGGAACGCCCTAAGACGGCCAAAAAGGCTCCCAAGAAGCCCCCAAAGGCCCCCCAAAACCCTCCAAGAGGCCCCCAGGAAGCTCCCAGGAGGCCCCAAGAGTGCCCGAAGAGGCGCCCAACAGGCCTCCTCCTCCTCCTCCTCCTTCTCCTCTTTTCTCTTCATCCTCCCCCTCCTCCTCTTGCTCCCTCATGCGTTCCCCGAAGTCTTTCCAAACCGACTCGGGGAACAACTGGCCCGATAGCTTGGCCAAGCTCTGGCCCAGCTGTCGGCCACAGAAGCGCTTCCAAAGGGGCAGGGGGCGGCGGTGATTCGCCGTAGGCGTCTTCGATCCGCCGCCCCCTGTCGATTGATCGCAGGGGTGCCTGGCGTGCTGGATCCTCTCGGTGTTGGTCTTGGTTCTTCCCCATATCCTAAGATGGGGTTATTGTTATTACTTGGACGCCTCCTACTCCTTCTTCCTCTTCCTCTTCTTCTTCTCCTCCTCCTCCTCATACCCAGACTTACTCATACACAGACTTACTCATACACAGACTTACTCATACTCAGGCCTACTCATAATCAGACCTACTCGTACTCAGACATACTCATACTCAGACCTACTCATACTCAGACCTACTCAAACTCAGACCTACTCATACTCGACCTTATGATTGTCTGACTTACTCAACACACAGCAGATTCTCATAATACGGCTTACTCATACCCAGACTTATTGTCTGTCCCAGCATCCTTCGCTTTCGGAGCAGATTTGGAGGATGTCTCGAGCGAGGCGCTCATTTTCGCGCCCCTAAGGGGAGCCGCCGAGGGGTATGACACTGTGGGGATGCCTCAAGCGGTTTGCCTGTTTTCTGTCCCAACATCCTTCGCTTTCGGAGCAGGTTCGGAGGATGTCTCGAGCGAGGCGCTCAGTTTCACGCCCCTAAGGGGGGTCGCCGAGGGGTATGACACGGTCCCGTTCGCGGCCGTTTTGTGGGGATGTCTCAAGCGGTTTGCATGTTTGATGTCCCAACATCCTTCGCTTTCTAAGCAGATTTGGAGGATGTCTCGAGCGAGGCGCTCATGTTCACGCCCCTGACGGGGCCACCGAAGGGTATGACACGGTCCCGTTCGCGTCCGTTGTGTGGGGATGTCTCAAGCGGTTTGCCCGTTTCCTGTCCCAACATCCTTCGCTTTCGGAGCAGATTTGGAGGATGTCTCGAGCGAGGCGCTCATGTTCACCCCCCAGGTGGGCCAGATTTTGAGGATGTCTCGTTCGGTTTGCCACTTTTGGTGGCCAGACTCGTGGGCACAGGTTCTCCTCAGGATGCCACAGGATGCTCCAACAAGCTCCAGGAGGCCCCTGGGACCACATGAGGTCCCAGGAGGCATCAGGAGGCCACAGAAAGACTCAAGAGGCCACAAGATGTCCCAAGAGGCTCCAGGAGGCCCCAGGAAGCTCCAGGAGGCCTCAGGGAGCCACAGGAGGCCCCAGAGGCCACAGGAAGCGCCAGGAGACTTCGGAAGGCAACAGGAGGCCCCGAGAGGCCCCAGGAGCAGGAGGCCTCAGAAGGCAACAGGAGTGGCTCCAATCCCATGTGTTTTGCGTATGCTCCTATCGATTGGGCCTCACCTGGAGCACGAATCCTTGACGTTATACGTATGCTTCTATAGATTGTCTCTTCTCCTGTGAACACCATACTAATGTGTTTTACTTATGTTCCTATATGTTGGGCCTCTCCTGGGGCACGAGTCCTTGGTGCTTTACGTGTGTTCCTATAGATTGCCCTTCTCCTGTGGCTCCAATTCGCAATGTTTTATGTACGTCGGTTGCTATAGATTGGGCATCTCCTGGGGCAGGAAGCCTCCCTGGGAGGTCCCAGGAGGCCCCAGGAGGCCCCAAGAGGCTCCTGGAGGCCCCAGGAAGCCCCAGTAGGTTTCAGGAGGCCCCAGGAGGCCCCAGGCTCATGCGCAGAGACGCGCTCGTACTACTGAGGCTCATTCACACTCCAATTCATTCGCAGTTAGGTTCATGACCAGACCGCCACAACTGAAGCCTGTTTATATTCGAAAGCTCTTGCGCCTAGACATTCACGGCGGACAGGTCCATGCGAATAGATGCACATATGGGAAGCTCCACGCAGTGAATAATTTTCCCAAAAGACCTCCCCGCCGGGGTCCCGGGAAGGTGCAGTCCCATCCAGAGATTATCCCGGCAAAGCAACCTAACAGCGATGTGTAGAAGCATATCTGAAAGCATTCCCCTTAAGATTCAGATGAAAATCCAGTTGTCGAATTCTGCTGTTCTCGCAGTCGTAGTCGCATTCGCGATGACAGTCGCAGCGGCAACGGCAGTCGCAGTCACAGCCTGAGCCTCAGCCTGCCTCCTCCTCCTCCTCCTCTTTCTCCTGCTCCTCCTGCTCCTCCTCCTCCTCCTCCTCCTCCTCCTCCTCCTCTTCCTCCTGCTCGTCCTCGTTCTCGTCCTCCTCGTCTTGCTCGTCCTCCTCCTCCTGGTGCTCTCTCCTCCTCCTCCTCCTCCTCCTCCTCCTCCTCCTCCTCCTCCTGGTGGTCCTCGTTCTCCTCCTCCTGGTGCTCTCCCCCCCCCTCCTCCTCCTCGTCCTCCTCCTCCTCCTCCTCCTCGTCCTCCTCCTCCTCTTCCTCCTCCTCCTCCTCCTCCTCCTCCTGGTAGTCCTCCCCCTCCCCTCCTCCTCCTCCTCCTCCTCTTCCTGGTCGTCCTCGTTCTCGTCCTCCTCGTCTTGCTCGTCCTCCTCCTCCTGGTGTTCTCTCCTCCTCCTCCTCCTCCTCCTCCTCCTCCTCCTCCTCCTCCTCCTTCCTGGTACTCTCCCCCCCCCTCCTCCTCCTCCTCCTCGTCCTCGTCCTCCTCCTCCTCCTCCTCCTCTTCCTCCTCCTCCTCCTCCTCCTCCTCCTCCTCCTCCTCCTCCTCCTGGTACTCCTCCCCCTCCCCTCCTCCTCCTCCTCCTCTTCCTGGTCGTCCTCCTCCTCCTGGTCGTCCTCCTCCTCCTGCTCGTCCTCCTCCTCCTCCTGCTCGTCCTTCTTCTCCTGCTCCTCCTGCTCCTCGTCCTGCTCCTGCTCGTCCTCGTCCTCCTGGTCTTGCTCGTCCTCCTCCTCGTCGTGTTCTTGCCCCTGCTGAAAATGTGGCCCAGGAATGGGAGTTCTGGGAAGTCGAAGAGCACGAAGATGCCTACAGTTGGCTACGGGCATTCTGGGAAGTCGAAGAGCACGAAGTTGCCTACAGTTGGCTACGGGCATTCAAAATGTGGCCCGGGAATGGAGTTCTGGGAACTCGAAGTGGCCTAGTTGGCTCCGGGCATTCGCCCGGGAATGGAGTTCTGGGAACTCGAAGAGCACGAAGTGGCCTACAGTTGGCTCCGGGCATTCAAAATGTGGCCCGGGAATGGAGTTCTGGGAACTCGAAGAGCACGAAGTGGCCTACAGTTGGCTCCGGGCATCCAAAATGTGGCCCGGGAATGGAGTTCTGGGAACTCGAAGAGCACGAAGTGTGTGACTGTTGCATCCGGCCCTCCAAATGTGGCCCGGGAATGGAGTTCTGGGAACTCGAAGAGCACGAAGTGTGTGACTGTTGCATCCGGTTATTCAAATGTGGCCCGGGAATGGCGTTCTGGGATCTCGAAGAGCACGAAGTGTGTGACTGTTGCATCCGGGTATTCAGAATGTGGCCTGGGAATGGAGTTCTGGGAAGTCGAAGAGCACGAAGTGTGTGACTGTTGGTGAAAAACGAGCCCGGCACCTGCCGCCCGGCAACTCCCAACACCTGCCCGGACCCCCCTGTGGAGTGATCTGCTGCTCTCTTTTGATCCCACTAGAAACCTATCAGTCTTCGCTGTTAGGTAAAAATCCTCCAAGATGGCTCAAGATGGCGCCACGATGGCCGCGTTGGCCCAAGCTGGCCTCCAAGATGGTTCAAGATGGCCTCCAAGTTCGCCCAAGATGGTCGAAGACTGCCTCCAAGACGGCCCAAGAGAGTCCAAGACGGCCCAAGAGGCCCCCAAGACGGCCCCCAGAGGCCTCCAAGACGGCCCAAGAGGCCTCCAAGAGGTCCTCCAGGAGGGCCCGACGAGGCCAACATCATTGACTTTCCTCAGGTCTTCGAAGGATTTTGGCACGCTTCTTCTCGGCATTCCAACGATTCAAGACGGCCCAGGAGGCCCCCAAGATCGCCCCAAGAGGCCCCCAAGAGGGCTGAAAGAGGACCCCATGACCGTCCAAGAGGCCTCCAAGACGGCCCCAAGAGGGCCCCAAGACGGCCCAATAGACCTCCAAGACGCCCAAGATGGCCTCCAAAGAACCCCAAGTCGGTTCAGAGAGGCCCCCAAGACGGCTCCCGAAGGCGTCAGGCGGGCCAGGAACCCACCAAGATGGCCGAAGTTGGCTCGAAGCTGGCCCAAAATGGCCCAAGGGGCCTCCAAGAGGGCCTCCAGGAAGGCCAGAAAAGGCAACAAAAAACTGATGTTCCTAAGGTTTGTTTTGGAGGATTTTGACATGTGCTTCTTGTCTGCCTTCCGACGGCCCGAGACGGCCCAAGAGCCCCCCACGATCGCCCCAAGATCGCCCAACAGGCCTCCAAGATGGCCCCAGAACGGCCCAAGAGGCCCCCAAGACGGCCCCAAGAGGGCCCCAAGGCGGCCCAGGAGGCCTTTAAGACGCCCAAGATGGCTTCCAAGACGACGGCTCTGGAGCATTCCAAGAGGGCCCCACGTCGGCCCAGAGAGGCCCCCCAAACGGCTTCCGACGGCGTCAGACGGGCCAGGAGCCCACCCACCAAGACGGCCGAAGATGGCCCTAAGATGGCCCAAGACGGCCCAAGAGGCCCCCAAGAGGGCCCCTAGAAGGCCCGAAAAGGCCAAAATCATATAAAATCATTGATTTCCCATGAGTTTTTGAAGGATTGTGGCATTTGCTTGTTTTCGGCCTTCCGACGGCCTGAGACGGCCCAAGTGCCCCCAAAGATCGCCCAAGAGGCCCAAGACGGCCCCAAGAGGCCCCCAAGACGGCCCAAGAGGCCTCCAAGACGCTCAAGATGGCCTCCAAGACGGTCCAAGAGCCCTCCAAGACGTCCTCCAAGAAGGCCCGAAAGGGTCAAAATGGCCTCCAGACGGCCAAGATGACCTTCAAGAGGCCCACGTGTTCCCCGAAGGCTTTCCAAACCGCTTGGCAGGTCTGGCCTCAACGTTCGGCCACATAGGCGCTTCCAAAAAGGCAGGGGGCGGCGGTGATTCGCCGTAGGCGTCTCCGATCCACCGCCCCCTGTCGATTCATCGCAGGGGTGCCTGGCGTGCTAGACCCTTTCGGTTTTGGTGTTGGTTCTTTTTCCAAAAGAACTCCCCCTGGGGCTTCGGCCCGTCCCGCGGGGGTCCCGGGAGATTCCCGAAAATCCATCTGTCAATGCCTTTGTTGCCCCAAGTTGGCCCAAGATGGCCTCCAAGACGACCAAGATGGCCCAGGATGGCCTCCAAGATGCCTCCAAGACAACCAAGATGGCCTCAAAGACGGCCACGATGGCTCCAAGATGCACCCAAGACGGCCCAAGATGGCCTCAAGATGGCCTACGACGGCCCAAAAGGCCCGCAAGAGGTCTCCAAGATGGCCCAATAGCCCCCGAAGACGTCCTCCAGGAAGGCCCGAACGGGCCAAAATCATTGATTGTCCTTAGGTTTTCTAAAGATTTTGGCATTTGCGCCTTTTCGGATTTCCGACGGCCCAAGAGGCGCCCAAGATCGCTCCAAGATCGCCCAAGAGGCCTCCAAGATGGTCCCACGACGGCCCATGAGGCCCCGAAGACCGCCCCAAGAGGGCCCGAAGACGGCCCCAAGAGGCCTCCGAGACGCCCAAGATGGCCTCCAAGACGGCCAAGATGGTCCAAGATGGCCTCCAAGACGGCCCTGGAGCATTCCAAGAGGGCCCCGAGTCGGCCCAGAGAGGCCCCCCAAACGGCTTCCGACGGCGTCGGACGGGCCAGGAGCCCACCAAGACGGCCGAACGTGGCCCTAAGATGGCCCAAGACAGCCCAAGAGGCCTCCAAGAGGGCCTCCAGGAAGGCCCGAAAAGGTCAAAATCATTGATGTCCCATGATTGTTTGAAGTATTGTGGCATTTGCTCTTTGCTCGGCCTTCCGAAGACCCGAGACGGCCCAAGTGCCCCCAAAGATCGCCCAAGAGGCCCAAGACGGCCCCAATAGGCCCCCAAGACGGCCCGAGAGGCCTCCAAGACGCTCAAGATGGCCTCCAAGACGGTCCAAGAGCCCTCCAAGACGTCCTCCAAGAAGGCCCGAAAGGGTCAAAATGGCCTCCAGACGGCCAAGATGACCTTTAAGAGGCCCACGTGTTCCCCGAAGGCTTTCCAAACCGAGTCGGGGAACACATGGTCTGATAGCTTGGCAGGTCTGGCCTCAACGTTCGGCCACATAGGCGCTTCCAAAAAGGCAGGGGGCGGCGGTGATTCGCCGTAGGCGTCTCCGATCCGCCGCCCCCTGTCGATTCATCGCAGGGGTGCCTGGCGTGCTGAATCCTCTCGGTTTTGTTTTTGGTTCTTTTCCCAAAAGAATTCCCCCTGGGGCTTCGGCCCGTCCCGCCGGCCACCCGGAAGGCCAGCAATTCTCAAAATTTGTCGCTGCAGATGGCCCAAGATGGTCTCCAAGATGGCCACATTGGCCCAAGATGGCCTCCAAGATGGTCCAAGACGGCCCCCCAAGTCCGCCCAAGATGGTCCAAGACGGCCTCACATACGGCCCAAGAGAGACCAAGACGGCCGAAGACGGACAAGACGGCCCAAGAGGCCTCCAAGAGGTCCTCCAGGAGGGCCCGAAGAGTCCAAAATCATTGATTTTCTGTAGGTGTTTGAAGGAGTTTCGCATTCGCTTCTTCTCGGCTTTCCGACGACCCAAGACGGCCCAAGAGGCCCCCGAGATCGCCTCCACACGGCGCCCAAGAGGCGTCCAAGATGGCCTCAGGACTGCCCAAGAGGCCCCCAAAACGGCCGCAAGAGGGCACAAAAACTTCCCAAGAGGCCTCCAAGACGCCCAAGATGGCCTCTAAGACGGCCCTGGAGCCCCCCAAGAGGGCCCCCAGTCGGCCCAGAGAGGCCCCCCAAACGGCTTCCGACGGCATCAGACGGGCCAGGAGCCCACCAAGATGGCCGAAGTTGGCTCGAAGCTGGCCCAAGACGGCCTCCAAGAGGGCCTCCAGGAAGGCCAGAAAAAAGCCCCAAACATTTATTTTCCCTAGGTTTTCGACGGATTTTGACGTTTGTTTCGTTTCGGTCTTCCGACGGTCCGATACCAAAGATCGCCCAAGGATCGCCCAAGAGGCATCCAAGATGGCCCCCGAACGGCCCAAGAGGCCCCAAAACGGCCCCCACGAGGCCCCCAAGACGGCCCAGGAGGCTTTTAAGACGCCCAAGATGGCCTCCAAGACGGCCCCGGAGCATTCCAAGAGAGCCCCAAGTCGGCTCAGAGAGGCCCCCCAAACGGCTTCTGACGGCGTCGGACGGGCCAGGGGCCCACCAAGACGGCCGAAGATGGCACTAAGATGGCCCACGACGGCCCAACAGGCCTCCAAGAGAGCCTCCAGGCAGGCCCAAAAAGGCAAAAATCATCAATTTCCTATGAGTTTTTGCCAAGACGGCCGAAGAGGCCTCCAAGACGCTCAAGATGGCCTCCAAGACGGCCTAAGAGCCCTCCAAGACGTCCTCAAAGAAGGCCCGAGAGGGTCAAAATGGCCTCCAGGCGGCCAAGATGACCTTCAAGAGGCCCACGTGTTCCCCGAAGGCATTCCAAACCGAGTCGGGGAACACATGGTCCGATAGTTTGGCAGGTCTGGCCTCAACGTTCGGCCACATAGGCGCTTCCACAAAGGCAAGGGGCGGCGGTGATTCGCCGTAGGCGTCTTCGATCCGCCGCCCCCTGTCGATTCATCGCAGGGGTGCCTGGCGTGCTGGATCCTCTCGGCTTTGTTTTTGGTCCGGCCACCCGAAAAGATTGCCCAGACCCACTTGCAAAGGGTTTTTCCTGCTCCAGACGGCTCCAAGACGGCCCAAGATGGCCTCCAAGATGTATCCAAGACGCTCAAGATGGCCTCCAAGACGGCTCCGATGGCTGCCTCCAAGACGGCCCAAGATGGACCAAGAGGCCTCCAGGAGGCCTCCAAGACGGCCCAAGAGGCCTCGAAGAGGTCCTCCAGGCTCCTCAAGGACGGCCCGAAGAGGTCAAAATCATGGATTTTCCTTAGGTGTTTGAAGGATTTTGGCTTTTCCTCCTTTTCGGATCCCGACGGCCCAAGACTGCCCAAGAGGCCATGAAGATCGCCCCAATAGCGCCCAAGAAGCCTCCAAGACGGCCCCAGGACGGCCCAAGAGGCCCCTAAGAGGGCCCCAAAGAAGGCCCCAAGACGGCCCAAGAGGCTCCCAAGAAGCCCCAGATGGCCTCCACGACGGCCAAGATGGCCTCCAAGATGCCTCCAAGACGGACCCCTCCAAGACGTCCTCCAGGAAGGCCCGAAAGGGCCAATATCATGGATTGTCATTCGGTTTTTGAAGGATTTGGGCTATTGCTCCTTTTCAGCTCTCCGACGGCCCAAGACGGCCCGAGAGGCCCCCAACATCGACCAAAGAGCGCCCAAGAGGCCTACAAGATGGCCCCACGACAGCCCAAAAGGCCCCCAAGAGGGCCCCAACAAGGCCCCAAGACGGCCCAAGAGGCTCCCAAGACGCCCAAGATGTCCTCCACGATGGCCAAGATGGCCTCCAAAATGGCCGTCAAGACGGCCAAGATGGCCGTCAAGACGGCGAAGGTGGCCCGAAGATGCTCCCAAGACGGCCCAAGATGGCCTCAAGATGGCCCAAGACGGCCCTATAGGCCCGCAAGAGGCCTCCAAGACGGCCCAAGAGCCCTCCAAGACGTCCTCCAGGAAGGCCCGAAAGGGCCAAAATCATTGATTTTCTTTTGGTGTTTGAAGGATTGTAGCATTTTCTTCTCTTCAGCTCTCCGACGGCCCAAGACGGCCCGAGAGGCCCCCAACATCGACCAAAGAGCGCCAAGGAAGCCTCCAAGATGGCCCCATGACAGCCCAAGAGGCCCCCAAAAGGGCCCCAACAAGGCCCCAAGACGGCCCAAGAGGCTCGCAAGACGCCCAAGATGTCCTCCACGATGGCCAAGATGGCCTCCAAGATGGCCGTCAAGACGGCCAAGAAGGCCTCCAAGACAGCGAAGATGGCCCCAAGATGCACCCAAGACGGCCCCAGATGGCCTGAAGATGGCCTTCGACTGCCCAGAAGGCCCGCCAGAGGCCTCCAAGACGGCCCAAGACCCCTCCAAGACGTCCTCCAGAAGGCCCGAAAGCTCAGAAACCACCTCGTCCGATAGCTCGCCCGATTCGGTGTTCCCCGGAGGTTTTCGAAAGCCACTCGGGGAACGCGTGGCCCGACAGCTTGGCCAAGCTCAAGCCCAACTTTCGGCCACGCAGGCGCTTCCAAAAAGGCAGGGGGCGGCGGTGATTCGCCGTAGGCGTCTTCGATACACACATGTACGGTGATGGCATTGCACAAGGATCCATTGCATAAGGAATCCAGGGTCAGGAAACCTGTGGGTGAAACACCAATCGTGGATTGGCCACGGATATCTCAGTCACCCTCGTCGGATAAGAAATCCTCCACGGTATCAAGCCTCCTGGATACATTCCTTGACCAACACCCCCACCGTACACCAGCACCACGCGCTTCGCGCCTGGAATATAGCAAGCCCTGGTCCTTGATAAGCCGACAACTCCGCCGAGGCAATCACCCACAAATGGATTGAAGATGGGGTGCAGAAAAATCAACAACGTGGACCGGGCAGATACGGATTGCGGACAGAGGCGGTTCCATGCACTCACTGCGAAGGAATGCGAAGCAGTGGAAGCAATGCAGTCAATGCAATGGCAGTACAATGCAACACATTGCCATGCATACCTGGTGCGAGGGCAAGGCAACGGACAGCACTGCAACCAGAAGTGGGCGAACCCAGTACAAGGAAATGCGGTGGAGCACAGTTCGAGGCAAAGCAGAGCGATGTGAACCAATGCAATGTGAATCACGAAGCAGTGCACATGCACATGCTACGCAACACACTGCAGCGCAGACAGTGCAACATACAGTGCGAAAAGCCGATCGAACCCCAAGAACCCCGGGAACTCAGAGATCGCAGGGACGGGGCACCCAAGGAAAGACCCGGGAAACCCAGACTGAGGGTCGCAAGTGCCGTCGGGTCTCTGCCGCAAACAGATGGCGGGAGGAGAGAGGGACGAGTAGGAAGAGGGAGGAGGGAGAAGCGATGATACAGACGGCAAGATGAAAGAAGACTCAGGCAGGAGCGGGTGGAGGAGGAGGCAAGGAGAGGAGGGAGGCAGGATCGCATAATTAGCGGCACCGCGTCCCCCCGCCCATGTCAGCACGCTCTGCACACAGATCGTGTCCCCCAGTGAGCGCCACCTACGGCCCCAGATAAAGGCAGGGTTGACATAAGTGGCGTCCCCCCGCCAACTTCGGGAGGCCCCTCACGCGGATCGTGCCCTCCCCGCCCCCCCCAACGGGGTGCTCAGCATGCAGTGCCAGAGTCAAAGCTCGCATGGCTCCCCTCCGCCCACTGCGGCACGCTCTTCACGCGGATCGTGCCTCACAGGGATTCCAAGTACGGCGACACGGGGGGGGGGATTCGCATGGCGTCCCCCCGCGTATTTCGACTCACCCCTCAAACGAATTGTGGCCCACAGGGGGCTCCACCGATTGCCCCCGAGACAAGGTTCGCATCCGCTCCGCCCATGTCGGCACACCCTGACATGGATCGTGTGCCAAAAGGAGCTCCACCCACGACCCCAGAAAGAAGGTTCGCATGGCGTCCCCCCGCCCATTTCGGCACACTATTCACGCGGATCGTGCCCCCTTTCCTGGCGATGGTGTCCGGGGTCTTGCCTCTGGGGACGCCCCCATGGCCCCACAACTCCTCAGATGGTCCAAGACGAGCCGAGAGAGCCCCACGAGGCTCCCAGACAGGCCCATGACAGCCACGAGGCCGCCCCGCGGCCCTCCAGAACAGCCCAAGAGGGTGTCAGGGCGGCCGAATACGCTCCCAAGATGGATCCAAGAAGCTCGTCAAACACCTAAGGAACATAATAACTATCGCCTTCTCGCTGTTCGCTGCCGATAAGCCTCACGGTGGGTCCAATACACCTGAGGCGCGTCCAAAACGGTGCAGGAGAGCCCCAAGAGAAGCCTCACGAAGCCCCCCCTAGGTGCCTTCCAAAGCGCCTCAAGAGGCCCCCAAGAGCCGCCCAAGATGCTTCAAAAAGCGCCCCAGGAAGGTCCCCAAGAGGCCACAGGACACCTCCAAGAGGCCCCCAGGATCCAAGGGGTCCCTAAGGGCCTCAAGCGGTTCCCAGGAGGCCCCACGACGCACCGAGAAGCTCCCAAGAGGCCCCCAAGATGAAGAAGGGCGACGACGACGAATCGTCGCTCTCGTCCTTCCTGTGCTCGTCCTATCTGCCGAAGTTCTGTTGCATCGTCGGGGGACCTTGTCTGTCCAATCGCGGCCCTATCCGCGTCGAATCTATGTCGAATCCATGTCGGCCTCGTCAGATCCGTGTCGAACTCGTGTCGAATCCGCGTCGAATCTACGCCAAGTCCGCGTCGAGTCCGCATCCAGCCCGCGTCGGGCACAAGCAAAAACACCAGTTTGGGGGACAGGCGAGGTCCCCCGAAGATGCAACGCAACCTCAGCAGATAGGACGAGCACAGGGAGGGCGAGAGCGACGGTTCCTCGTCGTCGCCCTTCTTCATCTTGGGGGCCTCTTGGGAGCCCCTTGGGGCGTCGTGGGGGCTCCTGGGAGCCACTCGGGGCCTTTTGGGGGGTCCTCCAGGGGGCCTCCTGGGAACCGCTCTCGTCCTCCCTGTGCTCGTCCTGTCTGCTGAGGGTGTGCGAGGGGGGCGAAGCTGGGCGGCGCGCACCAAGGGGTGGTGGTTAGGGGGGGGGGGGGGGGGGGGCAGGGCCTCTTGGAGGGAGGCCGCTCCTCAGGGCGCCAGCCTCACGTCCGTAGCTGAGGCCCGCGCCTGCCAAGGAGCAGGGGTGCTTCTGCAAGCAGCCCTCCCCCCCCCTCCCCCCGCCCCCCCCCCCCCCCCCAGGGGAGCCCAGAATCGAATCGATAAGTCGGATCGGCGATCGAAATAAGTCGGATCGGCAGAAATCGGCAGCCGAGTCGGGAAAAGTCGAATCGGCGGAAATCGGCAGGCTAGTATGCGTCCAATGAGGTATCGGAGCCCAAAATCCGAAATCGAATCGAATCGGCATCGGAATCCAGCGGAGTCGAATCGAACCGAATCGAATCGGAGGAGTCGAAACGAACCCTGCGGGCCCCCCCCTCTGCGCGTGGGGGGCGCGAAGCTGCGCGGGAGCGCCCTGGGCACGCAGCGCCCCAGGGGCACGCCGCGCCCAAGGGGCACGCCCGCGGGCACGCTCGGCGCGCCCGGGGCGCGCCCTCGCCTCCCGAAGGGGCCCCCCGGACGCCTCGAGGCTCGCAGGCCCCTCGGGCGAGCGCTTCTCTGGCCATCGCTCTTTCCCTGTGTTTTTGCTTCGGTTTCGTGCGTGGCTTTTTCGCCCAATGATCAAGGATGCTCCTCGATGGTCCTCGCCGAAGGAAGAATGCACACGTCCGAGCGATGCCAAGTTCTTGCATTCAAGAGCCTGGTTCTTGAGTTCAAGAACCTGTTTTTTGTTGATCTTGAAGGGCTCAGGCACTCTCGAATGCAAGAACCTGTTCCTCGAATTCGAAAACCAGCCTCGGGGAGCCGCTGCGGACCTCCAGCAGAGCACCGGCGATGCGTCGGCGACATCGGCGTGGAGACATTCGGGCCCCACATCGAGCCCCATTGCCGAGGCAGCGCCGCTGCATCGCCGAGGCAGCGCCGATGCATCGCCGATGCGGCGCGATCCTTCGACCCCATCTACTCCGACCCCATCGGGGAGGCCTGGGCTATCATAGACTTGATGTCGACCGGATTTCATCCCGACCGCCCCTCTTCACCCTCTCGTCCAGAGTTCGTCCAGATGTCGACCAAATCCGACGAAATCTGGACGAAATCCACGACACCGTAAGGAAGTTGTGGACCCCCTGAGGCTCCCATGAAGGACCACACAGGATCCAAGCTCGAGGATCTTGACGCTCGAGGATCCCGAGGTTCCAAGCTCGAGGGTCTCCAGGTTTTTTCGGACGCTGTTGGTCTGGTTCGAAACGCCGGGAGCCTCAGGGGGCCTCCCGGTGACCTCCGCGGAGACCTCCGCTGGATACCTCCAGAGACCTCCGAAAGCAAGGTACAGCTTTTCCAAAGATGAGCTGCCTCAAAGCAACCAGGCTGATACCTCAAGATGCAAACGCCCACGCAACCTTGCCATCACGCGGCATCTTCAAGATGTGTGTGGGCGACTGTCCAAAAATATCCGCTTCCAGTGCAACCCGCATCCATCCGATAAAAGGGGGGCACCGGGAAAAGTATAGAAAAAGTGTCGAAACAGTGTCGAACGAGTGTCTCCCCGGGCCCGACACGTGAAAGCCCTCGAATCTCGGTTCTTTTCTGGTGCTCGAAACTCTTCCTGCTGATCCAGGCTACAGTAGGTCGGAGCATCATCATGGTAGACATCAATGTGGCGGTGGCGGATATTTTAATTACCAGCAGCGCGAGCAGATACAAATTCACAGAGAAATGACGTCATTAAATGGAAGACTCCTAGATGGAGTCCGAGTAGATAGGGTCGGAGGATCGCGCCGCAACGCCGATGCATCGGCGATGATCGGCGAAAAATCGGCGATACATCGGCGACGCCAGCGCGGAGAAAATGGGGCTCCACATCGAGCCGCATCGGCGATGCATCCGCGATGCGGCGCGATTCTCCGACCCCATCTACTCGGACCCCATCTGGGAGGCCCAGATTGAAAGAAACTCGTCGCAACACGCCGTGATCATCGGGGCGGACGAGAGGAGGTGCTGCACAGGGAGGGCCAACGAAGCAGCCCGCGCAGCTGGCCGGGGGAGCCCGTGCATAATCACCCAGGGACGGTGCCTAGACGGCGGGGTCGAAGCCAGCTGCACGCAGCAAACTTCTGGGGCAACGAACAGATGATGCCCACACCGCTCTGCCCCGCACCGCTGCTCCCTCGACCTCTCCCAGAGTGCGTACTGGCAGCTCCCCTCAGGCGAATCCAGCTGTGACGACGAGGGAGGGGCCAGCGGTTTCGGTATCTCTCCGTCCTCTGAGCCCCTCCCCCCGGCCCACTTTGAGACGAAGCCAGGGAGAGGATAAGATCGGGCGAAGATGAATCGGGAATCTCTGAGATCTGGAGGTCATGGAGGATTCTCCTCGAGCGTTCCGAAACGCTCCGAGAGCGTTCTGGAGCGCTCTGGAACGGATTCGCCCTCGTCCTGTCCGCGCCCGACCTCTCCCGACCCAGACCCACGACGTCGTGAATTTTTCACAGCGTCGACCCCCTAAGGGTCTGGACCCCCTCTCCCCAGGACCAGTCTTTCGCCCCGAGCCGTTTCTTGACGGCCCCGAGGCCCGGTGAGGGCCCCCGGAGGCCGAAAATCATGGAAAAAAACCTCGCATCGTGTTTTTTTCGCAGCGCGGGGAGGTCTGGGGAGCCTCCCCCGCTTTGGACGCCCGAAGTGGGTACGGAAGAAATGGCTACAATGCCCAACAACAAATGTTGTCCCAAAACAACAGCGGCCGCTGTTGGGCAGGCGGCCGTTTGTCTCAAATGGACACAGGCCGCGGCGGCGCGGACATCGAGTCCTGTTCAAAACGAGCAGAAACTGCTGTTGGGCATTGTGCCCATTCCTTCTGCACCCATCTCGTTCGTGCTGACCCGCTCGTCCGACCCGAGGTGCGTGTGGGGGGCCTCGCCGGCCCGGCAGAGGCGCCGCCCGAGCGCGGAGCGCCCGAGAGCCCCGCGGCGGCGGCGGGGCGAGGAGCACCGGGGGGGCATGCAGCGGAGGCCTCGGAGAAGGAGGCGGGCCTCGGCTCCCCTCCCCTCTCCCCTCTCCCCTCCCTCCCCTCCCCCCTCCTCTCCCCTCCCCTCCCCCCTCCCCTCCCCTCTCACCTCCCCTCTCCCCTCCCCTCCCCTCCTCCCCCTCCCCTCCCCCCTCCCTCCCTCCCCTCTCCCCTCCCCCTCCCCTCCCCTCTCCCCTCCCCTCCCCCTCCCCCTCCCCCTCCCACCCCTCCCCTCCCCTCCCCTCCCCCCCTCCCCGGCGAATGAAGTCGACCATGCGAGCAAATACCTGCTCGTTCGAGGAATCTGGGGCAACTTTCCCAGGGCTTCTCGGAAGAAGCCACTGGCCGACTCGTGTGCTCACGCCGGAGGGACGAAGGTGCTCAACAAGCTGAGCCAGCTTTCCGGCAGGTCGGCTGAGACATTTCGGGGCGAGGTTTCGCAATCGGATGCTCGACTGCAGAGGGGCCCGAGGAAACACAGACAGACAGACAAAAATCCCTGGACTCCCCGCATTCGCACATGTCTTCTGGATGCATGCTCACCTTCCCTCCCGCTCCCTCTACTCAGGACAGCCCAGAATCGAATCGATAAGTCGGATCGGCGATCGAAATGAATCGGATCGGCGGAAATCGGCAGCCGAGTCGGGGAAAGTCGAATTGGCAGAAATCGGCAGGCCTCTGTGCCTCCAATGAGAACTCGGAGCCCGAATCGGAATCCGAAATCGAATCGAATCGGAATCGGAAGCCGTCGAAATCGAACCGGATCGAACCGGAGGAATCGAAACGAGGCCTGTCTACTCCCCCTACTCCCGCGGAAATCGACGCTTGTCGCTGCTTGTGCCCAGTCTTTCCTCCTGCGACACAGAGTGTGTCTCGACCGACGGACGCCCGCTCGTGGGCCGCCCAGCTCGCCCCGGAGCAGGGAGGAGAGTGCTCCAGGGTCTGTGAAGGGGCCCTGGGACACACAAATAAATACACACAAATAAAAAAAAAACAATATTGTCCCATGTTTTCTGGGTTTCTGTCTTCCCCCCCACTGCCTATATTTTCTTATATTTTCTGGGAATCGACGATTAATTGTGTCTGTGTGTTTTTCTCCTCCTGAGTCTGGCCCCGCGGAAGCTCGCCATCGCTCGGACGCCCATGCCCGGGGCATCTGCTTCGACTCCGCGAGGGCAGCTTTTCGTGCGGTGATGCCATGTGCTCCTCGATGGCTCCCGCCGAGGAAAAAACTGCGCACGCCCGAGCGGCTCCAAGCGGAAGGACACTCCTGAGCCGATGCCCCCGCCGTAGTAAGTGAGCATGCAGGGAGACTGCGAGGCGGGGATCTATCCATATCCACCGCCTGGAAACCGACGTCCTGGTGCTCCGGCGGGCGGGCGGTCTCCCTGAACGACCGGGTCACGATTTGGAATGCTTCGGAGGGTGTCTTGGGGCCATCTTGGGCCGCCATGGGGCTCTCTGAGGGCCATCTTGGACCCGTGTTGTGCTGTTTTGGGGCTCTCTTGGACTGCCCGGAAGCCCTTTCGGATGGTTGCGGGGCGATTTTGGAGCCTCCCAGGCGGCTTCGGACGCCCAGAAGACCGCCGTCTTGGAGCGTCGGGAAGCCGAAAAGAGGAGAACCCCCAAATTCACCAAAAACCAACAGAAAATCAATGATTTTTGCCTCTTGGGGCCTTCTTGGGAGTGCTCTTGAAGGCCTCTTTGGGACCGTCCTGGAGGCCTCTTGGGCCATCTGGAGGTCGCGTCGGTCACTCTTGGAGCGCTCTTGTGTTGTCTTGGGGGTCTCTGGGACGCCTCCGATGACCCACCTAACCGCCGTAGGTGTGCTAGGAAGGCTTGGCAAAACGCCCTGCGAGGCCCGGGGGGCCGCTTCGAGGCCCGTCCAGATGGTCCCAAAGCCCCAGCTCCTGGGGGTCCCCCCCTTTCGCGTTCCGCCCGGATTGTTAAAATATATCCGCCGGCCCCCTTGTGGGGCCACCAGGCTGCGAGGCGCGTGATTCGCAGTTTCCTGTACCAGTCGTAGTTTGTAGTTTCCAGTGTTACAGTTCTGCTTCTTGCTGGTTACTGTAACTAGTTGACTTCTTGCTGGTTACTGTAACTAGTTGATTGACCGCGCGAGGGGGGGGGAGGCCCAAACAAGACTTTTAGCCACACCTGGGCGCGTTGTCTGAATTGCTGGGGGGGCTCGAAATCGACACCCCTCACGCAGATCCGCGGGGTCAGGGTCCAAAAACACATGGGATTTGCCACATTTCTCAAAATTCGGTGCCACCCCTCACGCAGATCCGCGGGGTCAGGGTCCAAAAACACATGGGATTTGCCACATTTCTGAAATTCGGTGCCACCCCTCACGCAGATCCGCGGGGTCAGGGTCCAAAAACACATGGGATTTGCCACATTTCTGAAATTCGGTGCCACCCCTCACGCAGATCCGCGGGGTCAGGGTCCAAAAACACATGGGATTTGCCACATTTCTGAAATTCGGTGCCACCCCTCACGCAGATCCGCGGGGTCAGGGTCCAAAAACACATGGGATTTGCCACATTTCTGAAATTCGGTGCCACCCCTCACGCAGATCCGCGGGGTCAGGGTCCAAAAACACATGGGATTTGCCACATTTCTGAAATTCGGTGCCACCCCTCACGCAGATCCGCGGGGTCAGGGTCCAAAAACACATGGGATTTGCCACATTTCTGAAATTCGGTGCCACCCCTCACGCAGATCCGCGGGGTCAGGGTCCAAAAACACAGGGATTTGCCACATTTCTGAAATTCGGTGCCACCCCTCACGCACATCCATCGCAAGGCGTGGTAACCCAAACTGCGAGTACTCCCTCGGCCCTTTAATCCCAAGGTGTGGTAACCAAGCTCGTAAACCATACACGTCTTACCAATCGCCCTGTGTGGTAACCCCTCTTGTGATCAGTTGGTTTTGCCGATTGCGAATCGGCCTCGCATGAAGTTCCGATACTGCTGCACGACAGCGCCAAAGCCTCATGACTTAGCTCTTCCATGGCCCATTCTCCGAGAGAGGGGGCCGGCGGCAGGGGGCGAAGCCCTTACGGATAAAAGGGAACGTCCATATCCATATCCACCGCCTCCTGAGGTCCCCGATGATTGATCCTCCAGGCGGTGGTGATGTACAAATAGAGGGCAGAAGATCCACCCCGAACAGGAACCGCCCCGACACGCGGGGCCGTTCAGTGCACGCACCCAGCTGAGGAACCGAGCAGGGCGAGGCTTTTAGTGTATATACGCCCAGGGCCGTTTGGTGAACGCCAGCTGTCCCGTCGGGGAGGATTTTCCTACCTTGACTACATCCCCGCCTCGGAGAGATGGCCCGCGGCGCGGCGGCAAGGCCGGGGCCCGGCGTGCCGGAGAGAGGGGGGGAGCAGAGGAGGGTGCGGTGCGGGCGCGGCCGCAGGGCGTCCCTCGCCAGAGTCCCCATGCCGGCGGCCCCCGCGCGGAGCCGAGGTGTGAGGGGCCCCGTTCTCCACCGCCAGCACCACGAGTTGGAGGGTGGGAGGAGGTGAAGGAGGAGGAGCGGGAGGAGGAGGGGGAGGCGGAGGAGGAGGAGGAGGAGGAGGAGGAGGAGGAGGAGGAGGAGGAGGAGGAGGAGGAGGAGGAGGGGGGGAGGAGGACCCCCTCCCCCTCCTACTTCTGGTGGTGGCGGTGGAAAATAAGCCCACCACGCTGAACCCGCAGAGCACCCTGAACGCAGCAGCTCCTCCCCCGGCCGCGGGAGGGTCACCGCGCAGCGCGCGGAGCGGAGAAAGCCAGGATGCCCTGATGAGAAGCGTCTGAATCTGGGTGCGTGATGCGCGTCCCCGCTGTACAGTCAACCCGTAGCATAAGGACGCCCGATGAGGAGGCAAGGGCCTTAGGAGGCCGTTTCGAGGCTTTTCGAAGGGGCCGCGCCAGCGACGGTGGCCAAGGATGGACCGAAGGGGCAAGGATGCAAGGGTACCCTTGGGAAGGTTGCCCATCCTTACTGTGCGGGTGGACTGTACGGCAGGTTCGTGTCGTGACGAGCTCGACGTTGGTTTCTGAACCCACGTGGATCGTGGAGCCTTGAACGATCGGCGGCTTCTCGATCGCCAGTCCATGCTGGCCGATGCTGGACCGCTGGCGGCATTCAAGCTTGACCGCCCGCGGCGGGGTCGCCGCCGCGGCGGGCACGACGCGAGCCCATCGCGCGGCATCGAGGAGGGGGGGGGGGGGGCTCAAGCGAGGGCGGGGGGACCGCGACGCGGGCGAGCCGAGCGGGGGCACCCTTGGCCGTGGCAGCTCGTGCAGCCCCGGGCCGAGAAGGGCGCCCGAGCCGCAGCAGGCGCCGCGGGGGCGCGCCGGCGGGGCCGAGCCTCCGCAGGGCGCCCCCGTGCGCCCGTGGGCTCGCGGGCCCGCGCCTCGCGGCCGGCTCAGTTGCGCGACGCGTGCGGGAGAGGGGACTGCCCCCTTGAGGCACCCGCCTGCCCGCCGGCCACGGGGGTCGATGCGACCCGCAGCCCGCGCGTCTCGCTCGCCACCCGCACGCGTGCGGCCATGGGCGAGGAGTGCCTGGTGGCGGCGCGCACGGGTGCGCCGCGCGAGAGGGCATCCCTGGAAGAAGGTGGTGGGCGTCTTAGAGAGGGCAGGGGCCTCCTCAGAGAGGCCGGGGCGGCTTCTGAGAAGCCTCCGCAGAAGCCGGGCTGGCTTCCAAGACGGGCGCTGTCTTCTAAGAGGCCCCCCCCGCCTTCTGAGAAGCCCACCCCCCTCTCGCGCCACCTTTCCTCGCAGGTGGCGGCGACATCCGGGCCTCACCCCCACCAGCCATCGGTTCTCCCGAATCGACGAGGGGGGGGCAGGTGCAGGGCTCGGATTTCGCCGCGAGCTCGGCGAATTCCACACCCTATACCAGCCGCCCATCGAGTTGCGATCGGCGAGGGTACGGTTCGGATTGCACCGCCGATCGTGCGCACCGCCGAGCCTGGCGCTGGCGGCGGGCTCCGCCAGCTGGGCGGCCTGGGCGCCCCCAGCGAGCGACGCGCCGTTCGTGACCACCACGGGCACCTCCTGCGGCTGCCTCCTGGCGCTGCCGCCCGCCCACGCCGCCCCGCTCACCAGGGCGGCGCCGAAGCTCGACACCGGCACAATCTCTGTGCCCCCTGGGCCTGCGCACTGCAGCTGCAGCAGCGCCTGGTGCGCCCGCGCCTCCATGTCCCGCAGCACGCTGACGCGCGCCCCCGCCGCCCCCTCGCGGAGGCCCACGGTCTCCGCGCGCAGCCGGCGGATCTCCTGCTGCGCGCCCGCGCCCTGCGGAGCGGCGCCGAGGGGGGTCGCCGGCGCGGTGGACCTCGCCGACGGCTGCGGCGAGGACAGCTGCCGCGCGCGCTCGACCGCTGCGCGGTCTGGGGCGCTCGGCATCCCAGACTGCTCGCACTCCACAGGGATGGCTCGCCTGCGGCTCATGGGCGACTCCAGCTCCGCTGCCATGTGCGTGCCCGCGCTCGCTGGCGGCGGTGCCATGCGCACTGGCGACGCCGTGCGGGGGCCCGCCGCCAGCACGCCTGGCGCCGGCGTGGTGGCCGGCTCTCTGGCAAAGACCGTGGGTGGCGCGGCGAAGCTGTGGATGGACTGCGCCCCGCTGTTTCCGTCGCCGCAGGCCGTGGTGGTCGCGCTGCTGCCCGCCGACGGCGCGCCGTGCGCGGCGCGCGCGGAGCACCAGGCGGCAGGCCCTCGCTCCCCGCGCCAGCCCACAGGCTCTGCCTTCGGCGCGGAGGGTGTAACGCTGCCGCTGAGCAGGCCGTCGGCCCCGGGCCGGGAGCAGACGAGTCTCGTGTGCGGCAGCTCGGGCTGGGCGGCCTGCGCGGCGCGCAGGCCTTGTGGGGCGGCGGAGTGTGCGGCCAGGGGCTCTGGCTGGGCGCGGGTTCATGGGGGGGCGCTGAGTGGGGGGGGGCAGCAGGGCCCCCGAAGGGGCCCTTTCGGGACCCAGAGGAGGCCGTCGGGGCCCGGAGAGGGCACCTTTCTTCCCCCATCCCCCCTATTTTCGGGGGCGCGCAAGCATGGATTAGCGCTCCATGGATTTGGCGCGCGGTCGCCAAATCCATAGAGCGGGCGAGGTGTCCTCCACAAAATGCGGCCCGTGCCGCCTCGCTCGGCGGCGGAAATCCGCGATTTCCCATGGGGACCCGTCGCTAATCCACGTCCCTTGATCCATGTTTGCGATCGCCTGGTATTTATCGCCCCCCCATTAATTCGCGCCCAATCTGGGTCCAAGGCCGTGGTTCCGGGGAGGCTGTCGACGTGCGTAGCGGAGCCAGAGGGCCAGGAGCGCCCGGAGTGCCCCAGCGCGTCGGGCTGGTCCATGCTGAGCGTGTGATGCACCGCGGTCACGAGGCCCTTCAGCGAGTGCTGGAGCTCCTGCTGGGGAGGCCGAGGCGATCAAAACAGCAAGTGGGGCTTCGTTTGCTGTGGGCATCACGTCTCTGGGCGGGACCTCCGCGTCACACCGCCGCCTCCCCCCTCCCCCCGAAAGGAAAGAACAGCGTAGTACAAGCTCCGCAGACCCTGACAGGAGTGAGGGGCCGCTCAGGGCCCGAACATCTCAAGCCGAGACTGAGGCCCGACGCGCCTGCTGAGACGCACTCGTTTTCAGCGCAAGCCGGACCTGGCGTCAGCGTGGGGCCCCATGGCGGGCCGCGAGCCCTCAGCACTGCTGGGGGTCGGGCGTGCGAAACGGCAACTCGAGAGGCTCGGGAGACGGCCCAAGAGAATCCCCGGAACCCTTGGACGACGGCACCCAAGAGGCCTCCAAGAAGCAGCAAAGCCAACAGCAGCGAGCCACATCAGTCAGCAACCGCCAGCAGCAGTCCGCAACAAGCAGCCGGAGGCCGGTCGGCCGCAGGCAGAAGCAAGCAGCAGCGAGCGGCAGCAAGTGCGGCAGCGAGCCAAGAGGCAGCGCTGACGTGTTGAGGTGGACGCGCGCCCCCGCCCCTGCCCCCCCGCCCCCGTCACCCCCCAGTCCCCACCCTGCCTCCTCCTCCTCGTCCTCCTCCTCCTCCTCCCTTCTCCTCCTCCTCCTCCTCCTCCTCCTCCTCCTTCTCCTCCTCCTCCTCATCCTCCTCCTCCTCGTCCTCGGCGTCGTCGTCGTCCTTCTCCTCCTCCTCCTCCCCCCTCCTCGTCCTCGTCGTCGTCGTCGTCCTCCTCCTCCTCCTCCTCCTCCTCCTCCCTCCTCCTCCTCCTCATCCCTCCTCCCTCCTCCTCCTCCTCCTGCTCCTCTTCCTCCTCATCCTCCCTCCTCCTCCCTCCTCCTCCTCCTCGTCCTCCTCCTTATCCTCCTCCTCCTCCTCCTCCTCCTCCTCCTGCCCCCCCTTGCCAGGCCCAACGGCCTCCCCCTGGGCGGGAGATGGGGGAGACTTGGCATCGCGAAGACGTCCATTCCCCGCGCGTTTTTCGGCCTAGTACGCGCTTTTCCTTTGCCAGATGATCCAGGATGCTCCTCAATGGTCCTGGCCTGACAAATGGCACACGTCCGAGCAATGGCAAGAGGAATGTAAGCACAATGTCAACGGCTCGCCCTGGACCAGCCAACTTGCGCGCGACTTTCTATAGGTTCGCGTGACCGGAAACTCCTCGCGCCGCTGACTCTTGCAAGGTAAAAAGCAATCGCCCCGTCCTCGGCCGCTGTGCTTTAGGTCCTCTCCCGTGGCAGAAAATACTCGGCAACAAAACGTCCCCCTGCTGAAACAAATCGACGGCCGAACGAACCACAAACGTACTAGACCTGTCAACACGGAAACGAACATGGCGTTTCAGAAAATCGCCCAAGAAGGCTGACGTCGTCGTTCTTTATTCGGATCTTTGGCGTTCAGAGCTTATCAGGTTACCAGTCGCTCTTGGAAGCCTCAACATTAAGAGCTTGTTACGTCATCGTTCGATCTTGGAAACCTTGGCCTTGAGGGGCTGTTACGTCACCGTGCTCGGGGCAGCTTTGGCGATAAAAGATGTTTTCGCGTCACCGCTCGCTCTAAGGAGATTTGGGATTATGAGTTGGATCAAGTCACCATTTGCCCCTGGGCGCCGTGGCGTTAAGAGCTTGTTACGTATCCGGTCGCTCTTGGCAACCTTGGCGTCAAGGGCTTGCCACATCACCGTTCGCTCTTGAGAGCGTTGGCGTCAAGCGCTTGTTACGTCACCGTTCGGTATTGGAAGCCTTGGCGATAATGGCTTTTTACGTCACCGTTCGCCCTTGGGAACCTTGGCGATAAAAACTTGTTCACGTCACCGTTCGCCCTTGGGAACCTTGGCAGTATGAGTTGGTTCACGTCACCGTTCGCTCTTGGGCACCTTGGCGTTAAGAGCTCTTTACGTTACCGTTCGCTCTTGGGGGCGTTGGCATGAAAGAGCTAGCTGCGTGACCAGTCGCCGCTCGCTAGTGTGAGCCTTGGCATTAAGGGCTTGTTACGTCACCGTTCACTCTTAGGAACCCTGGCGACAATCACTTGTTCCCCACCCTCCTGTGTTGGGTTCTCGTTTTGAACAGAACACTGTCGCATCCGTCCTCCACTCTCCTCCTCCGCCTCCTCGTTGTCGTCCTCCTCCTCCTCTTCGCCTCCTACCTCCTCCTGCATCCTGCTTGATTCCCAACTCTCCTGTGTTGGGCTTTCGCATCGAATCGAGCACTGCTCGCGCGTATTCTTCCTTCCTTCCTCCCGTCTCTTCCTCTGTGCCTTCCTCCGAGTAGCGAATTGTACAACTGTCGCAACTTCTGTGGTCTCCAGGGAGGTCCAGCGGAGACTCGTGGTCAGGCGAGACCTCGCGGCTCACTGAAGGCTGTCAACTGCGCAATTGTCGCAACCTTCGTTGGCTCCAGGGAGGTCTAGGAGGGGCGGTAGTCAGCCAAGACCTCGTGGCCCCGTGGGAGGCAGCCAACCGCGCAACCGTCGCCGCTTTCGAGGGCTTCTGAGAGGTCCGGCAGGGACGGTAATCATGCGCGACCTCACGGCTCCCTGGAGGCTGTCATGAGCAACTTTTGCCACTTTCGTGGGTTCATGGGAGGTCCAGCGGAGGCGGTAATCAGCCGAGACCTCGCGGCTCCCTGGGAGGCTGCCGACCGAGCAATTGTCGCCCCTTTCGCGGGCGCCTGGGGATGCCAACTGCGCAGTTGTCACCATTTTCGTGGGCTCGTGAGAGGTCCAGCGGAGGCGGTAGTCAGACGAGATATTGCGGCTCCCTGGTAAGATGCCAACTGCGCAACTGTCACCACGTTCCTGGGCTTCTGGGAGATCCAACGGAGGCGATCGCCAGGCGAGACCTCACTGTTCCCTGGGAGGCTGCCAACTGCGCAACGGTCGCCAGTTTCGTGGGCTCCCGTGAGGTCCAGCTGAATCGAGTGTCCGCCCAACGTGATCTTGTCTTTTTTGTTTAAAAAATGGAATGTTCATATAATTCGTCGACTCGCGTGGGGAAAGGGTTGGGTATGTCTCGGGTACTTTCACCACCGCTCGCTCTTGGGAACCTTTGGCGTTAAGAGCTTGCTTCGCAACACCGTTCGCTGTGGGAGCCTTTGGACTCAGAGTTGTTTCACCTCACCGTTTGCTCGTGGCAGCCTTGGCGTTCACAGATGTTTATGTTACAGACTCGTGAACAACTGAATTTACAGTCCCTGGGGCTCTTGGGAGAAAGCTGTGTCCGTCACTGCACTGGGCCGTCTTGGGGCCCTCCTGGTGGTCCTCTTGAGACGCTGTTGGGCGCATCTCAGGGGCATCATGGGGGCCTCTTGGGGGTCTCTTGGACAATCTTCGGGGCCTCTTGGAGGCCTCTGGGGCAAGGTTGGTGCCTCCCCGAGGCATCTCGGTGCCCTCTTGAGCCGTCTTGGGGGCCCCCTGGGGCCCTCTTGGGCTCTCTCTTGGGGCCCTCTTGGGCAGTCTTGGGGCCTCTGTGGTCATCTTGGGCGGTCGGGGGCCCGCAGCGGCGAGAACCAGACCATCCTTCGAACCCATGGATAATCAGTGGCTGCTGCCTCTCACGGCCCTCCTGGAGGCTTCTTAGGACCCTCCTGTGGCGTCGTGGGGACCTCTCAGGCGGTCCTGAGGCCCTCAGTGGGCCTTCTTGGAGCGCTCTTGGGCATTCTTGGGGCCCTCTTGGGCCTCTCGTGGATGGATGCTTCTACTTTGGCAAATGAGAGCCGGATGTATGCGTTCCACTGCGCCTGTACGACCCCCTGCGGCAAAGGCTAGGATGAGGAAGGGCGGACGGCTGCCACCAGCGTCGTCGAGTGCGAGCGAATCAAATGGCTCGTGAGCGAATTGGTAGCCGTGCAGGCCAGGTGCGAGCAGCTCGTGCCGGATATCGCACCACTGATGCCGAGCACAGCTGAGAGACTATCGCGGTCTTCCTGCCTGGCCCCCCTCTGGGCGGTCACAGTGCCCTGGCGGGCTCACGTGGCGTACTTCGACACCCACTCCCTGGCCGTCGCCTCGTGCTTCGCGCGGTCCTTCAGGTAAAGCTGGGCGATCTCTGGCACCAGCGGATCGTTCGGGTTCGGGTCGGTGAGGAGCGAGGAGATGGAGAGCAGCACTTTTGAGATCGTCAGCGCGGGGCTCCACTGGTCCTTCAGAATGTCGAGGCAAATAGCTCCATTGGCGTTCACGTTGCAGTGGTAGATCTTCGTCGTGAAGCCCACTTTGGGAGGCTTGAAAGGGTAGTCAGACGGGAACTGAATGTTCAAAAAGAAGACTCCGCCCGTGTAGGCAGAATCTGGCGGTCCCATGATGGTCGCCTGCCAATTGAACATGTCATCTCCAACAGGGCCGGCTGAACAATTAGCTGGCGGGTCATTCCCAAGGTCTGTTAACTCTTTTTGGATACGTTTAAGAGCCATCGCAGCAGCTACTGACTGGCCAAAACGAATGAGTTGCCACTGAAATTTCCTTCAGACCAAAACTGGTTGAGCCAGAATGGCTACGGACCCAGTCTTGAATGCATCTTGGGCCGCCTGGGGCAAGTCTTGAACCGTCTTGGGGTTCTCTTGGCCTTCCTGGGCACCCACCACTTCGAGTGAGTGTGTGTGTGTGTGTCCGTGTGAACGTGTGCGTGTGTACGTGTGTGTGTGTGTGTGTGTGCTTGTGTGTGTGCGCGTGCGTGCGTGCGTGCGTGCGTGCGTGCGTGCGTGCGTGTGTGTGTGTGTGTGTGTGTTTGTGTGTGTGTGCGTGCGTGCGTGCGTGCGTGCGTGCATGCGTGCGTGCGCGCGCGTGCGTGCGTGTGCGCGCGCGGGGGGTGCGTGTGCGTGTGCGTGTGCGTGTGCCGTGTGCGTGTGCGTGTGCGTGTGCGTGTGCGTGTGCGTGTGCGTGTGCGTGTGCGTGTGCGTGTGCGCGCGCGTGTGCGTGTGCGTGTGCGTGGGCGTGGGCGTGTGCGTGTGCGTGTGCGTGTGCGTGTGCGTGTGCGTGTGCGTGTGCGTGTGCGTGTGCGTGTGCGTGTGCGTGTGCGTGTGCGTGTGCGTGTGCGTGTGCGTGTGCGTGTGCGTGTGCGTGTGCGTGTGCGTGTGCGTGTGCGGGTGCGTGTGCGTGTGCGGGTGCGGGTGCGTGTGCGTGTGCGTGTGCGTGTGCGTGTGCGTGTGCGTGTGCGTGTGCGTGTGCGTGTGCGTGTGCGTTGTGCGTGTGCGTGTGCGCGTGCGTGTGCGTGTGCGCGTGCGCGTGCGTGTGCGCGTGCGTGTGCGTGTGCGTGTGCGTGTGCGTGTGCGTGTGCGTGTGCGTGTGCGTGTGCGTGTGCGTGTGCGTGTGCGTCTGCGTGTGCGTGTGCGTGTGCGTGTGCGTGTGCGTGTGCGTGTGCGTGTGCGTGTGCGTGTGCGTGTGCGTGTGCGTGTGCGTGTGCGTGTGCGTGTGCGTGTGCGTGTGCGTGTG
>CAUYUJ010016615.1:177988-197988 GCA_963575745.1 Prorocentrum cordatum
GCGCGATTCCCAAGTAAATCGTGAAAAAAAAAATCAAAGCGAGAGCGTGATTCCTGAGCGCCGAGGGCGTACCGTCTGAATCAATTGCGAGGAAGTCCCACGCGAGAGCGCGATGCGAACTTGAATTGTGAGAAACTCCCGCGCGAGAGCGCGATTGGGGAATAAACTGTGAGGCAGTATCAGGCGGATCCGTTGTTGTTATTGTAAACCGGGGGCGAGGGGCCCAGTTTGAGCCCCGTGACCTTCCTATATTAAGAAGGTGCGAGCCCCGGGGGAAGCAATTCAATTGAAAAGACACAATGGTCACCAGAAAGGGGATCAACTATACTTATTCTACAATAGTGAAAGTTCAACTGTTTTAAAACTGTTTGCTCCTTTCTGCTCACGTGCCATCCAATACGTATATGCTAAACCTTCGGTGCCCGCCCTCTTCGTCTTCGATCGCAGCCCATTGGGGGTATATCCTCCTTACCTGCCACGTGCATGTCGTGCAGTCCCTAAAACAAGGGAAGAGGGGACGGGTGAAGGGGGAGGGAGACGGATCGAGCACGAGAGAAACTAGCAGGAGGGGGGCTAGGAGCAGAAAACAAGTGTCAGAACCAGACGGGCAGATCGGGTGGGCGGACACATAGCGAGCGGGTCGGGAAGGCGGGCCCAGGCGACCATGTCGAGCAGGCGGGTTGCTGAAGCGTGGGTCCTGCATAAATCGCGAGGAAATCTCGATCGATAGCGCGATTCCCAAGTAAATCGTGATAAAAGTCAAAGCGAGAGCGTGATTCCTGAGTGCCGAGGGCGCATCTTCTTAATAGATTGCGAGGAAGTCCCACACGAGTGAGGAAGTCCCGCGCGAGAGCGCGATTCTTCAAGAAAATATAAGGTAGTATCAGGCGGGAGCCGTTGTTGTTGCAACTCGAGGCCAGGGGCTCAGTTTGATCCTGAAGACTTTCCTGGATAAAAAAACAGGGTGCGAGTCCTGGGAGGGGCACTTCCATGGGAAAATATAATGGTTACTGGAGGTGGGGGGATAAGCAAGACTTACGTTGTTCAGAAATGAGAACCCATCAACAACATCGACAGCAGCAGCAACAACAACAGAAGCAACAACAGCAACAGCAACAACAACAACAACAGCAGCAACAACAGCAACAGCAGCAACAACAGCGGCACCATAACAAGCCAAACAAACTCAAATTGCAATTTGCGACATCACTTCCGGATGCGGTGGTTTATTGCTGGATCAGCGTGGCCGGGCTCCTGATCCCAGACAGCTCGACCCCCATAGGGGATAGGAAACAATCAAGACATCAGACGTCGGGGAAGCTGGACCCCCCTTTTGGAGGCGCGCACAAGGGGGTGGAGGGAGGGGGGGAGGGCTTCCTATAATCTTAAAAGGAGGCTGCTTCTTAGAAGGCGCCGGCCTTACATCTATAGATCAGGCCCGCGCCTTCTCAGAAGCAGGGGTGCTTCGAAGAAGCCCTCCCCCCTCCCCCCACCCCCCTCTGCGCGTGGCCGACCCCTGTTCGAGGCCACTCGTCCTTAGGGCCTCAAGGCCCCAGGGCCGCATTTTTTCTGCGAGAGAGAGAGAGAGAGAGAGTTGTTGACTATTACTGCACGCGCGCCTGGGAGCAGGACGCTCGCGCGCTCGGCCGTGGCGGCGCGGCAGTGGCGACCCCCAGCCTGGGGAGCGCGGCGTGGGCCATTCGGACAAGAAGGCAGGGAGATCGAGGCGGGAACTTGTCCACATCCACCGCATGGGAACCGACGCCCTGGTGCCCCAGCGGGCGGTCGATATACCCATCGGTCGGAAGAAATAGGCAGAACCATGAAGTAGGAAGGCGTTGAAAGTAGATTGGATTCCGTCCGCTCCCTGAGGAAGACGGAAGACGTGAAGCCACTCGATCATTGGAGTAGGAAGGCGCTTAAAATACATTGGAATCGGGGATTCCAAAAACACCTACTTTCAACGACCGATGGGTGGACCTATTTTGGCCCCCGGGTGCCCGAATGTATCCGTGTCCACCGCCTGTGGAGGTCCGCGAGGATCGACCTCCCATGCGGTGGTCATGGATTATGCTGCTCCCGTCGCACTTAAGGACCACATCCCAGAAATATTTTCGAACACCCAGAAAAGTATCGAAACAGTGTCGAACGAGTGTCGCCTCCCGGGGCACGACGCGTGCAAACCCTCGAGTTGCTGTACTTCCTTGGTGCTTGAAACTCTTTCTGGTGGTCAATGGGACGCACAAGGACATACTAGTACTATATGTCCGCCTTGGCGGCGTGCGTCCGACCCGAAGATGTAGTCTAACCATCTTGGAGTATACCGTTTCCCGAGCGGTGTGGCCAGAACGCGCCCGCCACGACGTATATACTGCAAGACTTCTCGGTGCTCGCGTCGCCACTGGGGGGACGACGCACGCATAGTATTAGTATGTCTGGGTGCCGCCGAGTCGAGGCAGAGAGTACACCCTGCGAAATGCTTAAGAAATCATGGGTTAAGAAATTCATAGCCTCAGAATTTGAATAAAAATCCAGAATGTTTATTCAAATCTTAGGATCTACATTGAAACATTAAGAATAATCGAGACTCTGGACGAAAACTGAAGTTTTCTTAAGCATTGCCTGGGGTGTAGGCTGGAACACCATGAGTCCTGGACAGGTCCCCGCCTCGCAGGAAGCCGCCGGGCCGAGGCCGGCTCTCGGGACAGCCGGCGGGGACGGGTGGGGGAGCCGCAGAGCAGGCGCGCCAAGCAGAGGAGCGCCGCGAGCAGGGCCGGAGAGGAGCGGCCGAGGCCGGCGGCCCTCTCGCAGGCAGGCCTCCTCCTCCCCCTCCTCCATTTCTCCTCCTCCGTTCTTCCTCCTCCTCCTCCTCCTCCTCCTGTTCCCCCTCCTCCTGCTCCCCCTCCTCCTCCTCCTCCTCCCTCCCCTCCTCCTCCTCTTGCTCCATTCCTCCTCCTCCCTCGTTCCTCCTCCATTCCGCCTCCTCCTCCTCCTCCTCCTCCTCTCAGCGCTTCCGGTCGCGGTCCCGGTCGCGGTCCCTGCTGCGCGAGCGTTCGCGCTTCTTGTCGCCGCGGTCCTTTTCTCGGTCCCTGTCCTTCTCCTTGTCGCCCCTGCGGTCGCGGTCCTTCTCGCGGTCCTTGTCCTTCTCGCGGTCCTTCTCCTTCTCCTTCTCCTTCTCCTTCTCTTTCTCTTTCTCCTTCTCCTTCTCCTTCTCCTTGTCGCCGCGGTCTCGATCCTTCTCCTTGTCACGGTCCCCGCGGTCCCGGTCCTTCTCCCGGTCCTTTGGCCTATCGCGGTCCTTGTCCTTGGCAGCCTCCTTCTGCGCCACCGCCGCGGCCTTCTGCTTCTTCTTCTTGGACGGCTTGCCGACGCGCCCGGGCCCGCGCCCACCGCCCAAGCGTCGGGGGATCCAGCCCTCGACGGTCCGGCCGCGCTCGACGTCCACCATGACACGGCGAGCGTCGATCTTCTTGCCGTCCCCCTGCTTGTACGCGTTCTTGAGGTCGCGCTCGTGCTCGTACTCTATGAATGCGTACCCGCGCGGTTTGCCCTTCTGGTCGTAGACCATCCTCACGCGCTTGATACTGCCGAACACCTCGAACTCGCGCTTGAGCTTCTTCTCTGTGGTGTCGAAACTGACGCGCGAAACAAACAGCGTCTTGAAAGGATCGCCGGTAGCATTTGGATCCTTGTGGGGGTCGTACTTGTCGACGAGCTTCTTCAGTGATTCCTTGTGAGCCGTCACCTTCTCCCGGTGCCTGCGCGCCTTCTTCTCCAGCGGCGACTCCCACTTCTCCGGCGGGGACTCGTCCTCCGGCTTGAAGTGCTCCGTGAACTCCGCGCAGCCGCTGAGCAGGACTTTCTTCTTGCCTGCCAGCGGAGGCAGATGCTGCGGAGGGGGCCTGGGCGTGAATAGGGCGAGGATGCTCGGCTGCACGCAAGAGGGACCCCGGGCAAGGGCAGAAACATAAGAAACAGCGCCATTAACACTAATTTGTGGCGCTCCGCGCGGATCTCTTGGATCTGCGCTGGACCCCCCTCCCTGGCGAGCGGTGCGCGCTAGGGGCGGCGCCGGAGGCGCCGCAGGGAGGGCCCAGAGCGGATCCAAGAAATCCGCGCGGAGCGCCAAAAGTATGTGTTTACGGCGCGTCTTCTTCTTCTTCTTCTTCTTCTTCTTCCTCTTCTTCTTCTTCTTCGATCCAAGATCGACGATCCAAGATGCTCATGGCGTTTTTTCGCCTTCGAAAGAAAGCCCTCTGGTGCGGGGGGCCGCGAGGGGGCCGAAGCCAAGCGCGCCAGCCGATGCCGGACCCAGACCCCCAGCGTCGCGATTTTATCCCAACGTCGACCCCCAGAGGTGCGGACCCCTGCCCCGGGGCCGGCTCTTCGTCCCGAGCCGTCTCTTTTGTTGACGGCCCCGAGGCCGGAGGCCGAGCATAGCGAAAGTAGGGGGCCACAAGCGAGCCCTACCCCTACGGTGGGACGACGAAATGTTGCAAGTTGCTCCTGGCCGCGTACGGCCGCGCCTACATTGCGACGCCACCTCGACAAAACGCCCCCGCCCCCTAAATTTCAATGTTGGCATCGAGCGAGCACCCCAAGTCCGGGAGGACAAAATAATGCAAGTCAACATTGAAATACGGGGGAAGGGGAGCTCCTCGGATATCGATGGAATATGATCAAAATTGTCATCTTGTTTCTCGGAACGATCATATAACTTGCGATATTTTGTCCGCCCACTGTACCTCCCACGATTTCTGAGGGGGAGGGTGGGTTCATTTCGCCTGGGAGCTCCCGAGCGAAGTGAACCCCACCCTCCCCCTCAGAGATCGTGGGGGGTAGGGGTAGGGCTCGCGTGTGGCCCCCTATTTTCGCCTCCCGTTTGTGACTGTTTTGACAGCGCGAGGAGGTCTGGGGGGAGAGACCCCCGCGGGCCCGCACCCACAGGCCACCCTGGCGACGGGTCGCTCTTCCGCGCGGCCGGGATGTGAGCAGGCAGCCCCTGCGCGGACATCCCGCGGCGCCGCCTCTGCACCGCCCGCGGCCGGCCGTCGCGCGGGAAGGCGCTAGACAAGCGCGTTCCACGACTCGCAGAGTACCTGCTCGCGAATGGCCTGGATCCGCCGCGGGGCACTTATCGGCGGTGGACAAACCTCCCTGTAGTAAACCTCCCCTCAGTGAAAACGGCCTGAGACCGAAAACGACGGACCTGGACCCGCAAAAATGACGGCCGCGACGCCCTCTCGCGAACCGAAAACAGCCAATTTTTTAATCGACGTGTCAGTGTAGGAGGTTCATCAATTTTCGACATGTACCATACATAGCGCCGAAGCAAACACATGTTTTTTTGTTTCTCACGTCTGCGAATAGGCTTACGTCGGGCATGTCCCCCTGATTACAAGCGGCTTTTGAAGGAAAAATCAAAAATAGCCAAACATACTCCAGGATGGTCTAGAAACATAATCCCCATACTACTTGTTGACTATTTTCGAATATTCCTCCTGTCGAGGGTAGGCACGACTCAAGAGTAGGCACTTTGCGAGCAATGGAGCGCGCTCTGTGGGAGGCGGCGGCTCGCCCTCCGGCAGCGGGCCGGGCGCCTGGCTCCTCGGGCTCCGCCCGCCGCCTGAGCCGGACTGGCTACGGAGAGGCCCAGGCTGCAGAGGAGCGACGGAAAGGAGGGGGTCTTACGCGACCCCTCCTCCTCCTCCTCCTCCTCCGCCTCCGCCTCCGCTTCCTCCTCCGCCTCCTCCTCCTCATCCTCCCCCTCCTCCTCCTCCTCCTCCTCCGCCTCCTCCTCCTCTTCCTCCTCCTCCTCTTAAACCCATATCGGCACGAGCGCATAATTTTGTTGCGGCCTCGCGCCAAGGCCTCTCACCGCCCCCGAGCGTTGGAGGGGCAGCGAGCCACCAGCACCCGTTTCCAGCTGGCGCTCTCGCTGGCAAAAAAGGGTTCAGCCATGGGGGCCACGCCTCATCGTGTGTGGTTCACCTGCAAGTCGTGCGGGACATACGAACGCAACGATGTCTTCCAGGTGAACAAGTGTAAGTGTAGGAAGTGCGGGCGGCAGGTGAAACTTCATATATAAGGCCAAGCCTTCGAAGGACTCCCCCATACTCGTCGACACCAGCCCCAACCAGCCCACAGTCGAGGGTCTGTTGGCGCAAGCAGCGAAGATGACCAACGATCCCGCGCTGAAGCAGGTGTTGCATGAACGGTGAAGAAGGGTCCCTCCACTGCGCAGGCTCGGTCGTCGTCAGTGTCCGCGGCGGAGGCTGTGCGCAGGGCGGAGGGGATCTGGAAGCAGGCGCCCTTGCAGTTCGAGCAGGCCGCGTCGCAGGTCCAGCGCTGCAAGGAGAGCCTAGAGAAGGCCAAGGCTCGCGAGGCCGAGGCGATCAGGACCCTTGCCGCGGCTGAGCTGAGTCGCAAGGTGGCGGCCAAGGCCATGGCTCGTGAGGTCGGCGTCGCCGAGAGCAGCAGCCCTTCCCCGTCTGGGGGCAGCGGCGCCGCATTCATCGAGCCGCAATGGGACACGGCCTTCTTCGAGCAGCTCGCCTCTCTCGAGTGCACTGAGACCGAGCGCCAACAGCTCAAGCATTTCGAGCAGGACTTGCATATGGCCAAGTCCAACTTCATGGCCAAGGCAGAGGAGATCAATCAGTGGAAGGCGTCCGTCACCGAGATCAAGCTGAATTTCGAGGAGCGGATGATGAAGAAGAGGAACACAAGCGCGGAGTCGGCCGCCGCAGGCGACGCAGGCGGATGGGGGCTCCCCAGCGGCTGCGGCTCCCGCAGCTGCCCCGTCTCAGGAGGAGATCGACGTCGAGGTGGGGCGCATCCGCAGGCCTTGCGAGGCTGGCGCAGCCGCCGCGGCGCAGACAGCAGGCACCCCAGAGGCGAGGGCGCGCCGCTGGGCAGCGCCGCGGCCGCTGCGGGCGGCGCGGGCAAGCGACCCCGCAGCGCGGCGGCTGGAGGTCCAGCGGCCCCTCCGCTCAGCCCTGCCACCAAGTGAGCCGCAGGGCGCAGTCGCGCAGGCCCAGGAGCCTGCAGCGGGCGCGGCTGACATGGAGGGCGAGCAGGAGTGCGAGATGTTCTTCGCGAACATCACCGCGCTGGGAAAGAAGTCCTGGGCATACCTCAACAGCAGCGAGGTCATGAATGAGTGCCAGTGCATCGGGGTCGTTAAGACGCGCGTGCCTGGGGGTGGGCCTACTCGCAGCGAGTGGGCCCGCAAGATTCAAGCGTCCAAGTGGCGCTTCCTCGACAATGGCGCGAGGGGCACGGGCAAAGGGAGGTCCGAGGCTGCTCGCGAGAGGGCTACGGAGAGCGCGGAAGCCTTCCTTGTCAGAAACTACTGGCATGTCAAGCGCTTCAGTCAAAAGGCGCGCGACCTGCCAGCCTACTGCGCCGAGGGGAGCGACTCCTTCGACGGGTTCATGCCAGTGCTGATCCACCATAAGGGGTTCTCGTTCGTGACGGTGCTCTTCTACGGGTTCCCGTCCATCGGTCATGGGCAACGTCACGAGTTTCGGCAAGGTCGGAGCCTTCGTGCGGAGCCTGCAGCTCCCTCCTTGGTGCATCATCGGAGATTTCAACGTAGATATCCATACCATGGCTAGATCACAGTTTTTGCGTCAGACACGGTCACATGATGAGGTCGTCTGTGGAGTACACATGTATGGGGGGCTCAAGGAATTCTCACTTGGACTATATCATCGCAGGCGCAGCTTGTGTGCCGTTTATCAGAGGTGTCGAAGCCGTGTCGCACATGCCTTGGAAGCCTCACTGTGGACTGACAATTTGTTTGCAGGGAGCCGGCCAGCAAATTCTCGTTGCGCAAGCTTGTCTCTGCACCTCGTTTTCCTCGCGTGGAGAGACCAAAAAGTGGGCCCCGCAGCAGGCTCCAAATCCAGCAAGGCTCGCGGTACTCGCCTTGCACCTTGTGAGCTCGCTCGAGAGAAATGTAGGGCGTCGTGTGATGAGCTGTGCTCCGATGTCTTGAGACGGCCCACTGAGACAGGAGGAGGAGGGGGAGGAGGGGGAGGGGGAGGAGGAGGAGGAGGAGGAGGAGGAGGAGGAGGAGGAGGAGGAGGAGGAGGAGGAGGAGGCAGTGGGGCGGATTTGGATAGCGAGGACGATGCGGGCGCCCTCGCTGCGTCCGCGCCTGCTCTCGGTGAGGCGCCGCTCGAGGACGTCGGGGATTTCTGTTTCGAGTCCGAGGGGTAAGAGGACCCTTGGGCCCGCGAGGCTAGTTTCCAAGTTGAGTCGCGGGACGAGAGCTCGGGTTTGACCTCGCGCACCGCACCCAGGCCTGGAGTAGCACACGCCTGCAGGACCCCCGAGCAGGTGATTCGGGAGCCCAGCGAGGTCCTTGCCAGTGCATTCCATGATAATTCAGTCGGTAACTCATCAGTTGTAACGGTGGGGGAGAGTAGGGCCCAACCCAGCGATTGCCCCGAGGGTGACCCCAGTGGAGCTGGTCTTGGCTCTTCCCGCTCTTCTGCCACTGCCGCTGCCTCTGCGCCTTCCCCCACCGGTGCTTCCACCTGGTCTTTAGCATCGGCTCAAGTTGGTTGGCCTCAACACTCTCTTAATGAAGTGTTGCCCGCAGCGCGGCAGTCACTTGCCTTCCAGATCGTGCAGGAGCACACTCTGCCGATCAGCAACAGATACGGTGCCTGGATCGAATCCGTCGAGCGAGCAGTGGCCACGCATCGTGAGCAGGACCCCCCGCGACAATCGCGCGCTCGGGGGCCCCTGCCGATCGTGGCCCCAGTGCTCCGGGCCACCCACTCGCGGGAGCAGCCGCTGCGCGACGCGGTGGCGAGCTGGCGGGCCAGCGCACATTCACCTGCCCAGAAGCTCCCGCGACGTCGCAGTCGGAAGAACGGGCCTGCTCAGACTCAGCACCTCTGCGCGGCCGCCGCGCGGACCAGCGGCAGCGCGCCGGATGCAGCGAGCAGCATCGAGATGAGCGGCTTCGGCGCGTGGGCGGAGTTGCAGCGCGATCTGGCAGGGCTGGCACATGCGAGCGTAGGTCGTCTCAAGGTTCTGCCAGCCTGGGCCTCCCGCGGGACTCGCGTCGCAGGGTCTCGGGCCGCCTCGGCTTCGCCGAAGGAGCTTCAAGAGTGGATTGCATCAGCGCCAGCAGCGGGCGTTGTTCACAGGAGTCTGAAGGATTCCAAGCCAGTCGCAGACGAGCTGCATCTCGGTCTGGACATCATCGATGCGAAGGTGCAGAAGTGGCACGGGCTGCGGCGTTCAAATTCTCTGTCTTTCAGCATGGTTGAATAATCGTGTGGATTTACTCGACAGCATGCACTTATCGAGCGACTGGCGCCTACCACTGTTGGCGATTTGAGCGCGGCTCTTTCCGAGATGGAGAGCAAGGCAGGGCTGGGGATCGATCAGTTACCCCCAGCCGACGTGGAGAGGCCCCCCGACGTGGCCCGCGAGGAGCTTTGCCAGCTCTATCAGATGATTTAGGAGGGCCTGTCGCGGCCCTGGCAGGTTATGACAGTGATTGGCCGTCTTCTTGGGGAAAAGAATGGCGGCGACCGAGCGACTGGTTGCGTGGCGATGTCCAGTCGGACATGGTCAATGCGTCGCGAGCCCCTGATGCGGCAGCGGGCTGTTGAGCAAGAGCCCGAGCGGGATGCTGCGGCGGCCAACGACAGCGCGTTGCGCGAGGCCTTTGCGCGCGCCAGCGATGAGGAGGTGGCGAGCAAAATGGCCGTGCCACGCGGACATTCCTTGGCCGATATCGAGTTATTTGTATGACAGCATCGAGTTCGAGCCCCTAGCCAAGGGAGCCATCGAGCTCGGGTTTCCCCCGGTGGTTCTTTCACTCGAACTGCAGCTCTGCATGCGCCAGGGGAGCCCTTGCCCAACTGGAGTCTTTCTCCGAATTGTTCCAACCAGCGAGGTCCGTGGTTCAGGGCCGCCGCAACGGCGCTCGCTTTGCGAGGAACATGACACATTGGGTGGTTCAGAAATTCTGCATCGGGCGCCCTACTCTGTCTGACAGTTTGTGGATAGACGACCTGTCCCAGGGTTTCGGGCTCGCGACGGCCTGCGAGGACAACGCTGATCAAAGGTATTACGGCGACAGCACGACATCTCAAGCAGCAGCAGTTGGGCCTCCCGCCGAAGAACGCGGTTACCTGCTCGCACCCTGGGGACGCTCGCTGCATCGCGAGGGCTCTTCGCAGGAGGTCGGCATTTGTCAGGGCCGCCCTGTGGACCGCCCACCTGGGCGTGGACTTCGGGGGCGGCAAGAGGCAGTCGAGGGAGACGGCGCGCAAGGGTGGCGAAGGGAGGACTTCAGCATGACAAGCTGAGGCGCTTCGCTCGCGCTCCGCGGCGCTTCGCCTTCACGGCGAAGTTCCAGCGTGCGGGCCCGCAGGCGGCCGCCACCCATGGGCGCCAAGTCTACGGTGTCCATGGCAACTGCATGGTCATCCAGCGACGGCGCCTAGCGGCCGCCGCGGGATTGCTGCGTCGCGGGCGCTGCACTACGACCTTGCTGGCCCTACGTCTTCCCGAGGGCGGCCCTGGGCGGGTGTTGCCCAAGCAGTGTCTCGAGCAATGGTTTCAAGTTTGGCTTTCAGAACCGCGCATCAGCTCAAGGGTTACTCGTGTGTGGCCGAGAATCGCCGAGCAATTCTCTTATGTGGCTGAGGTCGATCGTTCCCGTCACGTCCGTGGGCCTGTCTCCGCGGTCATTATGCAGGGTGGAACCCGATTTCGGCGACCGAGTGGGATACGACGAGCGACATCAGTCAGGAAAGGCATGCCTGGAATTTCGGTGCTGCCGATTTCTGTGCGATGGACCAGGCCGCCCCCCCATCTGCGATTTCGTGGACTCGCTGGCGAGCAGGCAGTGGCGAATGGCTGCGGAGCATGTCTGCGGCGGTGGGCTTCAGGGAGGACCCGGTCTTCTCAGCGCGAGGAAGTTCCTGGCAGAGTTGCAGCACGCCCACCGCGGCCGAGACCTTGCTTAGCTGATGGTGGCCATCGCGGCGGGCGGGCCCTGGACCAAGCAGCGACGATGTGAGGCAGGCCTGCGTGACAGCAGACACTGCGACAGGTGCGGCCAGCAAGACGAATCGCCCCTGCACCGCGTGTGGCTTTGCAGTTGCAACAGCAGCAGTCGTGCTGTTTCGGGTTCCAATGACCTCGTGCCCGGGGCGATCCCCGAGTCTGAAGCCTTCCCATGCTTCTGGCTGAGGGGTATCCTTCCGTCGGCTTGGACGAGAGCGCAACCCCCTTCGGCAGTGGAGCAGTGGCGGACAGGGCACATGAACAGCGAGCTCGAGGCGGGCTGTCTCGGGCGAGGATCCTTATGACGCCCCAGTTCTCGTCTTCGGCGATGCGTCGGGCGGCACGGACACGCATGACATCCGTTTTCGGCGTGTTGTCGTCGCGATCATGGTTGCCGAGTCTCTCTCCCCGATCCAGCTGCGTCCACACGTGCCGGGAACACTCCACCTGGGTCAGCTCAGACAGTCCCTCGAGGCGAGATCGCAGGGTCATCCACGTCACAGCCTGCGACGGGGTCGGCCGCGGCTGGTGGGCTGGCCAGGCCTCGCGACCCGGGGGCGAGCACGGCGACCTCCGGCGTGCCAGGGGCGAGGCGCTCCGCCTGCAGGGTCGGCCGCCCGAGCACGCCATCGCACTGCAGGCTCCGCCGCATCCCAAGGGGCGGGAGGTGCTGGAGCGGCGCATCCCTCGTGGCTCGCGCGGGGCAACACGGCGGTTGATGAGCTGGCAGGAGCAGCGGCCGGCCATGCCCGAGTCGCGCCCGAGGAGCGCACGCGGGTGCATCTGGTTGAGAGAACAGCAGCACTTGTCGGGCGCAGGCTTTTGCGAGTCGCCCTCGAAGTGCTGCAGGCCGACGGGCTAGCCGAAGAGGGCCAGGCTCATCAGGCCAGTGTTCCTTTTCCCCCATCGTCCTCTTCCTCCTGCCCCTCTGACTCTTGCACGCTTCGCGACCCCGCACGTCCTGATCGAAGACAGGCGCTCTTGTCGCGTTTGTAAGTCGTCTAGTTCTAAAGCGGAGCCGTCGACGGTAGGGTTCTCAGGTTCCCTCGGGGGCGTCGTTTACATATCGCTGGAGGTTGGGCCCACCCCTCACACACTTTATACTTCCATGAAGTGCTTCGATTGTGGTTCTGTCGCACCTGTGGCTTCTACGGTCAAGACCAACTCAGAGGTCTAGCGAAGCCGTGCGTGTTACCCATATCGAAGACTCGCCGCGAGCATCTGGACAGAATGTCTCGCGGCCGTTTCCCCGAAGCCTGAGTCCAAGCCTGTGAGGCACTCTTGTGATTGCGGAAATCCTGGGAGTCCTCCTCCTCCTCCTCCTCCTCCTCCTCCTCCTCCAGAGGAGCGACCAGAAGAAGAGGGCCTTTCGGGAGATGAATCATCTCCCAAACAACATTCAAAACAACAAATTGACCCCAAAAACCTTCACACCATAACGAAAACGGATTTCCGTTTTAGCCGCTTTCCCTGCCCCTTCTGGGGCCATTCCTACAGACGACCCCGTTCTCTGACCCCGCAGGAGGAGGAGGAGGAGGAGGAGGAGGAGGAGGAGGAGGAGGGAGGAGGAGGAGGAGGAGGAGGAGGGAGGAGGAGGAGGAGGAGGAGAAGGAGGAGGAGGAGGAGGAGGAGGGAGGAGACCAGCGTACATGAGGGTTCGTCCAAGACCACTCTAGGCCCGCCCCTTCGAGGAAGATGGGGGCGCAGGCAAGAGAGGTCGCGCCCCGACAGCTGCAGCAGCAGCCACGGGCACGGGGGCGGGCGCACCTTGCACCTCGAACAGCATCGCCGACGAAGCCGTCGGAGTTGATGGGTGGCCAGCCGTTTTATAAGTCATTTCATTCTGAGGATGAGAGTGGGGAGCAGCAGCAGGAGGCTCGGCAGGACGAGGATAGAGAATAGAGTCGGCGCCAACACACGCAGTGGGAGGCATGAAGCGTGGACAGCTCGAGAGAGGAGCAGGGGAGGTGCAAGCAGCAGCACGGGCAAGGTTCACGAGCGACGGACAGGAGTGAGGCAAGCCCAGGAAGGCCGTGCCAGGGAGGACAATGGGCGAATCAGGAGCTGGCTGCCAACCGTGCGCAGGGGAACTGGGACGAAGTGGGATGGCGGGGCGCGCGACAGGCGCAGAGAGCACATGGGTGAGCTGGCCAGGAGGGCCAACATATCTGACTGGGACCGTCGCCAAAACGCAGCGACGCCGAATATTGAGAGGAGGGGAGGAGCGGAGGGGATGGGCGGCAGGAGAAAAGCACAGCTGGCCAGGCTCAGCCAGGATCCTTGGAGTAGCCAGCGTCATCGAACTCGGGCACGACACCAGCCGAGAGGGCGCAACCGATGACGACCACTCAATTGCCCCACACGGCGCAATTCTTCCACACGAACTCATCCATTCAGTGTCAGATGAGCGCCCGTTCACAGCTCCATACTCATAATTTACTCCAGTAGAGACTTCAGGCTCGCAATGTACCCGGAGAACCTGGGCAGGCAGGTTCGAGGAGCACCCGCCGCCAGGATTTTGCGTACTGACACCAGCAAGAGACTTATTCTCACAATCTACCCCAAGAACCTGAGTCGGGGAGGTCGAGGAGCCCACCCCGCCAGGATTTTGCGATCTGACACCACACCGCCAGCCAAGTTCTGCCTGCGAGAGGATGTCCATCCCGCGGGAGCGAGATGAAGCGTGCGTTCTAACACCACCCGACGCTGGGTTCGAGGAGCACCCAGTGTCACGATCCCACACAAGCGCGCCATCGACACGATCATCCAGGGAGGCAGCCCCGTCCACATTCCCACCATTTCGAAGAGTCTCAGGACCAGCTCCATGCCCTTGGTAGTCATAGATGTCATTCAAGTCCGCAAGACGACCCACCCGCTCAGGTGTCGCAATGAGCGTCGCAGGGGTCGCAGGGGAAGGCGAGGCGGTGTCCACTTCAATGCAGGATGCTCCATTCACTGAGAGATCAGGTCGCATGTCCAGCATGACGAAGTCCTCCGATGCATCCGACGCTGCTCTCGCGCGAGGAGAAGGCGACGCCGATGAGACCACAGGTGTCAGCCGCGGACTGTCAGGATGACCAGGGCGCTGACGACTAGATAGCCCAAGCTCGCCACCCACATCCTCCACAAAAGAAGACGAAGAAGAAGAAGACGACGACGAGGAGGAAGCAGAGCCAGCCCGCCGACGACGTTGAAAGTCCAGCTGTACTTGGCCCGCACGCACACCATTGGGAAGACGTTGCGGCGCTGCCGTAGCCATGGACCGAACACCTGCCAGGGCGCAAGAATGCAATAGAGCAGGTGAGATAGGCCACGCAGGGACAAGTCGCGCCTCATTGTATGCTGCGCACACGACCGCTAGGTACGCCATCGCCTCAACCGTCGGCGGGCGCAGCCCCCACCGCTCAAGAACAGGCAGAGGGAAAGGACGAGCGAGAGCACGGCGGACAGCCACGTGAAGTGGGCGGCAGTAAGCATAGTGCCGAAGAGCATCCGTCGCACCAACACACCCAAACGCGCAACAACGACGTCCGAAGGGATGCACAATCCGACTCGACGTGAGCCACGCATCCATCCACGTCCTCATAGCAGCCCATGCCCACGAGTACGGGCAAGAGGCGAGGACCGCCTGCACTGCGTCCCACTGGATGGCATCGAGTGCGCCCACATGCCGAGGCAGAAGCTCGCCGAGACGTTTCCTCAGCAGCGACACCAGAGGCGCCTCCACTTCATCAGCTTCACGAAGAGCACGATGAGCCGCACGCTGGGGCCGCGGCCGCTTGCCCAATTGTGGAATCAGAGCATCATGCGCCACGGGTAGCGCACAAGCTACCATCCGACATTCGCGAGGCCCAATAGCCACACCATTCGTGACACCAGCCAGGGTCTCCACAAAGGCAGGCGCCTTCCAGAAGCTAGAATAGAGACGACCCGCGCCAAGCATATCCATGGAGTGCCACATCGGGTGAGCCTCAACATGTGTGCGCAATCGGGATAATATCTCCGTATGTTGTGGAAAAGTCAATAGTGCTGATCGTACCAAAGAGGCAGTATTGAGATGTCCCCACCTGAGCACGCGAGGGCAACCCCACTTCTCCAGTTGGGTCCAGCTGTTCAGTGTGAACGCGCCCAAGGGAACACGAAAGACCTGCGCCAGGACGGAGAGCTCGAGCCGTAATAATGGCGGCGGAAGCCAACAGAACTGCGATATGTACGATAACGTGGACACTGCACGTTGGTTATACAAAATCGCCGAGATACTGGCTGGGGTAACCCCATGAGCGATGGCAAGGGCACGAAGACGAAGCTTGGCAATGGGATCAATCCAGCATCTTCTCGAGTCTGCAGCCGGGCCCAGCCAGAGGCCAAGGTACAGTAGCTCAGGGACAACATCGAACGCTGCCCACCGTGGGACGACATGAGCGATGGCGTCTTTGACACGGCCCTGGAGAGAATCATCAAACCGACCAGACAAGGGAACCACTTTACATTTGGCGACTTTCAGCTGAAGATTTGCTAATGCCTCGGCCAGCGTCATGACTCGATATACATGAGCAAGATGTCGAGTTGCCGAGAGGACCCCACCTATATCGTCAGCGCACGCCCTAATGAGGCCCCTCATGTCCCCGTCAATACACGTAGCCAGATCCCACAAGAAGGCAGCTGTCCCTAGAGCATAGAGAGAGCCCGAAAGGGCGTCACCCTGCACGATACCACTCCGAATCCAGAACAACCTCACGAACTCCCCCTTCAACGATGCCACACCCTCAATAGCTTCATACAACCGCGCAATGAAGGTGAGGAGAATGTCAGGGAGGCCGAGGCAGGAAAGCACGAACATCAGGAAGTCCTGGTTGAGGGAGGGGAATGCCTGGCCGAAATCCAGAGAAAACAGGACAGGGTAATCCAGGGAACCAGACGGCGCAACCGATTGGCAACGCGCGTGAACATCGAGCTCCAACACATTGACTCCGAAATTTCGCCCAGGAATAAACCCGCGCTGACAGCTCGGCACAGCCACCTCGAGTATGGGACGCACAGCATAGTTCATCACCGACGACATGATTTTGACATCCGTGTTCCGCAGGCCAAGCACCCGTACCTTCTCTGGGCTCCGCGTACAAGACCCATCTCGCAGCTCGGCATCGGCGATCTCTTTAGGTAGAACGGCCTGGATCGTGGCATTAGCACTGTCGAACAAAGCCTGCCCATCACACTGCCATTCGAGTGCATTCCACAGAATGTTGGCACCCATCGGAACAGCAGACCAGGCAGCATAGGGCACCCCGTCGATCCCAGGGGCAGAGTCATGAACAGATTGCAGGACACGTCGCAGCAGACGAGGGGAAGGCGGAGGAAGATGAACATCTCCGACTGGCGGGAGCCATTGACGAATATAGGAGCACGCAGTATTTTGATCCCACGACTTCTTAGCAAATACGGGGCCCCAATATTGACCGAGAACTCTCAATTTGTCCTGAGGCTCCGAGACGATATGATCAGCAGATTCACGCACGCATGTCAAAGCTAGCCGACGACCAATGGGCGACCACAACCGAGCTTTCCTCTCAAGCGCTCTGAGCTGCATTCGAGTCGAGCGCGAGGAAGCCCCAGGAGTCGAAGCCGAAGCAGACGAGGATAACGCAGATCGCTCGAGGTCGGCAGCATCCCGCTGTACCTGTGCACACCATTGCTGGAATGACGGCGGGTGTAGTAGTGCCACAGAATGCCCATCCACACGCATATGTGCCGATGCCAGGCTATGCGACGCTAAGATACGGGAAGCCAGCTGCCAGTCCTGACGCCATATCACTCGCGCGATCATCCTGGAGAGCAAGGGAAGGGTCTTGGGGTGCTCGGGGAAAGTCTTGAACAACTGGTCTCTGGTTTCACTCCCCGCGATCTTCACGAGGCTCTTATAGTGCTCCAGCTGGAACGGGGGCGACAGGAGGTCCCACTTAGAGTCCGACACGAGCCCCTCCAACCTCTTCTGAAACCAAGGGTCCTGACAAACCAGTTTGGGTACGCACCTAGTCTCTGGCAATCGTGCACTGCGCGGGGTCATAGAGACAATAATAGCAGCAAGATGCGAGATCCCTTTACCCGACACACATGCAGGAGCGTCCAAAGTCGTCGCCATCACAAATAGCTGGCAGGCCTGCCAGCTGGCGAGGGAGCAGAAAATGCGGTCGATCGCCGCCTCCGAGCCCGCATGGCGATCGAAGTGCGTCGGGAGCGAGTGCTCGAGCTCGAGCATGCCCCCCAAGGCCTGCTTCCAAATCGCAGCACGACCATGATGGCGCCGCTCTGACTGCTTCACCGCGGCCACATGAGAATCCAGAATGAGCGCCTCCTCCGCCGCAAAGTTGAAATCGCCCAGAATCATCACTAAAACTTTGTCAGGAAACTCCTCCGCATATGAGAGACCATATCGAATTCGACGAACGATATCACGCACAGTACCAGCATCCAGCTCATGGTTGTGTACATTGTATATGATGAGCTCAGCTTCTGGCGCGCGAATAGCAACACGAATGACCCTGCCTGCCACCGCAGGCTGCGACTCAACAGATCAGCGAGTCCCCGAACGAAGACTCAACATGCAAAGAGGGGTCGATGGCACGCAAATATGATTGCAGTTGGAGCTCGTCTTGACGAACCTCTTGGAGGGCCACCACGGTCTCCTGCAAACGTAAGCGAGAGAGGTAGTGCTTCTTCAAGCTAGATTTCTGCCCACCCGCCTGGAGTAGTGAGCGGCAGTTCCATGATGCGAATCGTAGAGGACGAGTAGGTACCCCAGTACGAGGAGCACAATGACGAAATAGATGCCAAACATTGAAGACACCACTGTTCCTCAGCTGCGGGTTCGACCAGGCATTTAGTGCATGTCCGCAGCCGCTCGAGGTCCATATTGTTCTTTGCGATACGATTGGGCTCCCAATGGATCTTAGACTCCTCCTGACCAGCCCCGACCTCCACTTTGAGGATTTTGTCCCAGCCCACCAACAGACATCCTCTTTCACGGTCCGTGAACAACTTAGCCTGAGGGTACAAATTCGCGATCTCCGACCGACACCGCCGCAGAAGGATCTCTGTCTTAACTTGTTTCGGACTCTTGTCTGGCCCGAGGAATAGCCTGCAGTCTGTCGAACCTGTGACGCCGACCGAGAACTCACGCCATTGCTTGTCCACCTTGAGATTATGTAGCACCGTGTGGGCTTTGCGAGTCGCAGGCGCCACCGCACCCTTGAAGGCCACCACGAAGCGTTTGGCAGGTTCAGCTCCCGCCGCTTTGATCTCATACTCAGATGCCTCAAATCCCAGCCCACCGATAAAAGGCATGAGTGTCTCACGTACATGGGCCACCGAGGTGTGCTTCTGCGACATAGCCACAATGATCGAGCCGTCGGGGTCGCGGTCGAAGCCTGCAGGGACACGCGGAGGGGGCTGTGGTCGCTCATTAGCCAACGCCAAGGCACGCTGCATGTCATCCAGGCGTCGGTTGAGAGCGTCGATAGCTGAGTCGTGCTCATTGATGCGGCGACCGTGATCCCCGATGAGAGCCCGTTGTTCATCAAGCTGTGCTTGGAGGCGACGCGACACATCATCCACTTGTGGTCTGACGACTGACATGATCTTCTCGTCCATGGTGGATTGGTTGTCCTGTACCCTCTGACGAACAGCTTCGAGGAGCTCAAGCACGGTCTTGTTGCCAGCAGCGAGAGATTCCTTGATAGACTTGCCGAGTTCTTCTTTGACATGTACCTTCCATTCTTCGATGAGAGGCAGGAGCTCAGCTTTGCACAGCTCTCGCATATAGTCATCTCCATCCCACTCATCACCTTCACCGATATTGACATCTCCAGTTGCATGTGTGCGCCGTTTAGCAGGAGGAGGACCAGCCAGACGAGGAGAAGTAACATTAGTCGCACCACCTTTGCCCCCCTTGCCAGAGCTGACCATTCGTTCTTGTGAGGGGAACATGGGGGCCGCCTCCAATTCATCTGCCAAGCGTTGATTGTCAGCTTCTGTCGGTAATCCCATGAGAGAATGGGCAGTGCGATCGGACAGCCAGGAACGGGAAACGCCTCCGTTTACCCGACCGCCCAAGCGCGGATCGATGCAAAACACTGCCAGACCACAAGGGTCTTGCCGGCCGCGGACTAGCGGTATCCACTTGGTCCCTGGTGAACATTGGACCTTGAGCCAAAATGGCTACGGAGGAGGAGGAGGGAGGAGGAGGAGGAGGAGGCCAAGAGCAGCCACCCCGCGCCGCGGCCTCCGCGGGCCGCCGGCGCGGCACGCCACACGCTCCAAGCGAGGGTGTTCGCGCGCGGCCCCTGCGCGGGCAGGGGCAGCCCGCGCGCGAAGGGCCGCGCAAAGGATCCCGCGGGCCTCCGTCGCCCGGGTGCCGGGAGCTCCTCCCTCCCTCCCACCCTCCCTCCCCTCCCCTCCCTCCCTCCCCTCCCCTCCCCTCCCTCCCCTCCCCCCTCCCTCCCTCTCCCTCCCTCCCTCCCGGCCCCGCCCGAACTCCTCGCGGGGCCGCCGAGGCCCCCTGGCACCCTTGACTACCTACCAGACCACCCCAACCCGACCCGAAGACCTGAATTTTTGGGTTAGGGGGGGGGGGGGGAGGGCTCCACACGTGTTTTTGTCGATGTTTCCCGACCCCCCCCCCACTGGAAATCGAGGGTAGATCTGAGCCTTCGGGTTGGGTTGGGGTGGTTTGGTGGGTGGTGCACCCCTGCCGCGCCTCCTCCGGACCACTGGCTGCCTGTGCACCGATGGGGCCACGGGCGGGCTCCCCCGCGGCGCGCGCGCGACTCCGGCGGTCGCCCTCCGCCTCGCTCCGCCTCGCTCCGCCTCGCTCCGCCTCGCTCCGCCGGGCCCGGGGGCCGTCGAGCACTCGTCGCGTCTTCGGGAGGGGTGCACCAGTCGCCGAGCCCACCGGAGCTCCG
>CAUYUJ010016615.1:202988-210488 GCA_963575745.1 Prorocentrum cordatum
AAGTCAATTATGTGGTCGATCTCCTATTCGACAGATGCGCAACACTCAACCAGTACCCATCGGTCGGATGAAGTGGGTAGAAGCATGAAGTAGGAAGGCGTTGAAGTAGGTTGGGTTTCCGCCGACCCCTGAAGATGGAGGAAAAGGAAAAAATGCTTTTCGATTGAAGTATGAAGGCACCTGAAGTATATTGGAATCTGGGATTCCAGAAATACCCACTTCCAGTGACCGATGGGTGGCGTGCTGATACGGAGCTTAACACGCAGGCTGGAAGCGTAGGTCTGGCGCGATACTTTCGCCAAAACGTGGGCCAACACGCAGCGCATCAACACGGACGCTCTGGACCTGCGCTTCCACACGGGCTTCTCCGGGCAGCTAAGTCGGGGACGTGTCCCGCAGGTCCCTCTCGAGCACGGCCAGGCGTGCGTCCGCCCTGGAATCCTCCAAGGCCTGCACCCGCCCGCCGATGGCGCTCACCTTCGGCGGGCGTCGGCCGACCGCCCCGCCGATCCCTGGCTGGGCCGATGCCGGGCCCAGGATCGGCGTGGTGGCCGGAGCAAACGCCTGGGAGCAAACGCCGTCCAAACGGAGGAGGAGGAGGAGGAGGAGGAGGAGGAGACAAATGACACCTGGGAGGACACGCCGTCCAGCCGGCGCAGGGCCTTCTCCAGGACCTCCGCCTGTGACTCCGGCGCGGGCGGGGCCTCCTGGCCGCTGGAGGCGCCGGCGGCCAGCGAGCTCTGCAGGGCGCTCAGCTGCGCCTCCGCCTGCGCTGCGCGCGCTCCGAGGTCCTCGGTCGCGTGCGACAGCTTCGCCTCCAGCCGCGCCTCGACCGACCTCACGGCCGCGTCCGTGGACGTGGCCCGCGCGGCCACGTCGGCGTCGACCTCGGCCCGGAGCTGGCGGAACAGCGCGTCGATGCGCCGCTCCTGGAGCAGAACCGCAGAGCCGGCGTGGGCGCAGCGATCTGGAGGTCCGCGTGGACTTCTGAGCTCGGCGCTGCCCCCCGGGAGCGCGCCGGGGGTGCCCAGCGCCGATCCGAGGAATCCGCGAGGGCCTTCGACAGTTCGTTTTCGTGCCGTCTGTGGGGAGACCAGAGAGGTGCCGATCCCGCTGCTCCCCGGACCTCTCGCGGGGTGCGTTCTGACCGGAATTCCGAGGCGAATCCAGTGGTGGCGACAAGGGCCTCCGAGGAGGCCAAAAAAGGGGACAATCGAGCGAAGGGCAGAAGTATGGGTACCTCTCTCTCTCTCCTCCGATGCCCTTCCCCGATCTCCATGTCTACTCTCAGCTCCGTGTCGAGCCCGCCGATGCAGCGGGCGAGCTCGATGCCTCGGGGATCTGCTTACCTGGGTCAATCAGACCCGGGTCAGCAGGAAACCCAAAAACTGCAATGCAGGGGAACAAACAACTGCAACGCAAGGCTTCGCAAACCTGGGCCAACAAACATACGCGGCGGCCTCGCGGCCACGAGCGGCTCGCTAACCCGGGTCAGCCAGAGGGGGTCTTCGCAGTATCATGCAAGATCCGGTGCCCTGGCTGACCCCGTCTGCATTGACCTCGGCAGTGGACAAACCTCCCTTTTGTAAACCTCCCTGTAGTGAAAACGGCCTAGGACCGAAACCGACGGACCTGGACCTGCAAAAATGACGGCCACGTCGCCCTCTCGCGAACCGAAAACGGCCACTTCCTGAATCGACGTGTCAGGGTGCGAGGTCTATCAACCTCCGACGTTTACGATACATAACGCCGACGCAAACGCATGTTGTGTTTCTGACGTCTGCGAGTAGGCTTATGTCGGGCATGTCCCCCTGATTACAAGCGGATTTTGAAGGAAGAATAACAAAAACGCCTAACAGATTCCAGGATGGTCCAGAAAATAGTCAAAACATAGTCCCCAGCCCATTTTTTCTCACTATTTTTGACTACTCCTCCTGTAGAGGGGCACGCCCGTCTCTTTGGCTCCGGATGCCGAGGCCCTCGACCGAGCTGGCGTCCCGCGCGCCCGGCAGCGCGGCGCAGAGCTGCTCCAGCTGGCCGCCCAGGCCGCCCTCGGCCCGCCTGCTGCACCGCGCGCCGCTCTCCTCGGCTGCTCCGTCGCGAAGTCGCGGCGCCGGGGGCGTCCAATTCGCAGCGCCGGGGTTCGAACCCCGACGTCGCGATGGACGACGCCCCCGGGGAGGCCCCCACGAGGCCCCCCGAGAGCCTGCCGCATGCCCCCCCGGAGTCCTCTCCACCAGGCCCCGAAGAGGCATCCCCCACGAGACCCCCAGCGTCGTCCAGGAGGCTCCTGGCCCAAGGTGTAACTTCCACGATCGTCTCAAACACTCATTCCTTCTGTGACCACCTACCAGACCACCCCAACCCAACCCGAAGACCCGCATTTCGGGTTTGGGGGCGTATGGGTTTCACATCTGTGTATTTCCCATGTTCCCCAACCCCCCCCCCACTGGAGATCGTGGGCAAGTTGGGACACTTCGGGCTGGCTTGGGGCGGTTTGGTGGCTGGTGCTTGTGGGGGCTGATGGGCTGGCGCAAGCCACTTGCACAGAACTCCGACGTCACGATCTTGCCGCGGCATCGACCCCGAAGGCCTGGACCCCTTCCCCGGGACTGGCTCTCTTCCGGCCCAGGGGCCGTCTCTTGACGGCCCCGAGGCCCAGCTGCAGGGATGCCGGAAACGGCCCAGACCCTGCGGGGTCCCGACCTGCTCTCTAGCCCGGATCGCCAGACAAGAAATTCGAGCACCAGGAAAGCACTCGAACTGGAGGGCTTTCACGCGCCCGGACCTGGGAGGCTGTACTTGTTCGACATGTCGCGCGCGTGTCGGACATAACGTTCGAGACTTTTCTCGGTGCTGAAGATTATGTTCGGGATGTGGTCCGACAGTACGATGGAAACAACATAGCCCAGACCCTCCCACCGCGACTTGTCTCGCAGCGACAGAAATTGGGAACTTGGAACCTCGATCCAACGAGTCGGAAGTCTCGGCCCATCTCCCAAGACCAGCGAGTTAGCCCGGGCACCAGCCGTCTTCTGACGGTCCCGTGTGGCCCGGGGCCGAAAACGGCCAGAGGCCTCCCGGGTTTGGAAATCCGCCGAGAACCACTGGCGGCGCGCACAAGGGGGCAGCAGGGAGGGGGGGAGGCGTCTTAGACGGCGGCCGCTCCTTCGAATGCGCCAGCCTTGCATCTACAGACGAGGCCCGCGCCTTCCGAGACTCAGAAGCAGGGGTAGGAAGGCACCAACTATACACCAACACCGATCCTGGCCAGGATCACCCTGGGCCCAGGATCGGTGCATACGCCCTCCTGGGCCTTGGCCCTCCTGCCTTGGGCAAGAAGGCATATACACCGATCACGGGCCCAGGGTGATCCTGGGCCAGGATCGGTGTTGGTGTATAGTTGGTGCCCTCCGAAGGGGTGCTTCTAAGTAGCCTTCCCCTCAACCCCCACACCCCCTCCGCGCGTGGCCGAGAGCCGAAGCCCTCGATCCCCAGCCCCCCGACGTCAAGGTTCGTTCACGACGTCGACCCCCAGAGGGCTGGACCCCTTCCCCAGGACCGGCTTTCCGCCCTGACTCGTTTTTTGACGGCCCCGGGGCCCTGTGAGGGCCCCAGGAGGTCGAAGACAACGAAAAACCTCCCGGCGTGATTTTTACACGACGCGAAGGGGAGAGCACGCTGCTTCGCACGAGCCTGATGCCCAGGAATGGGCGATGAGTTGGATCCGTCACTGGATTAGCCTTGCGTGCTGACGTAGAGGCCATGAGGCCTCTTTTTGGTAGTGGGCCAGCTTGTGATGTCCGATCATTGAATTCAAAAAAAGTGTGTAAAATGCGTAAACCATGTTCTAAACGTGTTTTAAACCATGTCTTACATGTTTAAAGCCATGCTTGACACATGTTTGAGACATCTGGAAATCATTTGGCAGCATGCTTCCTCTCCATTACGTAATCGTCCTCCACAAGCTCAGTGGGTCCCCGGCGGGTCGCGCCGAGCTCCTCCTGCCCGCGCGGGCTGCCGGCCTCCAGCAACGCCAGGCGGCGTTCCGCGTCCTGCAGACGCCCCGCGAGCACCTCGGAGGGGGCCCAGGGGCACTCCAAGCAAGTGGACACAGATCCCAAGATTCCCCGTGCTGTTCCACGTTCTCTGGGCTTTCGTTTCCCGCCCCCCACGTCCCGTATGTCCCCATGTCTCCTGCCGGGCGTTGGCAGAACTGGGTTTAGTGGAACCTGGTTTAGTGATTTGTCCCGGGGGCGCCCCCCCGTCCCATTTTCACTAACCGGAACTGCCGTCACCCGAAAAACACCAGTTACTGCAAACCTGGTTTAGTGAATCTGGCCAATTGAGGGGCCCCAGGGCCCTACCACTAACCGGGTCCCCTTACCCGGGGTCCTGGCCATACCCGATCCTGAGAATCGTCGATTATTTGTGTCAGTGTGTGTTTTTCCTTTTGGCGCCTGCAGGTGCGGCGCCGTGGCCCCGTGCCGCGCCGCGAGCTCCTGCAGCTCGGCGCCCAGGCGCGCCGTCTCCCTGCGCACGGGGTCCCAGTGCTGCTCCGCGGCCTCCACCACCGCCGCTACCTCTCAGGGGAGGAGACAGCGAGCGACGACCAAGCACGGGTCCTGCGCGAGACGATATGCCGACCTCGCGCGGCGGCTGGCGCGGGCCGCCAGCGCGGCACGCTGCATTGGAGACGAGGGCGCTCACGCGCGACCTTACGCGGGCAGCTTGCGCGCCGATGTCGGCGCAGACGACCCCGTGCTGCTGCGTGACCCAAAAGGCAGCATCGCTGTCCCTCCCTTGTTTGCGCTGGTTGTCGGGCCTCCCAGGAGGCCTTCGTCGCCACGGCTGGATCCGCCTCGGGATTCTGGTCGGAACGCGCCCCGAGAGAGGTCCGGGGAGCAGCGGTATCGGTACCTGTTGGGTTCCCCGAGCCTCTTGCAGCAGCCTGACCTGGTCGGCGCGCACCCCGACCACCTCCAGAGCAAGACGAGCCGGCACAAGCACGAGCCTCCGCAGGTCCAGCGCGCACGTCCCGCGGGCTGCCAAGAAGATGGCCACATCCACTGCTGCGGGGTCGTGCTCCGGGGACTCGGGGAGCGGCGGACACGGATCTCTGCCCGCCAACGCGGACGGGCAGATGTCCGTGGCCCCGCCCGCGGCGCCTCCGGCGCCGCCCCTGGCGCGCGCCCGGGAGAAGAAGGAGGAGGAGGAGGAGGAGGAGGAGGAGGAGGAGCAGGAGGAGGAGGACGAGGAGGACGAGGAGGTCCCAGGGCACGACTCCGAAGCGGTGGGTGTGGACATATTCAGGCGGTGGATCTCGGATCGGCCGCCGGGCCCCCGGCGCGCGGAGAGCGCGCCAGGGGCCGGCGCCGCCAGGGGGCGCACAGCGCCGACGCGAGAGGTCCGCGCCGGACCTCCGGGTGGCTCTGGCCTGCTGCCGGTGTGTCCTCCTCGGCACCTCGTCCCTCAGCACCTGCACCGCCGCGGAGCTGGCGGAGGCCTCGTCGGGGACGCGCTGACGACGACGACGACGACGACGACGACGGCGACGACGATGAAGACGATGACGACGACGACGACGATGACGATGACGATGACGATCGTCATCGTCATCGGGTCGGTGCAAGCCCGGGTCAGGCAGACCTTGCGGGACCCTCCGCGCCAGCCGAGGTCAATGCAGCCCTGGCGCTGCTCGGGCGGGTGGCAATGGGGGGGGGGCCAGAAGGGGCCCAAGAGGGGCCCAGAAGGGCCCCATTCAGGGCCCGGCTACAGAGCTCAGCTGCACGCCGATCGAAGGAAATGCTGAGAAGCGTCAGTCTAAAGTATCTAGACGAGGAGGAGGAGGAGGAGGAGGAGGAGGAGGAGGAGGAGGAGGAGGAGGAGGAGGAGGAGGAGACGCCTGAGATCGGTCTGCTACCAGAGCTGTGACCACCTGATTACTTGCACTCTCTCATTTTTTGTGAGGGGCGGTGCTGATTTTCTGTATGACATTCGAGTTGTAGGCAGGTTCTTCACCCCCTATGTGGGCGCCACCCCCCATTACCGCCCGCCCGAGCTGCCGGATCGCGCAAGATCCAGCGCCCTGCCTGACCCCCGTTCGCATCGACTCCCGCCCCTTCAGCCCCGACCTTCCCCCGTTTGGGCCACCCCCCACTCCCAGACATCCGACGTTTCGAGCTTTTCGAGACCCGGGCCCCCGACCTCCCCATCACTTCTCCGGGACCGGTTTCTCGTCCCGAATCGTTTTCTGACGGTCCCGAGGCCCGGCGAGGGCCTCGAGAGGCCGAAAGCCATGAGAAGCCTCCAACTCGATTTTTGTCGAGGCGCCCGAGGTCTGGGTTACCGCCTGCCCCAGCTGCAGGATCGTGCAAGCTCCGGCGCCCCAGCTGGCCCTCCTCTGCTCCGACTCCCGCCCCCTGGGCCCCGACCTCGGCGGCCGCGGCCGGCGCCGCGGCGGCCGCAGACGGGTCCTTCGGTGGCGAGCGAGGGGGGGGGGGCGTGAGAAGGACGAAGTCGGGCCTGTCCCTCCACAGGAGGAATACTCCAAGGTAGTCAAAAAATAATATGGGGACGATTTCCTGACCGTTTTTGACACTTTTTGAGCACTCGTTGACTATTTTTCCTGATTCGCCCAAGACCCGCCTGTAGGGGGGCACGCCAGACCTAAGAGAAGGAGAAGGCCTTCTCAGAAGGCGGCGGCACTTCTGAGAAGCCCCCGCGCACGCTGAGAAGTCCTCTGCGCCTTCGGGGCAGGCTCAGAAAACTGCTCAGAAGGCCCAGGGGCTTCCGAGCCTTCTGAGAAGGCCAACTCCCCGGACCTCTCCCAGGGTGCGTTCTGACCAGAATTTCGAAGCGAATCCAGCGGTAGCGACGCGGACCTCCCAGGAGGCCGAACAGGGGAAAAACGGGCGAAGGGTAATTAGCGGTCTGGGTGCCTTTCCCTCCTCTGATCACCGCCGCGGGGCCCGGGGAGGGCTCGGGGGCCACGGCCAGCACCGGGGCGGCCCCACACGGGTCCTCGGGATCCCTGGCGACCTCTCTGAAGGCCTCCAGTGCGCCCCCTGGCGCCTGATGCTCGGGACAGGCCTGGGATGCTCCCGAGGGGGGTCCTCCCGAGAAATGGGGCTGGCCCCACCTGGCCATCGCTCCGACGTCCATTCTTTGTGTATTTGTCGATTTCGTGCGTGTTTTTTTCGCCGAATGATCAAGGATGCTCCTCGATGGCCGTCGCCGAGAAAAAAATGCACACGTCCGAGCGATGCCAAGCCACCCGCATGATTCTTGGGGTGTCCAACATTTTGGCTCCTGCAGCCGCGCGCCCAGCTGGGCGCCCAGCCGCCCGACCAGCGCGGCCACCTCGGCGTGCAGCTCGGCGCGGAGGTCGGTGGCCCGCGCCTGGGCGTCGTCGGCGGCCTCGCGCAGGCGCGCGTCCAGGCCCGCCCGCAGCTGCTCGAGCCGCTGGTGCAACGAGGTCTCGCCGCTCATGACCTGGGC
>CAUYUJ010016615.1:215488-245606 GCA_963575745.1 Prorocentrum cordatum
GGGATTCCCAGGTGCGGTCTTCAGATCCTCCAGGTGCACCCCGAAAGATCCCAGGGGAGCTCCAATACGTCATTGGAATCGGGCCCATGGGTGATAGGTTCCACGTTGGTCTCCATCCAATCCTAAAAGCCTTCAAGGTAGTCTCCAAGAGGCCCCCAAGAAACAATAAGTTATTGATTATGCTTTGGTTTTTGACTGATTTTTGCGCTACCGCCTTTTCAATCCTCCGACCACCCAAGACGACTCATTCAGCCAGCAAGATGGCCACAATTCAAGCCATGAGGCCCCAAGACGGCCACGAGACGCCTAAGAGGGCCCCAAGACGACCCCAGAGGCCTTCCGAGAAGCCTGCAAACCCTCCAAGAGGGTCCGAAGAGGGCAAACCCGAACTGAAATTTCTCAGCCCTTTCCGACATATGCCCCCCCACACCACTGCCAGAAAGCCCCCAGAAGGACCCCAGGAAACCTCCAAGAGGACCCCAGGCCCCCACAGAGGCCCCCAACAAGACCCCCCCAAACGCCCCAAGAGGCTCCCAAGATGCCCCCAAGAGGCCCCACAAGGCTCATTAAAATGCCCCCGCAAGCACGCAGGCAAGTGCCAACGATGCTGGAATGGGCCCCCAAGAGGCTCCCAAGACGGCCCAAGAGGGCCTCAAGGGGAGTGCAAGAGGGCCCAAGAGAAGGGGCACGAACAGACATTTCGAGCCCTCTACCCCGAGACGCCCATGACAGTTCACGCAATACTTAAGGAAACTACCACCACCGCAGTGGCAACGACCACGCGGGCAAACGCCCACGATGGAATAGTCTGGGCCAGCGGAATGGGCGAAGCGATTCAATTCGGCGGGTCCCCTGCGGGCCCTCGCATTGTTGGGCGTCACTGGTAAATGATGAGATGCTGTTGTTGGTGATGATGATGATGATGCTGCGGATGATGCTGATGATGATGATGATGCTGATGCTGATGATGATGCTGATGATGATGCTGATGATGATGCTGATGATGATGCTAATGATGATGCTAATGATGATGATGATGATGATGATGATGATGATGATGATGATGATGATGATGATGATGATTATGATGATGATGATTGATGATGATTGATGATGATGATGATGATGATGATGATGATGATGATGATGATGATGATGATGATGATGATGATGATGATGATGATGATGATGATGATGATGATGATGACGATGATGATGATTGATGATGATTGATGATGATGATGCTGATGATGATGAGGACGATGATGATGATGATGATGATGATGATGATGATGATGATGATGATGATGATGATGATGATGATGATGATGATGATGATGATGATGATGAAATGGAGGGGAGTGAGAAGCATGCAAGAGGCATGCTAAAAGAGGCTTCGCGGATTCCGTCGCCCCCCCTCCCCTCCCGCATTCCGCCGGCCTCAAGATGACCTGTTCCCTGAATTCTCCTGGGGGGGGGCACTGCTACGTGCTCCCAGCGCTAGGCCCACGCGCGTGACAGCTCCTGTGACACGTAAAAACAGGAGTGAGATGAGACCTCAGGGCTGCGCAAGGTTAGTTTCGGAGCACCCTTCACGCATTTCCTCTAACATTATTATGGGACGCGCACGATTGCGAGTGATCATTTCCCTCATGGCTACGGGAATGCCATTTCGGTACAATCGAGGCTCCCAGGAGACCTAAAAGTATGTGAAACTACGAGCTACTTGCCCCCCCCTTTTGAAGCACGTCGTGAATGTTGGGCGCTCAGCTGGCCTCCGAGACGGCGCCTTCCTTGGAGCCTCAATTCGGCACACCCCTCACGCACGTTGTGCCCCATGTATCCAAACAGGGCCCTAACTGGCCTCCAGATCAGCCTGATCCCCAAAGTGGCGCAAATACGCCCTAAAGAAATGTTGCAACGATTGGTGCCGACCTCGTCGAGGCAATATCCATAACACCCACTGACTGGAAAAATCTGCGTGCAAGCTTGCCCATGGGGGCCCGCCGTGACTCCCGCTCTGCGGGCTCAAGAAACGTTTGAAGCCCGAACGGAATCACAAAAAACACATTCGGGACCAAACGGGCCCCGCTCGGACAGAACCCAGGGGAACAGGATAATACTATTCATGTGAAGACGGGGGACAGGAGAAGGACGAGGATGCAGAATGATAAGAGGTGCTTCAGAATAGAAGAAGAAAAAACGCCATAAACATAAACTTTCGGCGCTCCGCGCGGATTTTTTGGATCTGCGCTGGGGTCCACCCTCCCTAGCGCGCCCTGGCGCCGCCGGTGGGGCCCAGCGCGGATCCAAGAAATCCGCGCGGAGTGCCGAAAGCTTATGTTAAGGTATGGCGTGCTTCCTCTCTGGGAGAAGGGTTGAGGCGGAAGAGGCGGAGGCGGAGGAGGTGGAGGAGCATGAGGCTGAGGAGAAGCACAAGGAGAACGGAGGAAGACGTGGAGAAGGGAGGACGCGAAGGGAAAGGGGGATAGAGAACAAGGGGGAGGAAGGAAGGTGGAGCACGAACAGAAGCACGAGCATCAGGTCGGGCATGTCCCCCTACAGGCGGTTTTCAAGCGAAAATTTAAAAATAGCCAACCAATGCCCAAACATGATCAAACATACTCGAAAAATCGTCCCCAGACTCTTCTTTCTACTGTTTTTGAACGTTCCTCCCGTAGAGGGACACGCCCGACTCGACACGAGCAGTGGGAGCCGCGACAGGGAAGGACGACCGAGACCAGGTGCCCTGCCTGGTCGGCAGAGGCACCTGGTCTCGGTGCGAACCTCAATATCCTTCTCGATGCAATGCTCATATAAATATTTAAACACGGTCGCCAATGACAAGATTTCCTCGTGATTTGGGCCAAACAGCTCGGCATTCTCTTTGAGAACAGGACCTTGCAACACGCGCTGCTGCAGAGGCTGCTGCAGAGGGTCGGCGCTGCAACCGTGCCCGGGGCGGCGGCGCCGGAGGCACCGCCAGGGGGGCCCCACCGCCAAACGCAGGAAATCCGCGCGGGCAAAGAACCATGAGTGCTTGTTCTCTCTCCTCCTCCTTCCTCCTCCTCCTCCTCCGCCTCCTCCTCCTCCTCCTGCTCCTCCTCCTTCTCCTCCTCCTCCTCCTCCTCCTCAGCGGGAAGTCTCGCTCGACCGTCGCGGATGCCGTGCTGCTGCCAGAAGTCGCCCCAGAGTCGGGGTCCCCCGTCACACCTGGCGCGGCGGCGGCGGCGGCGAGGGCGTGCGCGGACTCCAGTCCCCCGGCGGCACGAGCAACAACAAAACGACGAAGATGATTTGCTGTCATTCCCAATGCCCCAGGGGCAACCGAAGAATTGACGCTCTGGTTCCCTTTTTTGCGTCGGCGGCGAGGCAGAGTTACTGCGCCAGCGGTCGGGCTACACAGGGCTACCGAGAAGCGAGTTGCCCAGCGTGCAAGAGGAGAGACCGAGACGGACAGGGCGGCCGCGGAGGGGGAGGGAGGAGGCGGGGGCGGGCACTCAGAGGCGGAAGGCTTCCATCTGGAGTGCGCTGGCGCGGCCAGCCTCGGCAGTGGGGACCGTGGCAGCGGCCGGGCCGCGGCATCGGTGCATCCACGGGCGCAAATGTTCTGGCTCCCAGTGTGATTCACAGCTGCAGTAGCCCTAACCCTTCGGGAGGTGAACTATTTTTCACCAAGGGTGCCACTCCCGGGTTTGCTCCGTGGCCACCGCGCGCGCTTGGCCGCTGCCCGCCGAATCAGCGCCGGCCAACCCACCGGAGACCCCCTGGTCAGACCGCCCACCCCAGGCCTCTTCACATCACCCCTGCAGATAGGCACCCAGGACACCCAATATCGAGGAGAGCCAGGCTCAGGTTTGGAGGCATGCAGGGAAGGGGACCTACGCTGCGTCGAGCGGGGACCTCACCGAGGACAAGAGATGCGAGCGACATTCGGCCACGGCAACCACGAGAATCGCCCGCCTCCTGCGGAATCTGCGCGTCGATTGCGCTAGTCGGATTACTCCGACGGTCGGACCCCGCCTTAAGCATCTCCTTCGTTTTGTCTGAACAGTATCTGTACCTCCTTTCCCGTCCCATCCCTGGGGTTCAGAATGCTATGTGCGGACTCCATAGGGAGTGGGCCCCAGCTCGAGACTTCCTCACGGGTTACTCACTGACGAGGCTCCCGCGCAAGCCTTCCTCCATATTCAAACCTCAGGAGCTCAAACGTGACGACAGTTATAGATTTCGAGTGATTGGAAACGTGAGGTGCGGGCCCCATGGGGAGGAGGCTCCCGCCCGAGACTTCCTCAATTCACTCCTAGACCAAGCCCCTCCCTGAGTCGACCTGAAGATTCAAGCCTCGGGGGCCACAAAATGACGACGGTTACGGGTTTCGAGCGGCTCCCCTGGGATGAAACAAACATGAAGTGCGGGCTCCAAAGGGAGGGGGCGCTTGCCTGAGACTTCCCCTCAATTCACTCGCTGACAAAGCCCCTGCCTGAGACTTCCTAAAAATGCAAGCCTCGTGGGCCCAAGAGCGACGCCCATTACAAATGACGAAAAACCCCTTGGGATGAAAAAGCATGATGTGCGGGACCCACAGGGAGGGGGCTCCCGCCTGAGACTTCCTCGCAATTCATTCACAGACAAGGCCTCCACCTGAGAACTCCTGAAGGTTCAGACCTCAGGAGCTCAAGAAGGACGACAGTTAAACGTTTCAACTGACTTCCTGGGATGAAAAACATGAAACGCAGGCCCCATAAGGAAGCGCCTCCCGCCCGAAACTTCCCTGCAATTCACTCAGAGACCAAGGCCCCTGCCTGAGATTTCCAATTTCCTGAAGATTCAAGCCTCAGAGGCCCAACAGCGACGACAATCACAAGTTTCGAACGATCGCCCTGGGATTTGTTGTATGAAAAACCAGAAAAACCAGGTGCGTGCCCCATAAAGAGGGGGCGCCTGAGACTTCCCCACAACCCACTCCTACACCAAATCCCTGCCGGAGACTTCCTGAAGATTCGAGCCTCGGGGGCCCAAGAATGGCGATAATCACGAGTTTCGAATGGCCCCCAAGGACCCAACAAAATGGTGAAGCGCGGGCACCATAGGGAGGGGGCTCCAGCGTGATACTGTCTCGCAAATCACTCACATACAGAACCCTCGCCTTAGACTTCCTGGAAGTTCAAGCCTCAGGAGCTCAAACGTGACGACAGCTCTGCCTCTTCTGGGATGGAAAAAAACATGGAATGCGGGCCCCATATGGAGGGGTCTGCCGCATGAGACTTCCCCGCAATTCGTTCACATACCATCGCCCGCCTCCTGCGGAATCTGCGCGTCGATTGCGCTAGTCGAATTACTCCGACTGTCGGACCCCGCCTTGAGCACCTCCTGCGTTTGTCCCAACATAATCCTTACCTCCTTTCCCGTCCCATCCCTGGGATTAATCATATCATGTGCGGGCCCCATAGGGAGTGGGCCCCCGCCCGAGGCTTCCTCACAAGCCACTCACAGACGAGGCTCCCGCGCCAGACTTCCTCCATACTCACGCCTCGGCAACAAAAAATGACGACAATGACAAGTTTCGAAGAGCCCCCTGGGGGTGAAAACATGCGATGTGCGAACCCCATACGACATGGGCTCCCAGTCGAGACTTCCACTGAAGTTACTCACTGACGAAGCTCCCGCGCAAACCTTCCTCCAGACTCAAGCCTCAGGCGCTCCAAGTGCCGACAGTAACAAGTTGCGAATGACCCCTGGAAATGAAAACACGGCGCGCGTGCCCCATAGGGACTGAGACGTCCTCCGTTCACTCCTGGACCAAGCCCCTGCCTGAGATTTCCTGAAGATTCGTATTTCAGGGCCCAGAAGTGACGACAATTATGCCCCCCTTTGGGATGGAACAAACATGAACTGCGGGCTCCACAGGGCGGGGGGTCCCGAAAACGGAACAAATCACAACCCACTAAGACAGATTGCAACCATGTCGGTACCAACCCCAACCACTTGGTACCAATTCCAACCGCTTTGGAAGCTCTCTAGAGGCTCCGTAGAAAAGGTTCCTTCGAGGTTCCGTCCAGATCCTTCCTGAAGAACTCCTCGTGGTTCCTGAAGATTCCTCAAGCATTCCTCGCGATTCCTGCGGACGCCTGAGGAATTCCCCAGGACTTCCTTGTGCTTTCCGGGATCATCCTTAGGATTTCCTCCGGAATGCCAGAAAGGATTCCGAATGGTCTCCGGATGAATGTCTGACGGAGCCCCCATGGATCCTGATGAATTCCTGATCGTTTCCTCATGGGTTCCTGGAGATTCCTGACGACCCCTCATGGACTCCTGATGGGTTCCTGAAGAGCCCCGATGGGTTCCTGACGGGTTCCTGGAAATGGGTGGGTTGCGCGGGCCGGTAGAAGCTGCGCCAGCAGGGCGGGCGGGGTTCTGGACAGCCATGCTTCTGCTGCGTAGATTTGACGGACAGAGAGGGCTGCCCGCACAATCACCAGCACAACCATGGGACGAGTCGTTCGGTGCCCGCCTCCATGCTTGCGGGCGCGAGAATTATCCGAGCCACCGAGGGCAGCGGGTCAAACGGAAGTGTCCCAGATTCGGGAAGGCGGGGAGGCCCCGTGCCCATGGGGCGGAGAGGGAGGCCGAAAGAATTACCTTGCCGTCCGCCGCCGCCGCCGAGTCGTTCGGCCCCCGCGCCCTTGCCGCGGCGCGGGGTTCTCCAAGCCCCCGAGGGCGGCGCTTTCAATGGAAACGCTTCGTGCCATCGGAAGCTCGGGGAGCCCCTGAATCCATGGAGGGAAGAGGGTGGCCGAACGGTCACTTCGCCCCCCTCCCCTTCGCCGCCGAATCATTCGGCCCCCGCTTCCTTTTCTGAGAGCGCGGGGCCATCCAAGCCCACGAGGGTGACGCTTTCAGTGCAACGTTCCGTGCACTCTTTGCCCCCCGCTGCCGCCACCGGGTCGTTCGGTTCCCGCCCCCTTTCTTGCGGGCGCGGGTTTCTCCGAGCCCCCGAAGGCGACGCTTCCAATGGACGCGTTTCGTGCGGTCGAGAGTTCGGGGGGCCCCCGAACGCGTGGGGAGGGAGAGGGTGGCCGAACGAGTCGTCTTGCACTCCGCCGCAGACGCCGAGTCGTTCGGCCCCCGCTTCCCGCCACCGAGTCGTTCGGTCCCCACTTCCCTACTGAATGCAAGTTGGAACAAACATAAAATGAGAAAACATTCAGCGGGAGGCTTTGATCAACGCGTTTCGTATAGATGTCGTATTGAGAACAAATGTATTCAACATATCGGCGGAAGGCTGTGGCCGGCACATGTCTTACCACATTCCAAAATAAAACGCATGGGCTATTTCAGAATTATGCGGGAGGCTGGGGTCAATGAATTTATATTGCATTCACATATATTTAAACGGAGAAGCTCTTATCGAATTGAGCCGGGTGCTGCTAAAAGCTCGTTCTTGCCATTTGCACACATGAAGCCTGCCGTCTGGATTCGCTGAACATTTACAGTGCCCATACGTGCGCGATGGGCTTCTCATTCGGAGTTGTCTGCTTTTCTGATACGGTGAGGGCATTAGATAAGGAACCATTGGATGAGGAACCCAGGGTCTGGACGCCGGTGGAACTCCAATCGTGCACTGGCCATGGATAGCACCGCCGCCCTCATCAGACAAGCAATCCCCCAAGGTCTGAAGCCGTAGATATCCGCACTTCGTTTCGAATATTGCACTGCTCGCTGATGGACATGCCGCAGTTTCACGTGAAAGTCACGCAACGCGAATGTTTACGCAGGTGTCGTGCGAAAGAAATCGTGCTCTCATACGTCAACCGTAAAGCCTCATTCAAATTGACGACCACTGTTTAGTTTCAGCACAACGCAGCTCCCAAGTGTCAGAAAGTAAACTAGTACCAATTCCAGCTGGGGTACTCATGGTGATTCCAAAAAGAAATGTCGACACTGCAGACGTGCAATTGATTCTGAATCGTCCTATAACGCTGTACACATCGAATCCCATTGTCGATTCAAGATGGCTGGTTGTAAATTGCACCTGTTGGCTTTTTGGCCAGTTGAGAAGTCGCCAGGTCGGTTGTAATTGGTACCAGTCGGTTGGGATTGGTCGGACATGCTGGGGCTCCCGCCTGAACCTTCCTTTCAATTCACACACAGACACGGCCCCCGCCTGAGACTTCCTGAAGGTTCAAGCCTCAGGAGCTCAAACGTGTAAAGGATGTGCCAACATGGGCGGGGAACCGCATGCGAACCCTGCCACTAGGGCCTTCGGTGGAGCTCCCCATGGGGCCACGAAGCCACGAAACCACGAAACCTGTGAGGGGTGTGCCGAAATAGGCGGGGAACTGCATGCGAACCCTGCCTCTGAGGCCTTCGGTGGAGCTCCCCATGGGACCACGAAACGTGTGAGAGATGTACCGAAATGGGCGGGGAACCGCATGCGAACGCTGCCACTGGAGCCTTCGGTGGAGCTCCCGATGGGGCCACGAAACGTGTGAGAGGTGAGCCGAAATGGGCGGGGAAACGCATGCGAACCCTGCCCCATGGGGCCTCTGGTGGAGCTTCCTATGGGGCCACGTTGCGTGTGAGGGGTGTGTCCAAATGGGCAGGGAACCGCATGCGAACCCTGCCGTTGGGGCCTTCGGTGGAGCTCCCCATGGGGCCACGAAACGTGTGAGAGGTGTGACGAATTCCCACGCCCAGCGGGGAACCGCATTCGAACGCTGCCACTGGAGGCCTTCAGTGGAGCTCCCTCTGGCCACGATAAATGTGACGAGTGTGCCGGAATGGACATGCGGAGGGCAGAGGCAGGGATGGGAGGAGGGAGGAGGGGGGGGGGGAGAGGAAGGAGGAGGAACGCGGGGCGCTGCCTCTTCCAAACGAGGACCGAACAACACAGGATGGTCTGGAAAAACATCGGCGGAGCCAGAACTCCGACGTCAACTGTTTCTCACAACGTCGACCCCCAGATGCGGTCTTGATCCCTTCTCCAGGACCAATTTTTCATCGCGGGCTGTTTTTCACGGCCCCGCCCCCGGAGGCCGAAAACTGCCCGAACCCCCCCGTCGTGGTTTTCTTACAGCGAGGTCAAGAAGCTCCCGTGGTGATCTTACGAGGTGTGAGCCCGCGCACCGACAGCAGCACCCGAGTGCTACCAGAAGTCCCCCTGGCCCAGGGTGCCCCCAGGATTTCCAAGGAGGCCCCCCACGGCCTCAAGAGCACCCCTCACGAGGCCCAGAGGGCCCCAGGGGCTCCCAAACGGAGCGAAACACTGGGAGGAGGAGGAGGAGGAGGAGGAGGAGGAGGAGGAGGAGGAGGAGGAGGAGGAGGAGGAGGAGGCGGAGGAGGAGGAGGAGGGGGAGGAGGAACCCCCGAACCACATCGCCCACCGTGCCATCTCTCGGGCGTCCAGCCCCCGTGCACTCTTCGGCGTCGTGCGCCTGCTCTTCCGCAGGGAGGAGCCGGGAGGCTGCTCGAGGGCCCTCGCCGGAACAACATGCACACGCCTGGGCGATGCCACGGCATTGCAAACATCACATCGGCAGCTGCCAGGGTCTCGAAGCGCCGGCGCCGCGGCCGACGCCGGAGGAGGAGGAGGGCGAGGAGGAGGACAGTGAGGACAGTGCCGAGAGCGTGCAGGTGAATCACGAACACGCCTCGAAAAGGAAAGGGACGAGAGAGACCCTCGTCCAACAAAGGGCACTCTCCGCGCCGTGCGCGGGGCCGGGGAGCAACGGTGCGAGGGTCACTAACGGCGCAACGCCGGGCAGTCCCCACTCGCACCGCGCCCCCGTTGCACTTCCGCCCACTATGCAGGTGCCTCGGGCTCGGGCGCCTGCTGCGGCATCGCAGGCTCCCCGAGCTCCGAGAAGACGAGCGGCTCGAGGGGCTCGCCCGTCTTGGGATGCAGGCCCCTTCGAGCCTGCTCGAGCATCGACGCGATGGCTCCGTCCCCCCCACTCCCAGTTCCCGCCGACCCCGTCCCAGCCCTCTTGCACGCTCGAGACAGGCCGACCGACAGCCGATTGGGGCGCACAGCGTGCGCCCCGCACTTTACACAGATCAAAACTCGATCCAAGGCCTGGACCTGGTGTCCTGGCCCGACCTCCTGGGGGTCGCACGCACGGGAGGCCAGAGACTTCAACGACGAAGCCGTCGCTGCAAGCCTCCAGCAGGCACGACAGCGTATCGCTCCCCCAGCGAAGACCACAAAGTCGTGATCGGTCGGCCGCCGCGGACGGCGGGGCCGAAAAACAGCCTTCGGAGGCGCACGGAGTATCGGGGTGGAGAGGCGGGCCACGCGCTCGGCAGCCCAGGCAAGACAACGCATAGTGTCCTGGGCCCGAAGCAGAGAAAATTTGTGAGCCTTGACCACGGAGGTGGATCCAAGGAAATCTGCCGCAGCCACGCGGGCGAAAACATCAGCCCACATATTACCGAAAAAATGCTCCAGGGGCTCCTGGGAAGCCAGGCAGGCATCAAACCCCTCGATGACGGTCCGATGGGCCTTCGTCCAAACAAACACGGGCCTGACAGGGTCGCCTCTATACAGCTCGTGGATGCTCCGCCAGATGGACGCGTGAGGCGCTCTGGCAGAAGCATGACGACCCTCCCAGGCCATTCCCTCGACCTGCAGCTGTAAATGATCAGTCACGTACGTGGCTGGCCTCTGGGCCCTCTGCAGGGCCTTGAGACCAGCAACGCGCTCGGCCCTGGGCACCGTCTGGATAGGGCCCCCCAGGCTCCCGAACAAAGCTTTGCATGGCCACAGGTCTCGGGTCAATGCCACGACGGCCCAACCACAGCGCCGCTCCTCAGGGAAATCACTTTCAAGACAGGACCCGTCCCCGTACAACTTCGACGGCCACGGCATGTCGATCGCCCCCCACTCGCGCTCAGCCTGAGCACGTGCAGGCAGCGGCCTGAAGACAGGCCTCAGGGGCAGCGCGTAGAGCACGTCGATGGCCGAGAAGTCCTGCACCTGGCCCCCGTCGCGCCACGGGGCTGCCTCCAGGATGTCCTTCCTCCTCTTGGCCACCTCCTCGGGGTACGGCTCCGTCTCCTCGTCCTCCTGCTGCTGATGCAATACCTTGCAGCCGAAGATCTCATGCTCAAGGTCGCAGCAGGCCTCCCCGCAGAACTCGCACGAACCGCCACCGCCGTAGCCAGCCTGCATGCGGCGCTGCGGCGACCAGAAACCGTTGGACTGCAGCTTGGCCAGAGCCCCTCTGTGGCCAGGCGCCAAGGAAGCGTGTCCCAGTCGAAGCGCACGAAGCCACACATGCTGCTGCCGCCTGCCGTCACCATCGGCTGGGGGCGCCTCAGGCAGCTGGTCGAGGATACGATGGCTCTGCCAACGGTCGAGGCTGCGACGCAGGAAAAACAGCACCTCACTGGGACAATACTGCAGCAAACTGATATGCAGGCCCTCATCGTCAACCAAGATAGTAGAACTTGCCATGTTCCAGTTGACTCTCCTGAGGGACAACCACAAGGCCGACAGCGGGCCCTGCGCACTGGCCCACGTGACGTGAGTGTGGCGGGCTTCCCAGGAGTCACGCAAGCCCATCCAGGCCCGCTGCAGTCGGGAGAGCGTCACACGCCCATCCCACACCCACGCCGCGTACTGCCCCACGATGCTGAAGGTAGCGTGGAATATGGGGTCGAAGTTCCACTGCTGCACGGCCAGGTACAGCGTCAGGGAGCCCGACCCTTTGTAGCCACAGAAGACGCCAGCCATGGTCCTCATCTGCTGCAGCTCCGTGTCGCTGATGCCGCTGACCGTGGCTCCGTGCCCCACGGATGGCAGCACACCCGTGGCCCAGAGCCGAGCCGCCCGCTGTCGTCCTGCTCCCTTCTGCATGCTCGAACGCTGGCCTTCTTGCCGTGCATGGCCTTCAGGCGTCCCTTCTGCACGGCCCTTGTGGCCGACGACCCAGCTAGGTCGTGGCCAAGATACCGCATGTGCCTCTTGCCAGCGATCTTCAGCAGCCTAGCGTACTTCTGAAAGTGGTAGCTGGTGCGCCTGGACGTCGTTAGGTGCCCAGACTTATCCATCTGCAGCACCAGCCCGAGGGGCCGGACAGCCCTGCAGAACGCACGAGTGGCAATGGCCATTTCTCGCACCCCGCTCGGGTCGTTGCCGACCCAGCACAGCGCGACGTCGTCCACCAAGTCCTTGGGCTGAACCTGAGGAGCGACCGACATCGTCTGGCGAATGCTGCGAGTCAACAACACCATGAGAAGCGTAGTGGCGTGGGTGCAGCCTGCCAGGATGCCCTGATACGCCCTGCGCGCCACTGAATACGAAGAATACGAGTACACCGAACGCAGCTGCTGGTACATCTGCACAAGCATGAACGCCATTCGCATAGGATATCCATTGGCCCTGCACTCCAACAAAATGGCATCATGCCTGACCAGCTCGTAGCATTTGAGCATGTCCAGCAGCACAATGATGGCGTCGTCATCGCACAGGGTCGCCATCTCCTTGGTGAGAGCCAAATCAAAGGCCGCATCACTCGACGACTTGCCTCCAGTGTGGCCCCAGACCTCTGGGAGCGCGTGGGCCTTCTCCCACGCTGCCGAGACAGGCCGCCTCGCCCGTCCCCAGATTCTGACCAGCGTGTTCATCAGCACAATCAGGCGCTCCCCACCCCCTGGCTTGGGGAGTCTCACAAGCTTCGAGAGGAATCTGCCGTCTGGCCACAGCAGGAGGTGCTCGCACCGCTCGAAGAGGCGCGCCATGGCCGTCAGCGCCCCGTGGGAGAGGTGCTCCATGGCCCTGGGCGCGATGTTGATCTGCCCGACGCCTGTCTGCCAAGAGAAACAACGGATTGCCTTGAGTACGTCGGCCGCCTCAAGCCTTGGCAGCTGCTCCCAAGTGTCAGCATCAACAGGTCGGCGAGCCAGCTCACCGCCATGCCGCACCCAGAAGCTTTCCCAATATTCAAGCTTCCGATCAGCCAGTACGTACCCATGTTGTAGCCCATTGCCTCCGTCCACGATCTCCTGGAGAGCCTTGGGCTTCATGAAACGGTGAGCTCCCTTGGCTCCAGCCACAAAAGCTGCCTGCGCCCACTGCCTCCAGCTCTGCATCACGGCCTTCTCATGCTTGGCCTCAGCACCGGAGGAGATACTCAGGATGCGGTCGACCTGCTGCTCGAAGTCTGCCTGCGCTAAGGCAAGTATGCCACGCGAGAAGAAGCCGACGGCCTCGGCGTCCAGGTGCGGCCAGACTCCCTTCCTCCGCCAGATTCTCTGGAAGAAATTCTCGCACTCCAGCAGGTGGCGCGCCGCCTTGGAGTGCACGGCGTCCCACGATAGGTCCTCGCCTGCACGTCGCGGGGGCTGGTGTCGCTGAGCTCTCGACCGAGGCCGACCACCATCGGAGGAGAGACCAGCCACTCCGACGACCTCCGCAGCAGGGGGTGCCCCATCGCCCAGGCCAGGCACTCCGTCGACGTGCGCCTCGCCGACGCTGCCGAGCTCGAAGACCTGCTGCGGGCGAAGCTGGAGCACGAAGCTCTGCAAGGCCACTCGAACCCTCCTGAGGTGACGAGCCCAGCGCGCAGCCTGCGCCCAGGCCTGGGTGTCCGCCGACCTCCTGCTCCAGGCACCTTTCACGACAGGGTGAAAACTCGCCAGCTCGAAGGTCGGGGGGCCTGGCACCGTGGAGTACCCCGCCACGTCCTTCACGAAGTCGTAGCGGCCCCGCAGCTCGAACTCGATGCCGCTGAGCACGACGTCCCAGGCCCTGGTGATGCCCTCGCTGTCCGACGCGCTCTGGATGATCGCCAGGATCGGGTCCCAGTCGGGGGGGGACCTCGCGCACCCCGCTGCAGGCGGCCTCCGAAAGCCGCGTGGCTCGACAAGCCTCCTGACCTTCGCGTCAAAAGCCGTGGCGGAGAGCTCCATGGTCACTGGTCGATGCGGCCACGTCTCCGCGTCGACGACCACTGGTTGCCGAACGCGAGGCAGCAAACGGCAAGAAACCATGAACATGTCAATGGTGCGGCCAGGAAGGCTCTGAAGACAAGTCGGCTCTCTCGGCGCCAGCACCACGCCATTGGCCGACTGGAGCCAGGACAACGGGCCGAGCTCGCCTACCTCCATGTTGAAGTCGCCTCCTACGATCCACGGAACACCCATGGCCTCCAGCGACCTGACATACTGGTACAGCTTGTACAGCATGGCCAGGTTCTCGGGCGACAGCTTGACGTCCACAATGAAATAGCACGACAGCATGACGAAGCCGCCCTTCACCCCAGCGTGGACGTGGGCCGCCATCATCCTGCCTTCCTGCAGCACGGACTGTCCAGGCCTGGGGGTTTGGTGATGACCACCCGCAGCGGGGCCAGCACCGCAACCCCGCCTCTGCTGCCAACTCCCTGCCCAGGTAGGGCGGGCTCCCATATACCATGGTACCCAGCAGCTCTTACTTTATTCTGCAACTTCGCCAAAGCATCGCCCTCGGCCTTGGCATGATGTTCCTGCACCGCGATGCATAAACTCGAGCACGTGGGCAGGAAATCGACGAGCGGGCCGCCCGAGGACACGTTCACGGTGGTGATACTTGAAACCGAAGCCATGGTGCGACAAAGGAGGACGAACCACACAAGACACGCAAAACATCGCCGTGGAGCCATGCTAGGCAGGGGTAAGCCTGGGCTTCTTGACCTTGGCACCCCAACGCATGAAGATCTCCTCCAGCCTGTGCTTCTCGCCCCCAGCCGCAACGACTTCCTCCATGAACTCAGGATCGTCGGAGAAGGCAGATGGCTGTGGAGTGCGAGGCGCTGCCGCGCCGTCCTGCCGCTCGGCCTGCTCGACGTCGGGACCAGCCTCGGCCCCAGCATCAGCCTGCGCCCTCTGGGCAGCCAACTTTGCCGCTTCCTCCTCCTGCAACCTCTGCAGCTCCTGGAAGCTCGCCGTGAGGCTGCCCGACAGCTGGTGATCGGCGCCCAGGCTCTGGAGCAAGATCCCGAGGCCCTCGAGCGTGGCACCAACCCCCTTGATCGGCTCGTCGAGCGACGCCTTGTCGCCAGGCGTCGGAACCTGCCCTTGAAGCCTCTTGCGCTCCTGGTCCAGCTCCTCCATGCTAGCGTCGAGGGCCGCCAGCTTGTCCCGAGTGAGCCGTTCCTTCTCCTGCAGGTCGCGCATCTGCGCCTGCAGCCCATCGAGCTTGGTCTGCTGGTCGTCGCGCAGCTTCTGCAGCCTGGTGAACTGAGCACCCATCTCGCGCAAGCGCTGTCCGAGCGGTCGGGACTCCGCCACTTTAGCACGCAGCTCGGCCTGCTCTGCCAGCAGCTTGTCGCGCGTGGCCACGACCGACGGCTCGGAAATGCCCTTGAGCTTGCCGATGAGGTCGCCGACCTCGCGTAGCCTGTCCTTGGCGACGGACTCGGGGCCGTCTCCGTCCGCGGCCGGCTCCATCTGCACGTCCTCCCCGCCAGGCGGCGGCCTCTGCACAGCGGCAAGCCGCTTGCGGGCCTCGGCGAGCTCGGACTTGAGCTTGGCCACCTTGACGGAGTCGTCCCAGTAGCCGTTGCCGCTGCCGCCCTGATTGCCCTTCTTCCGCTGGGAGGGGGCCGAGGGCTGGCGTACGCTGTGGAAGACCAGTCCCTTGCCCAGCTTGCACTTCGCACACTGCCGCGCCTCTGCATGATTCCACCACGGTCTCCCCGAGGGCCCGCAGCAGCTCTTGCAGTACCAAGGAAGCGCCTGCTCCGAACGGTAATGCGGCGGAGGCATCTCCACGACGCCAGGCAGCAGCACACACGGTGGGCCGTGGCAGCGCGATATGGAATGGACTGGGTGTGGGCGCCCAACTCCCACGGTGAAGGCGAGCGGTGGTCTGGCCGCGGACTAGCGGTATCCGTGCGGTCCCCAGGGGAACCAATCATCTTGAGCCAAAATGGCTACGGAGGAGGGCGAGGAGGAGGGCGAGGAGGAGGGCGAGGGGGAGGGCGGGGAGGGCGAGGAGGAGGAGGGCGAGGAGGAGGAGGGCGAGGAGGGCGAGGAGGGCGAGGAGGGCGGGAGGAGGAGGGCGAGGAGGGCGAGGAGGGCGAGGAGGAGGGGAGGAGGAGGACGAGGAGGGCGAGGAGGGCGAGGAGGGCGAGGAGAGCAAGGGCGCCCAGGCACGCGGGAGGGCGAGGATGCCTGCGGCTGAACAGCGCGGCCAGCGGCACCAACCGCCGCCCCTGGCGGGCACAGCGGCCCCCCAAGGGGGCGGCCCTCCAAGCAGGAAGAAGCGGCGCACACTGCAGGCGCAGCCACACCTCCTCCTCCTCCCCCCTCCTCTCCTCCTACTCCTCTCTCCCTCCTCCTCCTCGGCTCCTCCTCCTTCCTCCGCCTCCTCTCCTCCTCCTTCTCCTCCTCCTTTTCCCCCCCCTCCTCCTCCTCCTCCTCCTCCTCCTCCCTCCTCCTCCTCCTCATTCGCCTCATCCTCCTCCTCCTCGCCTTGCTCCTCCTCCTCCTTCTCCTCCTCCTCCTCCTCCTCCTCCTCCCCTCCCCTCTCCTCCTCTCCTCCTTCCTCCTCCTCCTCCTCCTCTCCTCCTCCTCCCTCCTCTCTCCTTCCTCCTCCGATCCTCCTCCTCCTCCTCCTCCTCCTCCTCCTCTCCTCCTCTCCCCTCTCCTCCTCCTCCTCCTCCTCCTCTCCTCCTCCTCCTCTAGACTCCTACCTCCTCATCCTCCTCCTCCTCTTCCTCCTCCTCTCCTCCTCACTCCTCCTCCTCCTTCCTCCTCTCCTCCTCCTCCTCCTCATCCTCCTCTCCTCCTCCTCCTCCTCCTCCTCCTCCTCCTCCTCCTTCTGGGGACCTTCCTGCAGCCACTCGCTCCGCTCGTGCGTCGAAGCTGCGTCGAACCTCCGTCGGCTCGAGTCGAACCTGAGTCGAACCTGAGTCGACCCCGAGTCGAACCCGAGTCGAGCTGGAGTCGAACTGGAGTCGAAATAGAGCCAAGCGGATCCGTTGGGTGGGCCCCAGGAAGGCCCCACAAACGAGCATCTAGCAATCTATGTCGCCCAAGCATTAGCTTCCTGAGGTCTGCTCCGACCTTTGGGGTCGGCGCTGGAGCGCGCCAGGGGAGCCCAGCGCCGATCCAAGAAATCGGGAGTACCTCCGAACGTTGATGTTTACTGACAGACAGACAGACAGACAGACAGACAGACAGACAGACAGACCGACAGACAGAAGCCTTGCGTCCAGGTGGACGCGTCGGCAGGAAAAATACAAGTGACCAAACGTCACTCGAAACGCTCGAAGCACATAGATGTTTACGGTATGCAATGTTTTGGGTGTCCGCCCTTCTGAGCCTTGTCGGCGCCCGACCCCGTTCGGGGCGGCCAGAGCAAAACAAAAAGTCACGACGGGAGGGTTGCGGCAATTTGGTCGGCCTCCTGGAGGCCTCACGTGGCCTCCAGGAATGTCGAACGGCGGCCCAGGATCGGGGATGGACAGACCTCCCTTTAGCAAAACGTGGTTCAGTGAAAACGACCTCGGGCCCAAACCTGGGACGCGAGCCTGGAAAATAACGGCCGCGGCGCCCTCTCGAGAACCGAAAACGGACAATTCACGAATCGACGTGTCAGGGTAGGAGGTCTGTCCACCCCCGACAGGATGAGAAGCCAGCCCTGGGGAAAAGGTAGAGACATCCAGGGGCCCAGGTCGTGGCGAAACGCATGACGTCGGGGAGAGCATGCTGCCACGCACGAAAGGAATGCCAATGGTCCGAGAGCGGTCAGTGCTGAAGGCCATGATGCCTCCTTTGATTTTGAGCCCGCTATGATGCCCACTCGTGCCCGCCCCCGTCCCGTCCTCAGTGACTTCCCATCCCTACATCCCTCCTCGAAAACAAACGCGATTTTTTCCAACGACGGGGCGACGCCCCAGGACCGCCAATTGCAACATTGATGCCGACACTGGCGACTGCAATTTTGATATTGCCCCCGCGGGCCGCGCTGCGCGCACCCGTCAACATTGAAATTCGGGGTCGAGGGGGTTGGATCAAAATTTGCTGCTGATTTCGATGAAGGCTCTATGTATGGTGGTGGGATGGGAAGACGAGCCGCCAGCCCCGGGCCGACAGTGGGTGGACAAAATATCGCAAAGTATCTTAGCGTTATGAGAGGCAGATCTCATCGATCTCCGATGAACTCCCCCCAACCGCACTCCAATGCTGACTTGCCTTATGTCGTCCACCCGGACCTGGGGCACTTGCTTGATGCCAACATTGAACAGTGGGGGGCGGGGAGTGTTCGCCGGGTTGGCGTCGCAATGTATAGGGGAACGAAGAATGACATAAACGTAAAAACTCGGAGGCGCCGCCAAGGGGGTTCAGCGCGGATCCGAGAGATCCGCGCGGACCTCCGACTTTTCTGTGATTATGCAATTTGTCGTTCCCCTAGTGTTAGGTCGGGCGTGTACTCCTACGGGCGGATTTTGGAAGGAAAACAAAAAACAAAAAATAGTCAAAAAATACACCCAAAAATTAAAGAAATACTCAAAACATCGTCCCCAGACGATTTTTACACTATTTCCCAACCATCCTGTGGTGTTGGGTCCTCGTTTTGAAGAATCGGTGCCCCGCGTCTCCTCTCCTCTCCTCTCCTCTCCTCTCCTCTCCTCTCATTCCTCCTCCTCCTCCTCCTCCTCCTCCGCCTCCTCCCCCCTCCCCCTCCGCGTCAGCCACACCCATTTCGGCACACCCCGCACACGTTTCGTGGCCCCATAGGGAGCTCAACCGAGGGCCCCCGTGGCTGCGTTCGCATGGCGGCACCGCGCCCATTTCGGCATACCCTTCACACGCTTCGTGGCCCCATAGGGAGGTCCACCGAGGGCCCCCGTGGCTGCGTTCGCATGGCGGCACCGCACCCATTTCGGCACACCCCTCACACGTTTCGTGGCCCCATAGAGAGCTCTACCGAAGGCCCCAGTGGCTGCGTTCGCATGGCGGCACCGCGCCCATTTCGGCACACCCCTCACACGTTTCGTGGCCCCGTAGGGAGCTCCACCGAGGGCCCAGTGGCTGCGTTCGCATGGGCGGCCACCGCAAACCATGTCGGCACACTCCTCACACGTTTCGTGGCCCCATAGGGAGCTCCACCGAAGGCCACAGTGGCTGCGTTCGCATGCCTCCCCACCACCCATTTCGGCACACCCCTCACACGTTTCGTGGCCCCATAGGGAGCTCCACCGAAGGCCCCAGTGCTGCCGTCCGCATGCGTCCCGCACACCCATTTCGGCACACCCCTCACACGTTTCGTGGCCCCATGGGAGCGCCACCGAGGCTCCATTTCCTGCGTTCGCATGCGGCACCGCGCCCAGTTCGGCACACCCCTCACGCGCTTCTTGCCCACATAGGGAGCCTCACGAGGGCCCCAGTGGCTGCGTTCGCATGGCGGCACCGCACCATTTTGGCACACCCGTCAAAACGTTTCGTGGCCGCACCATAGAGAGCTCCCCCGCCACCGAGGGCCCCAGTGGCTGCGTTCGCATGGCGGCACCGCTCCCATTTCGGCACACCCCTCACACGTTTCGTGGCCCCATAAGGAGCTCCACCGAGGGCTCCAGTGGCTGCGTTCGCATGGCGGCACCGCGCCCATTTCGGCACACCCCTCAGACGTTTCGTGGCCCCATAGGGAGCTCCACCGAGGGCCCCGGCACACACCTCACACGTTTCGTGGCCCCATCGGGAGCTCCACCGAAGGCCCCAGTGGCTGCGTTCGCATGGCGGCACCGCACCCATTTCGGCACACCCCTCACACGTTTCGTGGCACCATCGGAGCTCCACCTGAGGCTCCCGTGGCTGCGTTCGCATGGCGGCACCGCACCCGTTTCGGCACACCCCTCACACGGCGGCACCGCGCCCATTTCGGCACACACCTCTCACACGCTTCGTGGCCCCATAGGGAGCTCCACCGAGGGCCCCACTGGCTGCGTTCGCATGGCGGCACCGCGCCCATTTCGGCACACCCCTACAGCACTGGTGCCCCATAGGAGCTCCACCGAGGGCCCCAGTGGGTGCGTTCGCATGGCGGCACCGCACCCATGTCGGCACACACCTCACACGTTTCGTGGCCCCATCGGGAGCTCCACCGAGGGCCCCCGTGGCTGCGTTCGCATGGCGGCACCGCACCCATTTCGGCACACCCCTCACACGCTTCGTGGCCCAATAGGGAGCTCCACCGAAGGCCCCACTGGCTGCGTTCGCATGGCGGCACCGCACCCATTTCGGCACACCCCTCACACGTTTCGTGGCCCCATAGGGAGCTCAACCGAGGGCCCCCGTGGCTGCGTTCGCATGGCGGCACCGCGCCCATTTCGGCACACCCTCACACGCTTCGTGGCCCCATAGGGAGCCCCACCGAGGGCTCCAATGGCTGCGTCCGCATGGCGGCACCGCAACCATTTCGGCACACCCCTCACCCGGCTCGTGGCCCCATAGGGAGCTCCACCGAGGGCCCCAGTGGCTGCGTTCGCATTGCGGCACCGCGCCCATTTCGGGACACCCCTCACACGTTTCGTGGCCTCATAGGGAGCTCCGCCGAGGGCTCCAATGGCTGCGTTCGCATGGCGGCACCGCGCCCATTTCGGTACACCCCTCACACGTTTCGTGGCCCCATAAGGAGCTCCACCGAGGGCTCCAATGGCTGCGTTCGCATGGCGGCACCGCGCCCATTTCGGCACACCCCTCCCACGTTTCGTGGCCCCATAGGGAGCTCCACCGAGGGCCCCAGTGGCTGCGTCCGCATGGCGGCACCGCGCCCATTTCGGCACACCCCTCACACGTTTCGTGGCCCCATAGGGAGCTCCACCGAAGGCCCCAGTGGCTGCGTTCGCATGGCGGCACCGCACCCATTTCGGCACACCTCTCACACGTTTCGTGGCCCCTTAGGGAGTTCCCTCTCATTCGCTCAACCTGCTTTGCGGTACTCGCAACTGCATATGGTTGGGTCCATCGCCAGGAGAATTCAAAATATTCTTCCTGTAGAGGGACAGGCCCGACTTACCCTAGTGCAGGTGCATCCGCACGGGCTCCGGAACAACTTGCAACACTTCGTCGTCCCACCGCAGTGGGCAGACGGGCTCGATCGAGCCCGTTGGGCCGCCGAGCGGGCCAGCTCCGCACCGCCCCGCCGGCGACGGGCGTCCCTTCTCCTGCGGCCCGCTCTCGGCGGCCGGACGCCCCGGGGGCGCCGAGAACGGGCTCAGAGGAAAGCTCAAGGGGCCCAGGGACGTACAAGTGAATAGGCACAAATCCCAGGACTCCTCATATTTTCATGTACGTTCCAGGTTTTCGTCTTCCCCCCCCCTCCCCAATCATATTCTCCATATCATCCTGGGAGTCGACGATGAACTGGGCCTGTGTGTGTTTTTTTTCTCCCCTCCCGAGAAGTTCTGGGGCGCGGCAGCTCCCTGGGCCTCCTGAGGCTCGAAGACTCTCCACCGTGCCCTGCACGATGTGGGCGCACGAGAATGCCAAGTGCTGTCTGGTGGGGTCCCTGCAGGTCTCCGCACCAAGAACCCCTCGCGTCGCGAAAAAATCACAGCGGGAAGTTTTTCGCTACTTTCGGCCTCCGGGGGGCCTCAGCGGGCCTCGGGAGCGTCAAAAAACGACTCAGGATTCGAAGCCGGTCCCAAGGAAGGGATCCATACCTCTGGGGGTCGACGTTGTAAAAAATCACGACGTCAGGGGCCATGGGAAGAGCTCCCCCCCTCATGGCAGCGCCTCGCTGCATGCACCGCGCCACCCCCCCCTTCCCGGAGGCATCCCTGGCCCCCGGCACGGTAGCAGGGCTTGCCGCAGGCACCTGCAATGAATGGACGGCTCCGAAGCTCCGAAAGTCCTCTTGAGGGCAGAGCGTCGACGAGGGTATCCACTACGACTGCAGCAACGACCTCGGAGAGACCCGCCCATCCTAGGAGTAAGAAGTGAGGAGGGAGGGGGGGCTCTTGTTCGTCGACATGTTATGGAAACATCCATTACAATGGAGGCCAGTCCACAAGAAACCTTCCACAAGAAACCCAACCCTGAGACCCCAGGGCGTCCGTCGACTTTTGGCGTGGGAACGTCACGCTCTCCACTGCAAAACCACCAAAACCCAAGAAACCCAGAGCCCCCTGGAGGTAAGCAGAGTGTTTCTTGGCATGGGTCTCCAATGTGAAATTTCGACGGTCCGCGCGGAGTTCTTGGATCTGCGCTAGACCCCCCCCCTCCCTGGCGCGCGGAAGCGCGCCAGGGGCGGCGCCGGAGGCGCCGCGGCGGGGGCGCAGCGCGGATCCAAGAAGCCCGCGCGGAGCGCCAAAAGTGGCGGCCTGGGACTTCTGGTTCCGCGACCCCCCAAACACTGCAATCTCTCGCTCGGATCCGACCCTGTCCTAACTCCCCGCTCCGACATCCTTTCCCCCTCCCCCCCGCTCCCGACGAGATTTCTCAGGGTTCTCACCTCTGCGGGGAGCGCACCTCCTACTCCCGGCGGCCTCTGCTGGCGAGGCAGCCGTCGTCATACCTCCGCCCTCCGCCGGCCTCCCGCTGGGGTTAGGTCGGGTACGTCCTCCTGCAGGCGGAGCTTTGACGAAGAATCAAACATACGCCACCCATGCTCAGCACGAGCCAAAAAATATCTTCAAAATTCGTCCCCCGACTATTCTGTGACTGTGTTTGGAAACTCCTCCTGCACATCGAGGGAAAGGCCCGACTTGACGTTGAGTCGGGCCTGTCCTCCTGCAGGGGGATCTTGGAGAAAAAAAAAGAGATACCCCCAAAAAATGCCCCAGAATGGTCCAAACAGGTTCGAAAAATCGTCCCCCGACTATCTCTGCGACTGTCTTTGCACCTTCCCCCTGCATGCCCGTTCAGGGGCTGTCTCTGGCTCCTGGATTGCTTCGGCTCCGCCGCCCTGGACGCTTTCGTGAGCCGCCTGATCCGCGGCCCCGCGCGCGTTAGGTAATTTAGTCGCGTCCGCGGCCCGTTCGCGACCTCCCGCCGCTGGCGCTTCCGCCCGCGGCTGTAAAAAAAAAAAAAAAAAAAAACCTTCCCCCTGCGGAGGGACAGGCCCGACCCGACGCTAGGGACAGGAGACGTCGGCCTCGAGGGCGAGGCCCTCTCCGAGACGGCCCGGACGACGACCGCCGAGTGCACACCTCGAGGGGCCGCCGTCCGCCGGGAAAGAGGCGCCAACCTCCCTGGAGCGAGGAGGAGGGAGGAGGGGGAGGAGGAGGAGGAGGAGGAGGAGGAGGAGGAGGAGGAGGAGGAGGAGGAGGAGGAGGAGGAGGAGGAGGAGGAGAGGCGAGGCCCTCCCTGGAGCGGGAACGCCCCAGACTGGGCGAGCGCGCTCCGCTGCTCGCAGAGTAGCTGCTCGCACGTGGCCTGGGTCCCCCGCGGAGGACTGGCGATAGATCACATCAAGGCGGACACGTGCTCTTGTTTCAGACGTTTGCGAGTGGGCACTCTGCGAGCAGTGGAACGCGCTCGGCGACCGGCGACTGCCACGTGCCCAGCGCGAAGATCGAGGGACAAACCAAGAACTCTGACATCGTCTTTTTCTTTCCTGTTTTCACGGCGTCGGACCCCCAGAGGTCTGCGCCCCTCCCCCGGGTCGCTCCATCACGGCCGCGCGGCCCTGGGAGGGCGCCTGGCAGCCGAAAGCTGTCGAGAACCGCCCGTCGGGACTCCTGCACGACGCGGGGACACCTTGGAAGGGGCCTCTCCAAGCTCGCGTCAGGCCTGCGCAGTGTCCATCAGAGCAAGAGCGCAGCTGAGCACAGGAGGGTGTGCAGGCAGCGGAGGAGCTCGGACGTGCAGAAGCGAGGCGCGGACGACGCTGCAAAGCCCTAGGAGAGCAGAGCATCGACAGCGCGAGCACCAAGTCTGCAAGTGCACCCCCGCGAGGCTGGGTCCCGAGGAAGCCCTGTGCGCGGCAGCGAGGGGCCTCCCTGGCGACCGCCAGCGGGCTCTGGCGGAAGATGGCCGAGCAGTAGCGGGCGTCCTCGTACGAGCGCTCCCCGGGCTCCTCGCCTGGGGGCCGCCCGCCCGCCGGCCCACCCCCTCCCCCAGGCTGCGCGGAGAACGTGGGGCCCCGGAGCAGCGGGCAAGAGGAGATGGGGAGGCTCGCGAGCGTGCCCGGTGGGACACCCCCTTCTGAGCGAGGAAGCGCCAAAGCGAGAGGCATCGAGCGCTTGTCCGCGGCCGCCTGGGCTCGAGCGGCCGGCCGCCAATTGGACCGGGTCGCGCCGCGGCCCGCTGTCTGACATCGATGCGGAAATTCATCCCTGGAGATGTCCCCATGCCGCTCTCGCGGCCATCTCCTACCTCTTACTCGATCGTTAATGCGGTGCAACAGGGTTGGACGTATACCACGCCTAAGGCGTAGTATCTGGTTGGATATCCCAACTAGCTTTGAACTGCTTTTACGCGCGCACACACACACACACACACACACATATATATATATATATATATATATATATATATATATATATATATAGATATACATATATATACACAAGATGTTGTAGGCTCGCTGCCGCTTCGCCTTAAATCTTGGCCCCTGGGTCTTGGTTTTTTCGAAAAAAAATGTGGGGAGGCTGGGAAAAAAACTTCCGGATTCTATGCCCTGCTCTTTAAAACGGGAGGAGGAGGAGGAGGAGGAGGAGGAGGAGGAGGAGGAGATGGAGGATGAGGTTGAGGCTCGTCGAATGGGTTTTGCTTGAAGGATGCAACCACAAAGGAGCAGGAGCAGGAGCAGGAGGAGGAGGAGGAGGAGGAGGAGGAGGAGGAGGAGGGGGAGGAGGGGCAGGAGGAGGCCCGTCGGGAGCCGCTTGGGGCACTATGGGGAGCCTCCTGGGAGCTCCCTGGGGGCCTCTTGGAGGCCTCTTGGGGGGCCTCCCAGAGCCTCTTGAAAGCCTTTGGGGGCTTCTTGGGAGCCTTATTTGGCTGTCCTAAGGCGTTCTTGTCCCGTCCGACGCCGTCGGAATTCGTCCTGGGGGCCTCTCTGAACCGACTTGGGCCCTCTTGGGGCGCCTGAGGGCCAGTCATAGAGACCATATGAGACCATCTTGGGCGTCTTGGAAGCCTCTGGGGCCATCTTGGGGCCCTCTTGGGGCCGTCTGGAGGGCCTCGTGGGCGATCTTGGTGCGAGCCAGGGGGCCTCTTGGGGCGCCTTGGATCGGCCGAAAGCCGAAAATAAGCAAATGCCGAAATGTTTCAAAAACCGATCGGAAATCCATGATTTTGGCCTCTTCAGGCCTTCCTGGAGAACCTCTTGGAGGCCTCCGGGGCCGTTGTGGAAGCCTCATGGAGGCCTCTTGGAGTGTCTTGGGGGCCATCCTTGGCCGTCGTCGGTCGTCTTGGGCCGTTTTGGAGACGCCTTGGGGTCATATTGGGCTTTGTTGGGACAATCGTGGCTGTCCTGGAGGGGTGTGGGCCGTTTGTTGGGCCGTCTTGGGCTGTCTGTTGAGCCGTCATGGGGGCTCTGGAGGGGGGGTGTCGGCGTGGTGCCCCCCCCCGATCTCGTGGGGGGGGTCCAAATGTAATTTTATATGATAAAGGAATATACACACGAACAAACTACCAATTAACAGCAACATTCATGCCCTGGCGTGTGTCCACTCGTGATCTGAATCGTGCGTCCAATGCAAATCAGAGATGATGCCACGCCCCCAATCTCCTTATTACCGAAAAGCTGGTCTATGCGGTATGGAGCTAATGTTCCCCGATGATCAGGCTTTGCTTAAAGGTATTTCGTCTGCTCTTGAAAACCTGTGGGTGCCTGGCCTGGCCTTTGCTGGCCTTCCCCGGGGCTGCCCACTTGCCCAGCCTTCCTCGCGTTGCTCGATTGCTCGGCTTTCCTCGGGTGGCCGGGCCGTCCTCCTGTTGCCAAGCCTTCTTCGGGTTGCCCAATTGCCCGGTTCCCCGCTTGTCTGGTGCCCGGTTTGTTTGGTGCCCGGTTGCTCGGTTGCCCGGGTTGCCCTGCTTTTGTGGTTGCCTGGTTGCTTGGGATGCCAGGTCGTACGGTTGCCAAGCAAGGCGAAGCTATGCCAAGCAATGCCAAGCAGCGTAATTCCAAACAGTGCCCAGCACTGCAAAGCAACAAGCAGCGCCAAGCAGCGCCAACCAAAGCAATGCAATTCAATGCAAAGCCAAGCGACGCCAAGCAATCCCAAGCAGTGCCAAGCAGCGCCAAGCAACGCCAAACAATGCCAAGCAACGCTAAGCAATACCAAGCAATGCCAAGCAACGCCTGCCCTGAGCTCAAGTGTTCAGGGCACTTTTGCCGGAGACATCCTCGCAACTCTGGGTTGCGAGAGGCCCTGAGGTGAGGTGGTCAGGCCACTGCCGCCTGAGACATCCTCCGAACTCTGACCTCGAAGATGCATTGCCCCAAGGTGGTCTGGCCACTTCCGCCTGAGACCCTCGCCACTCTGAGATGCGGGATGCCCTGAACAGGATCTCCCCAGTACCGCCTGAGACATCCTCACAACTCTGACCTCTTGAGGCCTCTTCGGGGGCCTCTTGGGCACTTTTGGCCGCGGCACAGGAACAAAACCAGGCCAAAGAAACAAAATCCAGAAACAAAACTTGAAACAAACCTTGAACACACAACTTGAAATGTCCGGCTGTGAAGCCGCCTGTGGGTGAGCACCGCCAAATTCATCAACCCATATGGCTGACCAGAAGCAGACATCAATGGGAGCGCACATTATACCACAATCCTCCCCTCACACACACACACAACACACCACACACACACACACACACACACACCACACACACAACACACCACCCCACACACAACACACTATATTATATATCTATAATATATATATATATATATATATATATATATATACCTATGTTCTGCACACTCGCGGGCGGGGACCCCGGAAAAGCGGCACACGGTGCCCCCCCAAAAAACGAATTTCGCCCTTCCCGAGCCTTTGGGGCGCTCCTGCAGAGTGCTTCGCGTCTGTCCTGCGAGTGCGACGCGAAAAAAAAAGACCCCACGACGGCCAAAGAGGGCCCCGAGACACCCAAAGATGGGCCCAAGACGCCCAATCTGGGCCCAAGACTGCCCAAGACGCGTCCAAGACGCCCCCAGAAACCCCCAATAGGCCTCCCAAGAGAGCGCCGGGAGGCTACAATTGTTGATTGTCCTGTGTGTTTTTCGATGTTTTTGGCCTTCTCGCTTTTCCCGCTCCCCGACGCTCCACAATGGCCCAAGAGGCTCCCTAGATCGCCCCAGTACTGCCCTAGAGGCCCCCTAGAAGGCCCCAACACGGTCCAGGAGGGCTCCGAGACCGCCCAAGAGGCGCCCAAGACGGCCGAAGAGAGCACCGAGACGGCCCCAAGAGAGACCCAAGAGGGCGCCCAAATATTCAAAAACTACATTTTCCGCCGCGAAAAGGCCCCAAGAGGCCCGGAGAGAGCCCCGTGAGGCCCCAAGAGGCTCCCAAGAGGCCCCAAGGAGCCCCCAAGAGGCCCCCAAGAGGCCCCAAAAAGATCCCAAGAACCCCAAAACACCCCCAAAAGGCTTCAAAACTGCCTCCCAAAGGGCCCCGAGAGGCGCACCACGAGATCCCAACGCAGCGGTCTCCCCCTCTCATTATCCCTACTCTTTGTCGTCGCCTTCTTCGTCGTCGTCGTTGTCGTATCAAATGGCTAGGACGAGGGCGAGGAGGAGGGGGACATGGAGGAGGGAACGAACACGAGGGGAGGGGGATACGGGGGATTGAGCACCTGGACGCGGTGCCCTTGCCTACCTTACCGGAGAGGGCCGGCCGAATCCGAGGAGCCCCTGGGGGATTTCAAAACCTGCACCGCCTTTTGCACTACCTTCGGGCCCCCTTGGCGGCTTGGGAAAAACCGTTCCTAATTCGGGGGGGGTCTCTCACCCTTTGCCGCTTGACTCGCAGAGAGGCCGAGCGGCACCGCGCCGCGCCGCCAGGGTTGGGGAGAATGGACAAAAAAAGAAGCAGAGAGGGGGGAGAGGAAGAGGAGGAGGAACAGGAGGAGGAGGAGAAGGGGGGGGAGGAGGAGGAGGAGGAGGAGGAGGAGGAAAGGAAAGGAAAGGAAAGGAAAGGAAAAGAAACGGAAAGGGAAGGAAAGGGGAAAGGAACAGAAAGGAAAAATAGGAAAGGAAAGGAAAGGAAAGGAAAGGAAAGGAAAGGAAAGGAAAGGAAAGGAAAGGAAAGGAAAGGAAAGGAAAGGAAAGGAAAGGAAAAGAAAAGGGGGAGGAGGAAGAGGAGATAACGGAAAGTAGTCTAATCCGCTTCGCCAGAGATATGCTCGCAACTCGGACCTCAGAAGCGCCTTGCTTCGCATCGGTCCAGCCGTTTTCGCTTGAGACATCATCGCAGCTCTGGGACCCGAGACACTCTCAGTTGAGGTGTTCCAGCCACTGTCGCCTGAGACACTCTCGCAAGTCTCACTTCGGAGGTGCCTTGCACCATGGTGGTTCGGCCACTTTCGCGTGCGACTTCTCGCAATTCTAAGTTCAAGGATGCCCTGAGCAGAGGTGTTCAGACCACTCCTCGCTTGAAACTTCCTCGCACGGCTGACTTCGGATATGCCCTCCCCTGAGCGGAGGTGTTCAGGCCATTTTCACCCGGGACGTCCTCGCAACACTGACCTCGGCGACGCATTGTCCCATGGTAGTCTGACCACGTTTGCCTGAGACCCTCGCGCCTTTTAGTGGCGCGATGATATGAGCATTTGGTCAGGCCACTACCGCCTGATATACGCATGTGTATGCGCACACATGGCTACACTGACCATTTGCATATACATGTACATATACATACACACGTATATATACATGTACATATGTACTATGCATTCATAGACGCATGTGTGTGCGCATGTACGCACGCTCGCACTCCGCTAGCGCGCGAATTCCAAAGAACCAAGGTAGGTGCATGGCGCGCAGCGCCAATGCAGTCTTGTATATATATATATATATATATATATATATACACGATCCATCTATTGGAGGGAGGATGAGTGGAGGGGTCTATTTTTCTCTGGCGCAAGCGGCCGCGCCGCGCCAGAGGCGAGCTGCCAGCTTGCGCGCGCAGGTCCCGCACACTGCGCGAGGTGGCCTGCGCACACCTGTGGGGACAGGACGGCACCACCGCCCGAAACAGAGAGCGAGGCAAGGCCCTCCTGATCCCAGAACTCCGCCGTCGTGATTCTGCCGCAGCGTCGACCCCCCAACTGAGAGGCAACGATAGGGGGGGATAGGCATAGGGGGAGGATGCATCGACATGGAATCGGCGATAGATCGTCGATAGATCGGCGATAGGTCCCCGATAGTGAATCCGCACCTTCCTGGGCAGGTTGGGGCTATCGGGCCGCTATCGGCGATCAGTGGGCGACTGGGGGTCGATGCATCCCCCCCTATGCCCATCCCCCCCCCTATCGCTGCCCCCGAGCAACAGGTCTGCACCCCTTCCTCGGACAGAGCCTCCATCACAAACCGCCCGGTTGACCTTCCCGGGGCCCGCGCGAGAGCCCCCGGAGAGGCCGTGTGAGCCCCCCCCCTGTCTCGGGTCGGGCAAAAGGGGGGGATAGCAAAGGGGGGGTTTGAGAATCAGCTCACGTAGCTGATTTTCTGGCGCCTCCCGGCGCTGGAGGCGACCATGTATCGAGGAATGGGCCCCTCGGTGGGGCCGAAACCAGCTGCATGCAGCAGACTTCGTAACCCCCCCTTTCCCAATCCCCCCCTTTCGCCCGGCCCGACTGTCTTGCCGCGTCCCGCTCGAGCCACCTCGGATCCTCCAGCCCCGGGGGGGCGCGGTGGGCCTCCGGCGAGAGAGTGGCCCGCCGGTGGCGGTGGCGCGGTGTCGCCCTGTGCGCCCCTCCAGCGGGGACTCCGCTGACGGGTACTTTGGCCAGTGACCCGGCGAGCACAGTCCTCCGCAACGCTGCAGTGCCAGAAAGAGGCCCGAAAGTGGCAACTTTCGGCAGCTTTCCAAAGCACCCGTTAGTGAGTACCCGCTACGGGCCGCGGACCCTCCGTCTTCCGGCTGTGTCTGGGCAGTGCCGAGGGGGGTCGCCACGATGGAGCACAGAACCTCGAAGAGGCGCTATTTCCACGAGGAGATACAATCAACCGGCATCA
>CAUYUJ010016615.1:245706-274055 GCA_963575745.1 Prorocentrum cordatum
CTCCCTTGGCTGCTCCTTTGGCCGCGGACTCTCTCAAGGGTGTCTGTTTCGAGCTCCCTTGCGTGCTGTTTCGGCCGCGGGCTCTCACAAGCGCGTCTGTTTCGAGCTCCCCTGGTGCTGCTTCGGCCGCGGGCTCTCTCAAGCGCGTCTGTTTCGAGCTCGCTTGGGTGCTGCTGCGGCCGGGGGCTTTCTCAAGCGCGTCTGTTTCGAGCTCCCTTGGTGCTCCTTTGGCCGCAGACTCTCTCAAGGGTGTTGTTTCGAGCTCCCTTGGGTGCTGTTTCGGCCGCGGGCTCTCACAAGCGCGTCTGTTTCGAGCTCCCTCTTGGTGCTGCTTCGGCCGCGGGCTCTCTCAAGCGCGTCTGTTTTCGAGCTCCTTGGAAGCTCTTGTGGCCGCGGACACTTCAAGGTTGTCTGTTTCGAGCTCCCCTTCGCCCCCTGCTTCGGCCGTCGTGCTCTACTCAGCGCGTTGTTTCGAGCTTTTTTGGTGCTGCTTCGGGCGCGGGTTTCTCTCAGCGTGGTTGCGTGCCGCTGCCTTGGAGTGTGTTTGGCCGGGACTCTCTTCAAGGGTGTCTGTTTCGAGCTCCCTTTTGGGTGCTGTTTCGGCGCGGACGTCTTCAGCGTGTCTGTTTCGAGCTCCCTTGGGTGCTTCTTTGGCCGCAGACTCTCTCAAGGGTGTCTGTTTCGAGCTCCTTGGGTGCTGCTTCGGCCACGGGCTCTCTCAAGCGCGTTTGTTTCGAGCTCCCTTGGGTGCTCCTTTGCCCGCGGACTCTCTCAAGGGTGTCTGTTTCGAGCTCCCTTGGATTCTGTTTCGGCCGCGGGCTCTCTCAAGCGTGTCTGTTTCGAGCTCCCTTGGGTGCTGCTTCGGCCGCGGGCTCTCTCAAGCCGTCTGTTTCGAGCTCCCTTGGGTGCTGCTTCGGCCGCGGGCTCTCTCAAGCGCGTCTGTTTCGAGCTCCCTTGGGTGCTCCTTTGGCCGCGGACTCTCTCAAGGGTGTCTGTTTCGAGCTCCCTTGAGTGCTGTTTCCGCCGCGGGCTCTCACAAGCGCGTCTCTTTCGAGCTCCCCTGGGTGCTGCTTCGGCCGCGTGCTCTCTCAAGCGCGTCTGTTTCGAGCTCCCTTGGGTGCTGCTGCGGCCGGGGGCTCTCTCAAGCGCGTCTGTTTCGAGCTCCCTTGGTGCTCCTTTGGCCGCAGACTCTCTCAAGGGTGTTGTTTCGAGCTCCCTTGGGTGCTGTTTCGGCCGCGGGCTCTCACAAGCGCGTCTGTTTCGAGCTCCCTCTGGGTGCTGCTTCGGCCGCGGGCTCTCTCAAGCGCGTCTGTTTCGAGCTCCCTTGGATGCTCCTTTGGCCGCGGGCTCTCACAAGCGCGTCTGTTTCGAGCTCCCCTGGGTGCTGCTTCGGCCGCGTGCTCTCTCAAGCGCATCTGTTTCGAGCTCCCCTGGGTGCTGCTTCGGCCGCGTGCTCTCTCAAGCGCGTCTGTTTCGAGCTTTTTGGTGCTGCTTCGGCCGCGGGCTCTCTCAAGCGCGTCTGTTTCGAGCTGCCTTAGGTGCTGCTTTGGCCGCGGGCTCTCTAAAGCGTCTGTTTCGAGCTCTTTTCGGTGCTGCTTTGGCCGCGGGCTCTCTCAAGCGCGTCTTTTTCGAGCTTCCTTTGGTGCTGCTTCTCTCGCCACCGCACGCGCACTCTCGCTCCCGCAGCGCTCACGCGCGTCGCAGAGCCGACGTCCGCCGACCCCACGAACAACGGCGCCCCCGCGAACTCTCGGCAAGGCGCAGTTGTGCCCTCTTCCGCGGACTTGCACCAGGAACGCGGAAGCTCGCAGTCGAGGGGGGCTTCCGCGCGGGAGTAGCCGCCGCGCCGCGCCGAGTCCGCGAGCGAGAAAGCCCGTCGGACCCCGCGCGCGGCGCGGCGCCCACTGCCGCGCGGAAACCCAAGGGGGCCACGTCCAGCCTCCACGCGGCGGCCCCTGGGGAAGGCTACGCGGGCGACTCTGCACCCGCAAGGGTCGCGGTCGCGCGCGTAACTTTCGCGAAGGACGACTCTCGAATCGCGCTAATGCTGACATATCTGTTTCTGGGACGCACATCACTCACTCAGGCTGACGCCAGCACTCCTTCCCCCCTTGATAGGGGGGAGCGTGGGAGGTAGATCCCTAAACCCTAAAAGCAATGACTCTGGGTGGATGGGGTGGGACAGAACGCATCCATCCATCCCCCCCTACCTCCTGAGGAGGGGGGGATAGGATGGTTCTGCGCAGAAACCCTAAACCCTAAACCCTAAACCCTAAACCCTAAACCCTAAACCCTAAACCCTAAACCCTAAACCCTAAACGATGGACCCTACACCCTAAACCCTAAACCCTGGACCCTAAACCCTCAACCCTGGACCCTAAAGGGCCGGCGGCTATATCCTAGAAATAATTAATTAAATATTTAATTAATTAATTAATGAATGCTATTGACTATTACGCGCGGCGGGATTAGGGTTTCGGGTTTAGGGTTTAGGGTTGAGGACCTCCCTAACCCTAAACCCTAACGGGCGGACCCTAAACCCTAAACCCTAACCAGGCGCCCTAAACCCTAAACCCTAAACCCATAAACGATGGACCCTACACCCTAAACCCTAAACCCTGGACCCTAAACCCTCAACTCTGGACCCTACAGGGGCGGCGGCTATATCCTAGAAATAATTAATTAAATACTTAATTAATTAAATAATTAATTAATTAATTAATTAATTAATTAATGCTATTGACTAGGACGCCCGGCGGGATTAGGGTTTCGGGTTTCGGGTTTAGGACCTCCCTAACCCTAAACCCTAACGGGCGGACCCTAAACCCTAAACCCTAACCAGGCGCCCTAAACCCTAAACCCTAAACCCATAAACGATGGACCCTACACCCTAAACCCTAAACCCTGGACCCTAAACCCTCAACTCTGGACCCTAAAGGGGCGGCGGGTATATCCTAGAAATAATTAATTAAATAATTATTTAATTAATTAAGTAATTAATTAATGAATGCTATTGACTATTACGCGCGGCGGGATTAGGGTTTCGGGTTTAGGGTTTAGGACCTCCCTAACCCTAAACCCTAACGGGCGGACCCTAAACCCTAAACCCTAACCAGGCGCCCTAAACCCTAAACCCTAAACCCTAAACGATGGACAGGGGCATGTCTGGTAGCAGGACGACCCCGATGGGCAGGGAACCCACGGAACGGGTCGGAAGAAGGCGTCACATGTCACGGCTCTCCCTAGGCTCGGGGCGCGAGGTGTCACACGGTACGGCCTCCTGTGCGACCTCTGAACACCCGCCAAGCGCGCTGCTGGGCTTGCACAGTGGCGGGACTCGCCTGCAGGCAGCGGGACATTCCCGCACTAGCGGAGGTGGCGCGCAGCCACCTGGAGCAGGAAGCGCGAGACGGGGAGAGGACGGGCATCTGGACCCCGCCTAGCTGAAGAGGCGCGTGGCAGCAGCGCCCGCCAAGCGGCCCGCCACGGCCGCCACCGCGCCGACGGCGGAGGCCGCCACCGCACCGGCGGCGGAGAACGCCGCCAGCTGCAGCCCCGCCGCCGTGGCCCCGGCCTCCGCGGCCGCCGCCGCACCCTCCCCGGCCACCGCCGCCGCGGCGTCATTGGCGCCGCCACCTCGAACGTGGCGGCGGGATTAGGGTTTCGGGTTTAGGGTTTAGGGTTGAGGACCTCCCTAACCCTAAACCCTAACGGGCGGACCCTAAACCCTAAACCCTAACCAGGCGCCCTAAACCCTAAACCCTAAACCCTAAACGATGGACCCTACACCCTAAACCCTGGACCCTGGATCCTAAACCCTCAACCCTGGACCCTAAAGGGGCGGCGGCTATATCCCAGAAAAAATTAATTAAATAATTAATGAATTAATTAATTAATTAATTAATGAATGCTATTGACTAGGACGCGCGGCGGGATTAGGGTTTCGGGTTTCGGGTTTAGGGCTTCTCGGGCGCGCAGCGGCCGACAGTCAAGGCAAGGCAACCCCCCCTTCGGCAAGCTTGATTGGGGGGGCGTTTAGCCGACCCGATCAAGCTTGGCGAAGGGCGCCAGAGCTGCAACCACTTCCCACCCCCGGCCGCAGGGCCGGCGACCTCCCAAACTAAAGCCTTTTAGGGTTTAGGGCCGCTGGCCCCTAAATTCCCAATGCGCTCCAAGCGCTCCCCGGCGCTCCCAGGCGCTCCCAGGCGCTCCCAGGCGCTCCCCGGCGCTTCCAGGCGTTCCCAAGCGCTTCCAAGCGCTCCCAGGCGCCCCCAAGCGCTCCCAGGCGCTCCCGGGCGCTCCCAAGCGCTCCCAAGCGCTCCCAAGCGCTCCCAGGCGCTCCCAAGCGCTTCCCGCACGTCCCCAAGCGCTCCCAAGCGCTCCCAGGCGCTCCCAGGCGCTCCCAGACGCTCCCAGGCGCTCCCAGGCGCTCCCACATGCGCCCAGAGGCGCTCGGAACGCACCACACATGTTTTTACGTGTCGGAGAAGCATAGGACGGAATTCCAAGTCAAAAGTCTCCGGGTTTAGGGTGTTGTATTCTTCGAGGATCAAGGGAAAGTTTATCTTTGAATCGCGACTCCCAGGGGGCAGCCTACGGCTGCATGGGCGACCCAGTCTGGCAACCAGCTGGCGCTTCTCAGAGATGCCCTGTCTCTCGTAGACGGCGACGGTGATGCGCGGTGGGTGGGCAGAAGAAACACGACGAGGTGCTTGGGAATTTAGGACCTCCCTAACCCTAAACCCTAACGGGCGGACCCTAAACCCTAAACCCTAACCAGGCGCCCTAAACCCTAAACCCTAAACCCATAAACGATGGACCCTACACCCTAAACCCTAAACCCTAAACCCTGGACCCTAAACCCTCAACTCTGGACCCTAAAGGGGCGGCGGGTATATCCTAGAAATAATTAATTAATTAATTAATTAATTAATTAATGAATGCTATTGACTATTACGCGCGGCGGGATTAGGGTTTCGGGTTTCGGGTTTAGGGTTTAGGACCTCCCTAACCCTAAACCCTAACGGGCGGACCCTAAACCCTAAACCCTAACCAGGCGCCCTAAACCCTAAGCCCTAAATCTCTAATCTCTATAATTATTAAACCCTAAATCCTTCGAACCCGGCCGCTATGCAACCCGGGCTTCATCCGATGCAAAAAATACGATTTCCTGATCATGCACTCTCTATGTGCTCTGAAAACGATGTTTTTTACAATGGATCGTGACCGGCTCCATCCGCGGGCCGGGCTGATCCCTGTCAAAAAACACTATATCCTGATCATGCGCATCGCATATATCAGAAAACCTTATTTTTTACAATACATTCTGCCCAACCGTGATCGCGGGCCGGGTCGCGGGCCGGGAAGTGTACCGGAACTTTCTCTTGTAAAAAATACTATAACCTTAACATCCTGCTCTTGCAAGATGTGTCCATGCTCATATTCCATTGCAAAAAAATACGACAAAGTGCACGCGCGCGCGGCCGCCCCGTATGCGTACCGGAGTTGTGCATTGTAAAAAAATATTATAATCTGAAGATTCTGCTCTTGCAAGATGTGTGAATGGTACTATTCCATTGCAAAAAAAAATACGACAAAGTGGACAAGCGCGTGGCGGCCGCGCGATCATGGCCAACTTCTTTGGACATTTTAATGTTTTTCAGCACTGGTGTTCTGCGACAGCCGCGCTAGAGGCTGCGGTTACCCAGATGTTGTGGAACTCGCCTTTGTGCTAATCTATGTTATGCTGGCATAGCATACGAAAGGCGTGGCATAGCAAAGCACGTTGAGGTCGGGAGAACCCTAGAGTCAGCCCGACCCGAACCGACCCGCTTGTTGGGGTAGACGCGTGCCATGTGTACACGCACCATATTTTAGTGTCCCGCTCGCCCGACCCGACCCGCCCGTTAGGCTCCGCCCGCCCGACCCGACCCGCTTGTTAAGGTTCACGCGTGTCAAGTGTACACGCACCATGCTTGAATGTCCCGCCCTCCCGACCCAACCCGCCCGTTAGGGTCCGCCCGACCTGACCCGACCCGCCCGTTAGGGTCCGCCCGCCCGACCCGACCCGACCCGCCCGTTAGGGTCTCCCGCGCGCGCGCGCGGCCGCCGCCTCTTTGCTAAGCGCTTGCTCCCAGGCTTGCTATGGTATGCCATGCTATGCTACAACCACGGTATAACATGAGAGGAAAGATGATCTTTATGTGGGGGTGGAGATGCGGGGGGGATTGATAGCCACCGCAGGTGAGTGCCTATGCAGGTAGTTATTCCTGGCCTTGCCCTGTTATACCCTAAACCCTAAACCCTAAACCCTAAATCCTAAACCCTCAAGACGAAAAACACCACGTATTGAGCAAGCTCGAACGGTGCCATTGCGCAAGACAGTGAAACGATACCATGCCGAACGATGTGAGCGAGCCCGGCGCAAGCTTGCGCGAGCGCCTGATGGGCGCGCCAATTATGTCCGACGCTCCGAGCGAGCCGGCGCGAGCGGAAGCGGCTCCGGAACGGCGCGACAAGCATTCCGCGCGAGCTTGCACGAGCGGGAGCAGCTCCGGAGCGGCCCGACAGGCATCCCGTGCTCCCGGGCGCCTCCGTGCGCTCCCAAGCGCATCCAGGCGCTCCCAAGCGCTCCCAGGCGCCTCTGGCACGCTCCCGGCACGCTCCCAGGCGATCCCAGACGCTCCCAGGCGCTCCCGGGCGCTCACAAGCGCTCCCAAGCGCACCCAAGCGCTCCCGGCACGCTCCCAGGCGCTTCCAGGCGCTCCCGGCACGCTCCCAAGCGCTCCCAGGCGCTCCCAGGCGTTCCCAGGTGCTCTCAGGCGCTCCCAGGCGCTCCCAATGCTACCAGGGGCTCCCAGGCGGGAGCGCGATTTTCACGCTCCCGGCGCGCTCCCGGCACGCTCCCAGGCGCTCCCAGGCGCTCCTGCGCGCTCCCGGCACGCTCCCGCGCGCTCCCAGGCGCTCCCGGCACGCTCCCGGCACGCTCCCAAGCGTTCCCAAGCGCTCCCAAGCGCTCCCGGGCCACGCTCCCGGGCGCTCCCAGGCGCTCCCGGCACGCTCCCGGCACGCTCCCGGCACGCTCCCGGCACGCTCCCAGGCGCTCCCAGGCGCTCCCAGGCGCTCCTGGGCGCTCCCGGCACGCTCCCGGGCGCTCCCAGGCGCTCCCGGCACGCTCCCGGCACGCTCCCGGCACGCTCCCAAGCGCTCCCAGGCGCTCCCAGGTGCTCCCAGGCGCTCCCAGGCGCTCCCAGTGTTCCCAAGGCTCCCAGGCGGGGGCGCGATCTTCGAGCGGGCACGCACGGAAGCGCTCTCGGCGATAGCGCAGACCAATTGACACCGTTGCGAGGTCCGCAGACGCTGTGTTCGAATAGGGGTCGTAGCCAAGCCGACACGTGTTCGACGAGGGATCGTAGCCAAGCCGACTGGCGGGGGCCAATTGAAACCGCGGCGACACCCGCAGACGCTAATACATTGTGTAAACCCTAAACCCTAAACCCTAAACCCTAAATCTCTAATCTCTATAATTATTAAACCCTAATCCCTTCCAGACCGCTCGCTATGCAAGCCGCCCTCCATCCCTTGCAAAAAATATTATTTCCTGATCATGCGGTCAGAAAGCCTTGTCTTTTACAGCACATTCTGCCCGGTCCCGGTCGCGACCCGGGCTCATCCCTTGCAGCAAATATTATATCCTGATTATGCGATCAGAAAACCGTATTTTTTACAATACAAAGTGCCCGGCCCCGGTTTTCAACCCTCATGTAACCCGGGATTTTATATTGCAAAAAATAATATAACCTCAACATCCTGCTCTTGCAAGATGTGTCCATGCTCGTATTCCATTGCAAAAAATACGACAAAGTGCACACGCGCGCGGCCGCCCCGTATGCGTACCGGAGTTTTATATTGTAAAAAAAAAAATAAACTGAAGATTCTGCTCTTGCAAGATGTGTGCATTGTAATATTGCAATGCGAAAAATACGACAAAGTGCACAAGCGCGCGGCGGCCGCGCGATCATGGCCAACTCCTTTGGAAATTTCAATGTTTTTCAGTACTGGTGTTATGCGACAGCCACGCTAGAGGCTGCGGTTATCCACATGTTGTGGAACTCGCCTTTGTGCTAATCTATGTCATGCTGGCATAGCATACGAGAGGCGTTGCATAGCAAAACGCGTTGAGGTCGGGCGAACCCTAGAGTCCGCCCGACCCGAACCGACCCGCTTGTTAGGGTTCACGCGTGTCAAGTGCACACGCACCATACTTTAATGTCCCGCCCGCCCGACCCGACCCGCCCGTTAGGCTCCGCCCGACCCGACCCGACCCGCCCGTCAGGGTTCACGCGTGTCAAGCGCACACGCACCATACTTTAATGTCCCGCCCGCCCGACCCAACCCGCCCGCTAGGGTCCGCCCGGCCCGACCCGACCCGCCCGTTAGGGTCCGCCCGCCCGACCCGACCCGACCCGCCCGTTAGGGCCCCGCCCGCCCGACCCGCCCGTTAGGGTCCCGCCCGCCCGACCCGCCCGCTAGGGTATACCATGAGAGGAGAGATGATCTTTATGTGGGGGTGGAGATGCGGGGGGGATTGATAGCCGCCGCAGGTGGGTGCCTATGCGGGTAGGTATTCTTGGCGTTGCCCTGTTAGACCCTAAACCCTAAACCCTAAACCCTAAATCTCTAATCTCTATAATTATTAAACCCTAAATCCTTCCAAACCGGCCGCTATGCAAGTCGGCCTCCATCCCTTGCAAAAATATATATATTTCCTGATCATGCGATCAGAAAGCCGTATTTTTTAAAGCACATTCTGCCCGGCCCCGGTCGCGACCCGGGCTCTTCCCTTGCAAAAAACACTATATCCTGATCATGCGATCAGAAAACCATGTTTTTTACAATGCAAAGTGCCCGGCCCCGGTTCGCGACCCCGCATGTAGCCCGGGATGTTATATGGTAGAAAATACTATAACCTTAACATCCTGCTCTTGCAAGATGTGTCCATGCTCATATTCCATTGCAAAAAAATACGACAAAGTGCACACGCGCGCGGCGGCCCCGTATGCGTACCGGAGTTGTGTATTGTAAAAATATTATAAACTGAAGATTCTGCTCTTGCAAGATGTGTGCATGGTACTATTCCATTACAAAAAATACGACAAAGTGCACAAGCGCGCGGCGGCCGCGCGATCATGGCCAACCCCTTTGGAAATTTCAATGTTTTTCAGCACTGGTGTTATGCGACAGCCACGCTAGAGGCTGCGGTTATCCAGATGTTGTGGAACTCGCCTTTGTGCTAATCTATGTTATGCTGGCATAGCATACGAGAGGCGTTGCATAGCAAAGCACGTTGAGGTCGGGCGAACCCTAGAGTCCGCCCGACCCGAACCGACCCGCTTGTTAGGGTTCACGCGTGTCAAATGTAAGCGCACCATACTTTAATGTCCCGCCCGCCCGACCCGACCCGCCCGTTAGGGCCCGCCCGCCCGACCCGACCCGACCCGCCCGTCAGGGTTCACGCGTGTCAAGTGCACGCGCACCATACTATAATGTCCCGCCCGCCCGACCCGACCCGCCCGCTAGGGTCCGCCCGACCCGACCCGACCCGCCCGTTGGGGTCCGCCCGCCCGACCCGACCCGCCCGTTAGGGTCCCGCCCGCCCGACCCGCCCGTTAGGGTCCCGCCCGCCCGACCCGCCCGCTAGGGTATAACGTGAGAGGAGAGATGATGTTTATGTGGGGGTGGAGATGCGGGGGGGATTGATAGCCGCCGCAGGCGGGTGCCTATGCGGGTAGGTATTCTTGGCCTTGCCCTGTTAGACCCTAAACCCTAAACCCTAAACCCTAAGCCCGCGCGGTATAATGTGACGCAGATGCTTGCCAGCGCACTTGTTGGATCAACGCGTGCGCCCTGCATTGTATTGTTTGACAAGGGTGAAGGGGGTCGCTTCCGGTCTCGCTGGGAATATGTTGTACGATATAAACATGCAAATCGATTGGTCGCGCGTAAACTACACTGAACAAATATACGCGGACGGGGGCGATGACGTCGACCTCCGCGGGGGCGCGCGCGCTCTAACCCCACTGAAAAGAAGAGATCTATGTGGCGCAAGCTACGCGGTGCAATCAATGAAGCGCAACCGATGAAGCGCTTTGCGTTGGGCACTTCACGCGCTGCAATCCCACGCGGCGCCCGCGGCGCTCACAGGCGGCCGCCCGGCGAAACCCCGATCCACCCGGCCAGCGCACGGGGCGCCCGCGAGGCGCCCGCGGGCGGCCACCAAACCGAACCCCGACCCACCCAGCCAGCGCAAGAGGTGCCCACGAGGCGCCCATCAACCGAAACCCCGACCCACCCACCAACGCGCGGGGCACTCGCGATGACTGGCGGCCACCAGGCGAAACCCCGAGCGACCCAACCAATTATGTAAGTAATGCAACGAAGATCCCATAAGAACAAGCGCTGTTTGGGGCAAGCGCGCGTCGAGGATGAAAAATTATCCCGGCAAAGCAACCTAACAGCCATGTGTAGGAGCATATCTGGAAGCATTCCCCTTAAGATTCGGATGAGAATCCAGTTGTAGAATTCTGCTGTTCTCGCAGTCGTTGTCGCATTCGCGAGGACAGTCGCAGTGGCAACGGCAGTCGCAGTCACAGCCTCAGCCTGCCTCAGCCTCAGCCTCAGCCTGCCTCAGCCTCAGCCTGCCTCAGCCTCAGCCTCAGCCTGCTTCAGCCTCAGCCTCAGTCTGCCTTCAGCCTCGGCCTCAGCCTCAGCCTGCCTCAGCCTCAGCCTGCATCAGCCTCAGCCTCAGCCTCAGCCTGCCTCAGCATCAGCCTGCCTCAGCCTCAGCCTCAGCCTCAGCCTGCCTCTGCCTCAGCCTCAGCCTGCTTCAGCCTCAGCCTCAGTCTGCCGTCGGCCTCGGCCTCAGCCTCAGCCTGCCTCAGCCTCAGCCTGCATCAGCCTCAGCCTCAGCACGAAGCGACCCAGCTAGAAGGACAAAGCGCTGAATGTACACCGATGTGTTCGACGACTGCGTATGTAATGATGTGACGATATACAGACTGAGCCCTTCGTGAATGTCTACATGTTTTTCTGACGCCTACAAACGGCGCTGACGTGTGTGAGAAAATTGTCCGCGCAGCAAAAGCCGGCGAAGCGTGCGGGAGCTCGCATGCTGAGACAGACTACGTCTGCAGACCGCCAGCTGCAAAAGGTTGCGAGCGGCTCTTGGAAGATGTTTACGGAACGGAGCTACGGTGTCTGAAAACATTGGCATCGAAGCGAAGAGCCTCGGAGCCCTGCAACCTGAGAAACACCGCAGGAACTCGCATACTGAAAAGGAATGCATTGCAAACCGCACGCTGCGAACCCTGCAGGCTGAGAAGCACCGCAGGATGTCGCATGCTGAAAAGCACTTGTACTGCAGAGCGCTAGCATCTATCTCGGGCTCGGACCCCCCCGTCCTGATCCAGAACGTGTCCGGCCACGGCCTGAAAATGCCGTTCCAACTCCCGAGGATCAGCTGGCACTCCGGCTCTGGGACACTCCAGTACGTCTTGAGCACCTTGAGCCAGGCCCCATCTCGGGATCCCCACAGCACGCTGTACTTGACCGAGACCGTGCCGAACTCATAACAATTGACCTCCGAAGGACCTGCGAGTGCAGGCTGAGAAACACCACGCGATTGCAGGGCACGGCATTGCGTGTCACATGAGTGCAGGCTGAGAAGCACCACATCTCGTTTGCCAGAGATCACTCCCAGGTTATTTGATCCCGCAACACCAGCCACGGCGTAGCTGCCACAGGGGCCGCAGATAGCAACGGTTCGGTCACCCAATTGGCGTTCCGGTGAGTCACAATTCGCGCGTGGCTCCACGAGCCTGTGTAGCGCGATTTGCGGGGCACCAGTGTGCTGTAGGTGTTGTTGCCGTAGCAGAAGACGGCCTCTGGAGCCCAGTGCGGATTCCAGCGGACAGCGTAGACCCTGTGGACGCCATTGCGGATGACGTCGCGCGCACCTTCGATATGTGCCACCCATCGAAGCCAGTCAAATGCTGAGCCATCGGTGATGTCAACAGCACCTGGGGCAGTCTCGCCATGGTGGTAGTGCAACGGCGATTGGAGAGCGGCGCTGGCTTCGTCGCGGCCCACAATCTGGCGCGAGCAGGCTGCCTCTTGCAGGTGCTCCTGTGTGAAGAGCAGTGGGGCATCACCGCCAGTCTCGGCAGGCTGAGCAGCGCCACCGTCAGGCACGGCAGTCTGAGCAGCGCCGCCACGAGGAACATGAGGCTGAGCAGCGCCAGGCTCAGGCACGGCAGGCTGAGCAACGGCGCGTGGTGGACCGACATAGGTGGGCTCATCGGGTCGGCCGTTCTTATGGTAATGCAGGCGCATGGCTGAACCGTCTGCACGACGGAACTCGAAGAAGTGCCTGCCGTGGCCATCCGTGTTGGAGTAGTTAGGGTCGCGCTCTGTCTCGATGATGCGAAAGAGAACCTGGGCGATGCCCTGCCCGATTATGCGCTCAGCGAAACCCGGAGCGGCAGACCGAAGCAGTTGCTTCCAGTCGTAGGACGGGTCGTTTGTTACGTCTTTGAACGACAAGTTGTTGACAATGCACTCGGCGCGCAGCGCGCGCTGCCACTGGCAGGCGGTCTTGCCGCCCATCCCTGGTGTACGGCGGATGTCTTCGAGGTGAGCCTGCTCAAAGACCACGTCGACACCTGGCTGAGGAGTCGGTGCGGGCGGATCCGGCAGAATCTCCCACGGGCCATCGCACGGGGCCGGGGGTGGCGGGGGCGATGCCTTGCCGCGTGCTGGCATTGTGACAAGGCAGGCTGAGGAGGCACTGAGGAGCACCGCCGCGGCTGGACGGCCAGGTGAAACTCGAGCAAACATGGTTAAGGATGATGATGATGGTGTTGATAGGAAACCCGGTATCAGCGAGTTGATGTACAATGAGGTGTCCGCAAACGAGACACTGCTGTCAACGCTGTTATAACTAACCACAAACGAGACACTGCTATCAACGCTTGCACAATTAAAAAGAAACGCTGGCATTGACACTACTAGCAATACCAAAGTGGAGTTTAAACGAGGCACTGCCATCAACCGATTCAACTTCCAATGAAAGAAGATCACAAATGAGTTCACTCTGAAGTGACCCATGGGTATCAATGCGAGAAGTCTCTGCAAACTATTCACTCATGGCGACCGCCGCGCACACGCGTGTAGGAAATCGTTGATGATGATAGTGATAATGGAGTGGGGGCCAGTAATGCAGATACACTGCTGTGCATTCACTTGCTGCGAAAAGAAACTCTGTATGAATGAGTTGATATATAATGAGTTGTCCACAAACGAGACACTGCTATCAACGCTTGTATAAGTAAAAAGAAACGCTGCTATCGACACTTCCCCCAATACTAAAGTTGTCTTTAAACGAGTCACTGCCATGAACGGCTTCAACTACAGTGTAACGAAAGGAACTGCAGGCTGAGAAGCACCGCAGGCCAACGTGAACCAGTCGTGGTGATGAGGATGAGTGAAATCTGCGATGATGATAGCGATCATGAAGTCGGTTGTAGGAACCCACTTTTGTAGTAACCAACATACACTGGTATGCATTCACTTATGGTGAAAGGAAACTCGGTATCAGTGAGTTGATATAGAATGAGTTGTCCGCAAACGAGACACTGCTATCAACGCTTTTAGAACGAAGCGAACCCATCAGAACACTGTTATCAACGGAAAGAATGCTGTAGAAGGACAAAGCGCTGAATGTACACCGATGTGTTCGACGACTGCGTATGTAATGATGTGACGATATACAGACTGAGCCCTTCGTGAATGTCTACATGTTTTTTCTGACGCCTACAAACGGCGCTGACGTGTGTGAGAAAATTGTCCGCGCAGCAAAAGCCGGCGAAGCGTGCGGGAGCTCGCATGCTGAGACAGACTACGTCTGCAGACAGCCAGCTGCAAAAGGTTGCGAGCGGCTCTTGGAAGATGTTTACGGAACGGAGCTACGGTGTCTGAAAACATTGGCATCGAAGCGAAGAGCCTCGGAGCCCTGCAGCCTGAGAAACACCGCAGGAACTCGCATACTGAAAAGGAATGCATTGCAAACCGCACGTTGCGAACCCTGCAGGCTGAGAAGCACCGCAGGATGTCGCATGCTGAAAAGCACTTGTACTGCAGAGCGCAGGCTGCGAAACCTGCAGGCTGAGAAGCACCGCAGGAACTCGCATGCTTTCGAACACTACTGCTCGAGACCGCAGCTGGAGAGCGGCAGACCGCAGGCTGAGAAGCACCGCGGGCAGGGAGACTTGCAAAACTCAGATGTCCTGATCGTCTTGGAGGAAATCACGCCAGTCCGGCGGCTGCCAAGAATCGATGATGCGCCTGGAGCCACCGCCCGCGCTGCCGCCGATGTCCAGGTAGTCGCCATCGCCCCTGAACAGACGGCCGTGCCCCAACGCCAGAATCGCTTGGTTGCGGATTTGAAGCAGCGCTCCGCTCTCAAACATCTGCAACACGTCCAGCTGCCTGCGCGTGAAGTTCGGCTTTGCCTGGCCAGCCTGGGCAGACAGATGGAGGGAAAGCCGCTCCCCCTCGTTGTAGCGCGCGATGGCCTCGGCCTTCTGGTGGTGCAGCCGGCGCCGCTGTTGCCGCAGAGCTTCCTCGGGAACTGCTGCATCACGGCCCTCACTGTGATCAGCTTGCAACGCTTGCGTTAGCCAATCAACGTCGAAGCGCCCTGAGAAGGCCAGCACCTCCCAGATCTGTTTGGTACCGGCCACACGTTGCAAATGGCGATGCCACCGCTTGCGCTTCTGGTCTTTCACAAACTTGGCGACGCTACCCAGACCTGCACCCTTGGCCTGGCCACCTTTTCCCGCAGGCTGAGAAGCACCGTGAGAACCTTTCTTACCGCCTGGCCCTTTGTTAGGACCCTGCGGAACCGCATGGCCCCCTTGTGGCGCAGACTTGCCTTTCGCTTTTCCCTTTTCGATATCCCGTTCCTGAAGCGCACGCTGCTGCCGCGACTGCTCGTACTGGTCGCGAGCTACTCTGACCAATTCCTGGCGCTCAGGCTCCGTGAGAACGTAGCGCATGTCGTCGATGTTCTTGCTCCGCAGAAAGTCATGTCGAAGCTTAAGGACAGAGAGAATGGCTCGGCCAGTCTCCTCCTGAGACGCAAAGGCCGTGTCATATTCCGAGCCAGGCTGAGGAGCGCCAGCTGGATTAGTGTCCGCTGGCTCCGTGGACTTCCTCTTTTTGAAAAGCAAGAGACTGAGATGATGGAGGACTTTCGGATCGTACTCCTCGTCGTACCTGTCGTCCCAAAGCTGCCTCAGCTCCCTGTGCAAGTCGTCCGCGCGATTCTGAACGACATCCTCGACGTAGTCGGGATCACCCGGTGAAGTCGGTGAAAGCGGAGGAGTAGAACTCGGCGACCGATCCCAATGCACAGAAGACTCGCGGTCCGCCTGTACGCTGACGTCGGCGTCGGAGACGTTTTCGACGACAATCTTCCGCCTCTTGCTCTCCCCAGGCTGAATAGCACCAGGGAGAGTGAGCACAACCGCCACCGCATCGTGTGCGTCGTTGCGCATGCCACGATCCGTAAAAGACGCGCCAACGGCAATGGAGCAGAAACGGGCGACTGCTCCGCAGACCGCGACGTGGTCGCCTTTGAGGTCGGCCGGAGTGGCATGGACCTCCCAGAGCTTCTCGTCGTTCTGCTGGCGCTGGTAAGCCTCCCGCGCCTCCTGGAAAGTGAGGTTGTCGTCGCCGACTACAAGCAGAACGACTGCCTGGTTTAGATTCTCAAGAATCTTGGCCAGGCCGTCCAGGTGCAAGCGGAGATGGCGAACTGTCCGCTTTCGAGTCTGGATGGTCGGCGGTTTCTTGCCGCACACGATGTGCATGTTGGCGATCACCACGTGGAACTTGTCATGGCCTGGTTTGTTCACCTCAAAATGTGAAATAACAGCATCAATCTCTCGGCCGCTAGGAGGCCTGTAAACTTTGCTGTCTTCGCACAGAGTCAGTTCCGCAGGCTGAGAAGCACCGCGGAACCCCCAGAGAGTCAAGTAGTTGTCGACCTCCGAGAAGCGAATGCCATCACCGAAAGGCTTACTGAGGATCTCTGTCACGTTGATCCCTGCTCGGCGAAAGCCTTCACGGAACGCACCGACCTCGCAGCCACAGACAATATCAGCATCAGCGGTCTCCACTATCGTGGCGCACACCCTTCCGAAGTTAGCGCAGTGAGTGGCCGCCTGCTTACCAGTCATCATGCCCTGCTCGAACCCGAAATTGAACGAGGCGACCGTGAAAGACGCAGGCTGCACAGCGCCAGAACCAGGCGTCTGTCCACCTTCCTCCGCAGGCTGAGAAGCACCGCGAGGCGGCGCAGGCTGAGAAGCACCGCGAGGCGGCGACACTTCGGACGAGCCTCGCGGAGCAGAGGCTGCGGATGAACGTTGGACATGGGGGTACGGCCAGGGGAACGCCATTGCAATCAAAACTCAGTGGTCTGCAGTGAATGAATGCAGTGGCACGATTGAATGCAGAGGACTGCAGTGTCACTAGCAAGTCCTGAACCAAACACAGCTGTGGCGGAAGGAGTATGAAGCGTCTGGCTATTCAAAATGTGGCCCGGGAATGGAGTTCTGGGAACTCGAAGACCAGGAAGTGGACTAGAGTTGGCTCCGGGCATCCAAAATGTGGCCCGGGAATGGAGTTCTGGGAACTCGAAGAGCACGAAGTGGCCTACAGTTGGCTCCGGCATCCAAAATGTGGCCCGGGAATGGAGTTCTGGGAAATCGAAGAGCACGAAGTGGCCTACAGTTGGCTCCGGGCATCCAAAAATGTGGCCCGGGAATGGAGTTCTGGGAAGTCGAAGAGCACGAAGTGGCCTACAGTTGCATCCGGCCCCCCAGAATGTGGCCTGGGAATGGAGTTTCTGGGAAGGCGAAGAGCACGAAGTGTGTGACTGTTGGTGAAAAACGAGCCCGGCTCACTGCCGCCCGGCAACTCCCAACACCTGCCCGGACCCCCCTGTGGAGTGATCTGCTGCTCTCTTTTGATCCCACTAGAAACCTATACATGAACTTTCGGAGGTCCGCGCGGATTTCTTGGATCGGCGCCGGACCCCCTCCCGGCGGCGCCTCTGGCGACGACGACGATGACGACGGCGACGACGACGGTCGACGACGACGACGACGACGACGACGACGACGACGACGACGACGACGGACGACGACGACGACGACGGACGACGACGACGACGACGACGACGACGACGACGACGACGACGACGACGACGACGACGAGGGAAGGGTGTCCAGTGCCGATCCAAGAAATCCGCGCGGACCTCCGAAAGCTTATGTTTGCGTCGCTTTCTCTTCCTCGAACAAGTTCCTCGTACTCGTTGGTCGGCAAGTTGCGCGAGTATGCCAGGCTCACCAAACGAAACGCTTCATTCGTGCCTCCGTGGTCGGGGTGGCATCTAAGCGCCAAGGTCTTGTACACGCCACGGATGCTGGAAGGGAAATCCATTGGCGGCGGGGGGGCAATCGCACGGAAAGGAACACACAACGCAATAATTTTCGACAGCATACTGGATGTGGCTGAAAGGAGGCTGCAAGCACAAAGCTCGCAATTCGACAAAAAATGGCTGCGGAACGTGCGCGCATACGCCAAGTTCCTCTCCTCATCCGCCTCGTCATCTATCTCCCTCATCTTTTCTCCCCCCTCTCCCTCCCTCCACCTCCTCCTCCTCCTCCCCCTCCTCCTCCTCCTCCTCCTCCTCCTCATCCTCCGCCATCCTCCTCGTCCACCTCCTTCTTCACCTTGCCTTCCTCCTCCTCGTCCTGCCTCCTCCATGCCCCCTCCTCCGTCCTCCATCCTCTTCCCTCCTCCACTCCTCTCCTCCTCCTCCTCCTCCTCCTCCTCCTCCTCCTCCCCCTCCTCCTCCTCCGCCTCGTCCTCCTCCTTCCTCGCTCCTCCTTCCTCGCTCCTCCTCTTGCTCCCTTCCCTCCTCCTCCTCCTCCCCCTTTTCCTCCTCTCAGGGCCCATCACTTCTTTAGTACTCTGACTGATGCGATCACCGGTGAAATTAACAAAGCTATCGCAATTCGACAAAAAATGGCTGCGGAACGTGCGCGCATACGCCAAGTTCCTCTCCTCATCCGCCTCGTCATCTATCTCCCTCATCTTTTCTCCCCCCTCTCCCTCCACCTCCTCCTCCTCCTCCCCCTCCGCCTCCTCCTCCTCCTCCTCCTCATCCTCCGCCATCCTCCTCGTCCACCTCCTTCTTCACCTTGCCTTCCTCCTCCTCGTCCTCCTCCTCCATGCCCCTCCCTCCGTCCTCCATCCTCTTCCCTCCTCCACTCTCTCCTCCTCCTCCTCCTCCTCCTCCTCCTCCTCCTCCTCCTCCCCCTCCTCCTCCTCCGCCTCGTCCTCCTCCTTCCTCGCTCCTCCTTCCTCGCTCCTCCTCTTGCTCCCTTCCCTCCTCCTCCTCCTCCCCCTTTTCCTCCTCTCAGGGCCCATCACTTCTTTAGTGCTCTGGCTGATGCGATCACCGGTGAAATTAACAAATCTATCGCGATTAGCCTGCACTGGCGAATCCACGTACGCGCACTTGCAACTCTGCTCCTGCGAGGCTCGTGCTGCCACGGGGAGCGCCGGGTGAGGAACGAAGGGGCTGCTCTGGCCACGGCGAGCCTCGGCCACGAACTAGGCTCCCCGATCCAGCACTGCGGAGCGGCCCGAACACCAGGGCCCCTTCTGAAACCAAAGGGGTCCCTATGCCAATATCTTGACCACGGTGGGGGCATGGGATAAGGAAGCATTGGATAAGGAATCCAGGGTCTGGAAGCCAGTGGAACTCTGGGTCTGGAAGCCAGTGGACCTCCAATCGCGGATTGGCAGTGGATACTACCGCCGCCCTCATCAGATAAGGAACCCTCCAAGGTCTGACGCCCACCGTGCACGTTCCTTAATTAGCGCCCCCACCGTATTGTTGTCTGGGAAAGGTTGCAGAAACCAGAAGTCTCCCCCTGCGTTGTACAACAAGGGCTGGTCCCCCCCTCCTCCCGCCGGGGGCCGCGATCCGCAGAGGAGTCGAAGGACAGGCCCGCACCCAGACAGGCAATCTCTCTTGCAGTGAGCTGGTCTGATGCGCGGTGCAATAGACACATACGACAAACATCTTAATCAACATAAGAGAACTGGGCGAACATTCTTCGTCGATCCTTGAAGGTCCTAAGGTGCCGTGAAGCCTCTGTGGGTCCCTGGGCCATCGGGGGATAGGACATTTCCACGGGAGTCGGTTTCTTAGAGGATGCGCCCACTGTATTGCAATCCTCTTGCGGAAATTCACTGCTGGAAGTAAGCATGCCGACCGTTTGAGTGCTCCTTTGCCCACGCTTCGGGCCGTGGTATTCAGTCGCGTGGGCTCGATTGCTGCGAGCTTCCTGAGGACATGTCGCAACTACCACACGTCATCATGGCTAAATGTCCATCTCTGGATGTGGCGGCGGGAAAACGCGACGCTGCTTTTCTGCATCGGCCAGCGAACTGCGGTCTCACTCCCTAGTCCAAGCGCATGGGCGGGAAGCTCGTCTCGTGGTACTTGCCCCGGAATATCTTCTCCGAACTGTTCAGCGCGGGCGCTCCCTGGAACGAGCCGTACCCCACTTGAAGCGGCTGTTTCCGGTCACTCTGATACTTATCGCACCTCCCTCACCCGTTCGTGACACTTGAAGAACTACTTCTCTGTCATGTTGAAAGACGCCTTCCAGGAAACACGCGGAACACGAAACAAATACGAACCTATGTAACTTGGTGGTGGTGCCACGGCAGAAAGAAACCAGGCAGGAACAATACAGCCATGACGCAGAAATAAAGAACAATTCGGGTTCGGGAGGGACTGGTTGTTCTGTAGGTCCTTCCATGGTTGTTCCCTTAGCGCTGCTCGTACACCCAAGCTTGGGCGCCTCAGACGGGCTTCGTTCCGTATTAGCGTTCCTCATAGCCGTCAAGTGCACTCATTCACACATCCGAACACGTATCGCAACACAGACAATCATGAAGCAAATGCACAAAATACGCACTAAGATGATTACGATACTTTGCAACATGAACCGTGACATCAAGACTGACGATGAAGAGGACAAGAGGATGGAGACAAGAAAGCAGGGCAAACGCATCTTCAGCGGTGCACGCGCGTCCGCGGAACTATGCGCTGAGATTCCTTGCTTCTTCTCCGTTCCCTAGCCGCTCCCCGCGGAGCACAGACCAGACATCTGAGCATCGTTTACGTCGCATCACGGCAGAGGCAATCCGCACGGGCATTCGAGTTGCTGGGGGCAAGCGACTAACCCATCGTCCGTTTGCAAGAGGGGGCGCGCGGGAGAAGAAGCCAGACATCAGAGCACAGGAAGAAGCGCTGCACGAACGAGCTGGTCCGATAGCGCTGCCGCAGAGCCTGCACGCGCCAGTGGATCAAGCCTGGCGGCCCTGCACGCCAGAATTGCACAACCCCCTGCTCCTCCCTGGTCACGCCCGATCTTGCTGCTGCGAAGGCCTTCACGCACGAGAGCGGTATGATATCGCTGACATGGCGGACGACCCGGATCCCCTCGCGCTGTGAAAAACTCACGATGGGAATTTCTTCGCTGTTTTCAGCCTCCAGGGGCCCTTACCGAGCCTCGGGACCGGAAAAACACGGCTCAGGATGAACCACCGGTCCCAGGGAATGGGTCCAGACCGCTGGGGGTCCACGTCAAGACAAAATCACGACCTCGGGGGTCTGCTGAAGGAGCCGTGTCCTGGACCTGGGGGCCTTCCCTCCCGTCCCGAAAATTTAGCGGTCTTCCCCTGCCCCAAACGCCCGAAACCTGCATTTTCGAGTCTCGGAACACATTGCTTCCACAAAGTAGTACAATCCCAGACATCCGACGATCTGATTTTTTCAATCCGCGGCCCCAGAGCTCCCGATCTCTTCCCCAAGAGTTGCTTCTCGTCTTAGATCCGTTCTTGAAGGCCCCAAGGCCCGACAACGAGCCTTGGAGGCCGAAACCGAGGAAACACGCCAGGATTTAAAACAACATGTCGTCGAGAACTGCGACATCGTCTCCGGCGGAAAGCGGGCATGCCGGTCCTGACGAGGGGCCCACCAGCTCGTCCCTGTGATAGGCGCCGCCAGCGAGGCGCCGCTTGCCCATCGCCGGCTCTCCGCGGTCCCTGGGGCGCGCTGCGCCCCCCCTCCTTCTCAGTGGGCTGGGGGGCCAAGGCCTGGCTCCGAGGAGTTGCTATAGACACATGTGGTAAAATCTGAAGGGTCGCACTCTTCGCCGAAATTTGAAAACCCGAAGGTGCCCCCAGAGCTTCTGTGGGTCCATGGGACCATCGGGGGATCAGAGACTTCCGTGGGTCTTCGGTAACTCTCGGGTTCGTTCAAGAGTCCAGGCCTTGGTCCTCAATGCTTTCCCTGCACCAAAGCGGCGCAACAGACCGTGGGGATATCCCAAACAGCCGACCCTCCCGCGCCCCCATGGCGGCGGCGGCGGCGGCCGGGAGGCTGGCTGGCTAAAATCCGAGCTTCTGGGTGGAGGGCCGAGGGTTGGGTGGTTTGTCAGGGGGGATCTGCAAGGCCACTCTGGGGGTCTGGATTCTTGGAGCCTGCCCTTCCATCTCATTAGGGCGATGAATGAGGAGGAGTGTGATCATGAGCATGAGCATGAGTATGAGCTTGAACATGGGCATGCGCAGGAGGTGGAGGAGGAGGAGGAGGAGGAGGAGGTTGAGGAGGAGGAGGAGTATGTATTTTTTGACATGAACTCCAAGGTGATGAAAAAAAAGGGCGGACGCGTGGCACCACCACCAGGCGATCTCCCACTCAACGAGAGGATCCCCAGTGTTGGTCCACATGTCCACCTACCTCCACGGCACAGGCTCAATCGACACGCCCTTGCGAATCGGATGGATGCCGTTGCAAATCTGATTGACGGACCAGGTCTGCTTGGTCGTGGGTTTGCTACATTCCTTAGCCAGCCCTCGCACATAGCTAATAGTAGCATGCGAATGGCACTTCAAGCGCGCTGTAATGAAGGAACCATCCGAAACTGAAAAGGCAACCGCTTGGTGCCTAGAGCCCTCAAGGTAGGCCCATCGAGCTTCGAGACATCAGGGCGCTCCCCAAACGGCGGCAACTTCGGTCCTTTTCGAGAGAGCAAGCATTGTTGGCATCTCCAGAAACCAGGACGATCCCCCATGAGCTCCCAAGCCCACGCATGACCTGGCCCCTTTGGGGCCTCAGGCTCTTTGGGGGGAGGGGTCCAGGGGCAATCAGACAAGTCGAATCTCGTCCAGGACGGCAGCACCTCAGCCGTGAGCGCACACGCGGCCTGCGAGGCACGAGTCCGAAAATTCAACTGCTGCACTTCTGCTTCCGACGGTTGCGGGTGCATAGATGCGTCGAATTTGGCGGCCTCATTGGCCTCGTCACTGCCTACTCTCAGCCAGCGCTCTCGCTCTGAGATGCCCGTTTCCAGCGGGTCCAAATGGGCTTTGACCTTAGTGGCCCCATCCACCTACCTCCCGCCCAGCCGAAACATCATCATTAAACCGGCGAAGGGCTTCTTATAACTGAGTTGCACTTCGCTGGCCTTACTGCTGAGCGAGACTACGTTCTCACAGTCCGAGTAGACGGCGCAAAGGACTTCAAAGCCCCCCCGCGCGCAATGCCCGCAAACTCAGCGCATTGCGACGTCTAGATGAAAAGAGAATGCACAGGCCCAGACGAGTAGCCTAGCCTACGCCCGTCGTCTGAGAGCAACGCCAATCCGTAACCCGCTCTAGAGAGTTCGCTGATCACGTGCCTGTGGCAACTTCCATCAACAAAAATGTTGCCCGAAAAACTGCCACCTTCGGGGCGGGGGGGGGGGGCTCGCCCCAAAGCATCCCGGCATGGAAGTCGCTGTCTTCGAGGGAGGGCCGAGGTGAGGAAACCCCGGGGTGAGGAAACACTCACCGAAGGAAAAAAAAACGACGCCTGGGCAGGGTCGGACATGGCCGCGTCAGCGGCAGCATTTAAAATGTCAGACTTCACCAACTCTCCTCGGAATGAGGAGACGCTCGGGCAGGCCCGCAGACGGTGCTGGACAGTGTCTCCAGGCTGTCCACAGAGCGCGCAGAAATCGGCGACCTTGTAGCCTGTCTTCTCTGCTCTATCGTATGTCCAGAGGGCCTCGCAAACCAAACTGCGCATGGACCCTTTTTCTCTGTCGGTGTACTTCGATGACCTCAAGTGGTTGCGAACAACGTCGTAGCACAACCTCTGCTCCTGAATGCCAGCTTTGCGGGCAGCTTCACGCTCGAGGCTCCCGAGCGAGGCAACGTGTAACATCTTTCTGAGCATCGCAGGCGGAACAGCCGTGAGCAGCAGCGATTCACCGAAGTCGTTGACACAAGTGAAGGGACAGCTCATGCTCCAGTTGACCCTCTTCTGGGACAGCCGAAGCGCTGAAATCGCCCCAGAGACCTCGCGCCACGTCGGCTCTGGGCGGCTGAACACCGCCTCCCAGCCCTCTCGCAACTGGGCCCACGTAAGTCAGTAGGGGTAGGAGCGAGTCTGTGCTGCCCATACATCCTCGGCGTACCGCAGAATGGGAGCAGTGGCGCCATGCCAAGCTGGATCGTTATGAGCAATGATCGTCGACGTTAATGAACGGCACCCACCCCCAGGACGCAATGCCTTACCAGCCTCTCGCCTGATCTTCAAAAACTCGAAATCGGACAGCCCATTGATTTCCGAACCGTACAGTATCCCAGGACGAGCCCCAGATATCCAAATACGCTGAGTAAACTTCCCAAGGATACACCGCACACGAATGCGCTTATTTGTGCATGTCTTCAGATAGTCGGCCCGAACCCTCCACTGGGGTCTCGTCTAGCAGCCCGCCGAGGTTTACCGCCGGCGTCGTCTATCCCCAAATTCACAGCGCTGTCGGTAACTTGGCCTGCCAGGGGGCCCAGGAACTGACGCGCGGCCAAGACGACCTCCTTACTGGAGCTCACAAGAGCCGCCTCATCACGAGAAATCTCGCAGCCGGTCGTGCTCGATCGCTGAGAACAGCTGGGCGCTGGCACTCTTCAGGCCGTCGATCACCTGAGTCGCCTGAGATACTGAACCTACCGCAGAAACTCCGCTGTCATCGATATACTGATCGAGGTGAACGCCTTCCGAGAAACGTAAGTTTGAGAAATCCTCCAGAATATGGACTTTCAGGAACGACGCGGCGAAACTGCAACCAGCGATCACGCCGTTCAGGGCGTAGAATGGCCCCGTGACGATGCCTGCTAGGCACGCGAAGCGGGCCGATCGATACGCTCGCATGGCCAGCCTGAAAATTGGGGCGGGGAAGCCACACATCTCGCAGTGCTGCTCTAAGCGGACTATGCAAATCGCTTCGTTGAACTTTGATAAATCCCACAAGAGCGTCGCCGGGGCCTGACCCTGGGCAATCCCCGCCCCCCTGAAACTTCGTCTCCAAACCGCGTCGCTGGCTGGAGCAAACGCCTGGCCTGCATAGAAACTCCGCTGGTTGTTGAGCTCCCACCCCAACGCGAAACTGCGGCGGCACCTGCCCCGCAGTCGGTAGGAGCGAACAGAACAGGCCGATCGGCCTCCAGCCGCCCGAGGCCTTCATCAGCAGCGCGAGCTGCACCACTTGAAGTTGGGCTGGGAGGTTCGATATCATTTCCCCGGCACAAGCCATGAGGCATACAACCTGCAAGCAATCGTCGCCCATCCAGCTACAGTGTCTCATATGGAAACCATGCGGCCCACAAACGTCCTGAGGGGATGCTTCCTGGAGACGCCTCGCACAAAATCAACCGACATGAGGGGCAAGGGCTCCAGGAATGTAGCGCCGCGCTGGGGCCGAGGCTGGCTAGACGCCCGCCACAGGCCCGAAAAAGAAGAAGAAACAACAACAAACACACACACACACACACACATCCAGCCTGACCACAGACCAAGGACAAGGGATCCGAGACCACAACCCCCGAATAACTCAACGTCATCGAGGGTTTCCAGCCTGCCGCAGGCCGACGGGCCAGGTGAGCGTTTCTTCCCCCCAGCTCGATATTGTGTCTCAGCGAGCGTTTCCATCCCTTGGCTCCTTCGGCCCTGGCACGCTGCTGTGCCTCTGCCGCCGCTGCTTCCAAGATCATCGAGATGCACGGGTTGGTCCTGCATGGGGCTACCTGCAGTGGACGGGGCATTAGACTGCTCTGACGCAGAATTGCGAAACCGAATCGGGCTCGCGGGGGGGGGGGGGGGCGAGGGAAGCCGCGGTCGTCGAAAGCGTGTTCGAAACCTTCATCCTCGGCCCCTTCCAAATCGACATAAGGGTCCGCAAACTCGGCGTCGAGCGAGACGAGAGTCGAAGCACGCCGCTCCTGCTGCGGGGCAGAGGGCCGCCCCGAGCCTCAAACGCGGAACTGCCGACGTCAGCATTCCGAGAAGACTCGCGTCCCAAAAACTGCTCAGACCCTTCAACACTAGCCTGCCGAACGAAATCTTGACACTGTCTCACCAGCTCTTGACAGTGAGCGAGCCCCAGACAAGCTTCGCTGGGGGGCTCAATCAAGAGAGAATATTTGACCCCGAGCTCCTTAGAAGCGGGCGGCGCAGCCCACTTCCTGGCCGTGATGTGGAACCACTTGATGGCGAACAACTCTGGGTGGCGGCCTTTGCAAGCGTCAGCCTTGAACGCGGGTTCTCACTGCAGCCTCGGCATTCCCCCCCTCGCCCCGAGATGCGGGGGGGTCGTGTGCGCACCATCGGCGACCTCGACCTCCGCCAGACGTGCCCGGCGCCCATGCAGCCGAGTCAGCCTGGCAGTCGCCTCGCCGATGGCTTCCCCAGGCACCGACGAATCGACCGAGCCCCTGGCCATGTTGAGGGCCCTAGTCCAACGCGGGGGGCGGCGGCTAGGGCCGACGGGCCTCTCGGGCGAAATCGGCGGGGGCTAGGCGCGAGCCAAAGCTTGCAGCGAGCGTGCCTTGGGGTGCAGGGTGAGATGCACTGGTGCGTGTGTGTGTGTGTGTGTGTGTGTGTGTGTGGGTGTGAATGTGAATGTGTGTGTGTGTGTGTGGTGGGGGTGGGGTGGGGTGGTGTGTGTGTGTGTGTGTGTGTGTGTGTGTGTGTGTGTGTGGGGGGATGTAGGAAGTTTGAATCTCATCCACAGCCTGAATGACTTTATACAAGTGGTCGCGCAGGTCCCCGCACACTCGGGATAAAGCACGTGCCCCAAGAGCTTCTTTGGAAAACCGCTTCCCATGATATCGCCTGGCGCCACATTGAAATCTCCAGCGACCACTGCCTAATTCAAATGCAGCGTGGCCGCCGCACCTACCGCGCTGAGAATGTCCACGTTGCGATCTGTCAGACCTTCAGAATGATGGAGGTAGACCGAGCCACAGAAGAAAGGATGAGACGAGCTGCCTGGCAAGTTCACAAGTCCTCCAATGGCCCTGTGTGGGTGCAGGATGGAACCTTGAGGTAGATCATGAAATCCAAGGAGATCTTGGTAGAAGGGTTACCCCACCTGAACCCCCGTTCACCTTTTCCCAGGACACGCCGGTGCGAGCAAGCGTTTCCAGCCCTGCCTCAAACGCCAGTCCGCGGCCTCCTTGCATCCCTCATCCGTTGCTAAGTGGTGCTCTTGCGCAGCTATCACGTGGGCGTTGGTATGGGGCGAGCCATTCTTTACAAGATCCCCAAGAGATAGCGTTGCAAGACTCTATGATCAGCGCTAACTCTCCTGGCATCGTTCTGAAAGCGACAAAATCGGAAGCGTCCGAACCAGGGCCAGGACCAAAACTGGGCCCCGCAGAAACACCTTGGGGCCTGGAAGAATCCCGATTCGTGGGGGCAGCTGCGGAGCCTCCCTCGAGGCTAGCGCCAGCGCTCATTACAAATACTGGTTCCCCCCCCCCCCCCCCCCCTCAGGCAGCCCCTGCTGGCTCGCCTGCGGGGAGGGGGGAGGAATTGTAAAATGCGCTCGCACCGAAGCCTGGCCTGGCGCCAGCGGCAGACTCAGGAGTAGCAGGAGAAGAGCGCGTAGCAGTGGGCGCCGATCCAGCCTCGGCTGCGGCCGCTCCGCCTCCACCACTGGGGGCCGCCCCTGCCGGGGCCCCGGCAGCCTCGGCGCCTCCGCCGCCCCCGCCAGCAGGGGCCTCCTCGACCCTGGCTCGCTTGGGGCGCAGGCGCTTAAGCTGCCCCTGGTGCTCGAGCTTGAAGGCGTCCGCTTTCTTTTAAACCTCGCCGAATGATGCAATGAGAGCCCCCTTGAGGGCAGTTTGGAGATGTTGAACGCGACGATCAGCCTCGGCACGTTCCGCAGTAGACCACTCGTACTCGCCGCCCTTGCCAAGCAGGTTGGTGATGCTGATCGGGATCTCCGACACCCCCCCGTGCGGATGTCAGGCGCGCCCAGAGCAGCAATGGGGGGCTTAGGGTCATCACCGGCCGGTCCGTCCACCGAGGCATGGAGTTGTCGGACGAGGTCCGCATGCACGGTCTCCGCCTTGGTCAGCTCGTCGTTCGCCCCCTGGGCCCTCTGCTTCTGCAGCCCCAACTTCTCCTGCGTATTCTCGTGCGCCGTGCAGGCCTTGTTAGCCCTGGCCTGCCAGCCGCGCATCTCATTGTAGGCCTTGTTGACTCGCTGCTGCAGCGGGGCCTCCGCTGGGGCGAGCTCCTTCTTCTTATCATCAAGGCGTCGCTGGTTCCGTTGCGCGCCCTCAATGTCGCCAAACTTGGCGAGCGTCTCGACCAAGCTGGCGAGCTGGCGCACCTCCGCTGCGCCGGTGTCGCCCGAGCCGCCACCGCAAGATGGCTGCTCGAACTGCGGCCCGCAGCGACGGGGCAAGGCAGATCCATGCTGAGGCCAGTGCACAGCAGGGGCCTTGTCGGAAGGCGCGGGGCCCTGCCGAACGGCCTTGCAGCGCTTGCAATGCCGCCGGCCCGCCTTGTTCTTGCGGCGCCCGCGCTGGCCACAAGTCCACTTCCCCTGGGGCGGGAGGGGGCCGCCGCGCGAAGCTCCTGACCGCTGGGTCCAGGGAGCAGCAGCGCGCCGGCCAGCGTCGCGGCGACCCTGAGGAGCCATCGTGGAAGAGTGTTCCTTTGCTTTCACCTCGGGGCCGAGGCGCTCGGACTGCGCGCCGATGGTAGCGGGGCATGGAAGACCTGGCCTGACGGGCGCTCGCCCGATCTAAGCCAAGATGGGCTTGAGAGGAGGAGGAGGAGGCGGAGGGGGAGGAAGAGGGGG